>CM066236.1:2400000-3000000 GCA_033675125.1 Athetis lepigone | reverse complement strand
TAAAAGTGTGAATCCCAAGTTTTCGGGGTCAAATCATCTCTATTTTTACCCTTCTCAAAGAATGAATCGTAATGAACCAATCGACCTATACCGCCTTATATTAATTAAAAATATTTAAGATCCCTACGTATTTTAAAGTACATAAAAGAACACAGTATTTTATCCTCTAAAGTATTTAAAGGAAAGGAATACTATATCTCAATAGGAGATTTTTATTAAAGGAAACAAATAAATAATATACCTAGAAGTGTATCTATGTTAATATGATTACATTTTGTAATTAACTCATCACAAACACAAACTTGCTACATTATTCAAGGTACCATTTGACGAAAACTACATATATTATTAATTTTACAGTCAAATATAATGTAAAGAGAGACATGCAATCTCTATTTCAATACCTACAGAGTTACGTTTTTTTATAACGAATAAACATTATAGATGACATTGAAATTTGGAATACCGAATGAATTAACTAGTTATAAAATATTATCTAATAAAAAAGTATATGTGAGCATACTTAACAAACTGATTCTAAGTAATTCATAAATCACACAATGGATTAATAAAACTCCTCTAAATCCTTTTAAAGGATTCTATAATGTAATATAATTATGTATATCATATAGGTAGTAAGCTTTCCAATCAAGGCAGGAAACATAATAATTATAGATACTTATATATTTTTACTATGAATTAACACTAAAAAACATTATAATTCCTCAGTTGTCATTTCCCCACTCTCGATCGAATATTTTTAGTGGGCAATTATAATCTTCACCCCTGGATCAGGTTCACCCGCCACGTCTTTGGCGAGAGGTGCGTTACCGCAAATTCGGAAATTCTCAGTGAACGGTATAACACCCACCAAGAAGCCAGAGATTATGACCCATAAGCCAGCAACGTAGAATGCTGCATCCCATTGTCCCGTGACGTCTCTCAAGGCACCTGAAATTAAACACATCTTATGTTAAATTCTAATAACTACTATTAAACTGAAAATACTTTATAAGTAATGCGATACTTTAGCATACATTTTCAGCGTTTTCAGCGTTTCTGTTAGATAATTCTATAGAGTTTTTCATCTTTCTCACAGGTAAAAGGGAAATACGAGTAACATAATATGTACAGTAAACTAATTGTGCAATTGAAATTATCGTGGTTAACCAAAACTAGAGTTCAAATAATAAAACTTAATATCAAGTGATGTAGTCTCTATCACCAAAAGCAATAGCAAAGCATTATGAAGACAATTACATAGTGATTCTTACAGCGTTGCAGTATTAAGTAACTATAAAAACCACAAACTGACAATCCTGGCCCATTGCAAATTTTGTAATGCAGTCTTCTTATATGCGTTTAAGAAAACTATCTAGGTACCTAGAATAAAAGCTTTGGTAAAGGCTGAAAGAAAACCTTGTGAGACATTGACATGCAAAGAGATGAAGATAAACAAACAACCATTGTATAAAATTACAGTGAAGATTTTTTTTTTTTTTTTTTGGTGAGTGGGAAATCATCCAATGACTGCTCCCGTCCTGGGTGCGACGGGAGGGCGTGTCAGACTCTTACTGACTAAAACCCACTCATGTTCCTTCGATTGCCCTTTATGTTCCAGGGTCACGGTAACTATTATAAACATTCCGCAACCCCGGCAGGCGTTGGCCCTGTTGGGCCCCTTCCTGTGCTGACTCCTTCTCTTTGAGGCGCGCGTGGAACAAAACGCGCCGTCTACGCGGTCCTGGTCCTAGCCGGGCGGCGAGCTACCCATAGCTCGCCATCCGCAGAACCGCGCCTACGGTGGCCGGTAGTCGTCTTGCGACTCTCGACGTCTTCGCCTGGGTCTTAGTCCGGGGCGAGAGGCTCGTCGTTGCCTCTCGCGCGCCGTCGCTTCCTTCACTAGCATAACTGCTTCGCAGAAGGAGGCGACGGCATCCCATTCCGTCTCGCCCCGAAGCATGGCCTGAACCAGCGCCGGGCGCGAGAGGTCACCGCCGCCGATCGCCTCTACGAGGACACGTCGATGCTCCGCCCATGCGCGGCACACCTCCACCGTGTGCTCGACCGTGTCCTCCAGGCGACCGTTGCTGCAGTGGTGACACCCAGGCGTCGCTTCCGCCCGAATCCGACACAGGAACCTCCCGAACTGACCATGTCCGGTGAGGACCTGTGTCAAGCGAAACGTGAGAGTGCCATGACGCCTCTCCAGCCACTCCTCAAAGAGGGGTCTTACCGCCGCTATAACGGCGTGCCCAGCACTAGGTTGCGACAGTCGTTGTCTCCATTCCGCCATGAGATCTCGCCGGAGCTCCGTGAGCCGTGCCGCGATAACCCGCGGCATCGGGACTTCACCCCGGCGTTGCACTTCCACGCGCCACTCGTACGTGTGTGCAAGGACTGTTGCCTCCAGATCCCACGGCGGGACGCCGGCAAGAAGGCATGCCGCCTCACAGGAGACCGTGCGGTATCCCCGCACCATGCGAATGGCCATGACCCTCTGGGACGCCCTCAAAAGTCGGGCCGGAGCCGCGGCTAGATTGGGCGCCCACACCGGAGCCCCGTAGAGGGCCATGGACCGCACGATCCCCGTGTAGAGCCTCCGGCAGGAGGCGTTTGGGCCACCAAGATTAGGCAGGAGCCGCTTGAGGGCAGCTCCGGCCTTCGCCAGTTTGGGGCCCAAACGTCGGAAGTGCTCCGTGAAGTTCCATCGGTTGTCGAGGACAAGTCCCAGGTACTTTATCGTCGACTCGACACCGATGTGAACCCTCCCACCGTTATCTGAGACCCCGGAGGTGGCCGGTGCCGAGGGCCATGAAAACACATGGCCTCGGACTTGTGCAGGGCCACCTCGAGTCCCAGCTGCCGGATTCTGTCCACGACTGTCGCAACTCCATTTGACATCAAGTCGGCCGCCGCCTGGAACGACCCTCCCTGCGCTAGGACTAGCGTGTCGTCAGCGTAGCACACTACGCTGACACCATCGGGAAGGTCGGCGCGCAGCACCCAGTCGTACCCGATGTCCCACAGGAGCGGTCCCAAGACCGATCCCTGTGGAACACCGCACGACATCCCCCGTCGACTCCACACTCCCTCGTGACCGGGGTAGATGACGGCCCTGTCCGTCAGATAGGCCTCGACCACACGACAGAGGTAGGCAGGCATCCGGTGATACCGGAGTGCCGCCCCTATGCACCCCCAAGGCAGGGTATTGAAGGCGTTGGCGATGTCGAGAGACACCGCCAAGACGACCCTGCCCTGTGCCACCGCATCCCCTGTCGTGAGGGCCCGCGCATGATGGCGTCCACCGTGGAGCGTCCCCTGCGGAAGCCAAACTGGCCGTCCGCCAGATCCGGCCCCACCCGCATCAGCCGCTCGACGAGGCGGCTCGCAATCACTCTCTCCAAGAGCTTTGCCGCCTCGTCGAGCAGAACGATGGGCCGGTACGCGGACGGAGAGTCCGCAGGACGCCCCGGCTTCGGTATGAGGACCAGCTTCCCGGTCTTCCAACGAAGTGGGAACTGGCCCTACTCCAAGCATGCGCTAAAGAGCCCCCTTAGTCGAGGCCCGAGAGCCCCTAAGGCCAGGACCCAGGCCTTCCCTGGTAAGCCGTCGGGTCCTGGGGCGGTGTTCTTGGCCCTGAGCCTTAGCACCGCCACTCCCAGTTCTACCTCGGTCACCTCTGGAACGTCGTCGTCGTCGCCGTCGCAGTCCGCATCGGACACCGCCGGTGGCGGAGCCATGAGCGGGGGAGAAAACTCCCCCCGCGAAGGGAACAGAGCGCTCACAACGCCCTCTACGACCTGGGGCCGGAGACTCTGCGTCAGCGGGGGGCCCGCGGTACGGAGCTTGCCCCGCACCGCCAAGTAGGGGCGCCCCCACGGATCTCTGTCCAGAGTCCCCAGCGTCTCTTGGCGGGCCGAAGCTTTGGCCCGCATGATCTCCAGTCGGAGGGCTTCCTTCGCCGCTCTGTACCCCTCGTACAGCTCCGCCTCAATGGCATCCGCATCCACAGGGCGGATACGGAGCCTGCGGTGTCTGGTGTACGGGTGTCGCGCAGCCACGCACGCCTCGCGTAGGGACGCGATTTGCGGCGACCACCAGTACACCTGGCGCTGACCCCTTCCAGGCTGAACCCGGGGCATTGCCATGTCACAGATCTCGGACATGGCCTCCTGGAACCACCCAGCCTCGGTATTGATGTCGGCAGGCCTGTCCGGTGATGACACCCAGGCCTGCACTATCGAGGCTTCCAGGAGAAGCTCCCGGTCCAGCTGCTTCAGCGCCCAACGCGGACCGCTTGGGGTCCGTCGGACCGGCGCAGCGGAGGTCTGGGCGGAGACGTCAAACCGGATGTACCGGTGGTCGGAGAACGTCTCCACCTCCTCCATTACGCGCCAGTCAACGACACGCGGTGACAGAGCGGGGCTGGCGAACGAGATGTCCACCACCGACTCACCCCGCATCCGCACATTACAGTGAAGATTATAGCTACGTTTACGAGCGCTCGACACTTTATTTTACGATTGTAGTTACCGCAACTGATAAGAAATGCAAAATTTGTCCTATTTCTCGCCAGCAGATTGTGTGGCGGAAAATTGATTCTCTATTCTATAAACAAAACGAATGAGGCAATCAGTTGTCGATCATTATGCACCATTAAAGTTTGTGTAACCCAATCCTTCTATTTTAAAAACAATGGGCCAAGTAACGGTTTGTTAGTACTTGTTCACTGTTATTGCGATAATGTTTTGCATTGGTTTCTATGGATCAATGACATCTGTTCTCAGAAATCTGTGAGTGTTGCAGACGTGTGTACGTTTCGTTAGACGACTGTATATAATTACTTTAATATACAAAGAAGTCGTCAAAGTATCTTCATAACACGTTTACTTACCAGCCATAGGTGGTCCGATAAGATGTCCAATGCCCTGACTCAACAACACCAAACCATAAGCCATTGTGAATCTTTCCAAGGCAATCAATTCTACTAGGATACTCGGTGTATATGAATATGAGCTAGAGAACATCAGACCGAACATGACGGCGTTTAATGCAAGTATATAGAAACTGTAAGGGGCTTCTGGGTCCATCACACGAATTAGCACAGGGAACATAATGATGGTTACACCGCACAATATAAGGCACAATGCGTAAGTCTTCGTTACATTCACCCATGGAAGATCGCCCATCCAGCCCAGACCAACCTAAAATTTAAAAATATTATTAAAAACTAAATAAAGGCAGGTTTCAAATGTATGGAACGGAAATGACCATTTTCATACTTGATAGCTAAAGGCAATAACAAAATAAACTTCCTTTATTTTTATTTATGCAAGGACAAAACTGATTCTAAAGATGAAGGAATGGAGATACTTACGATGCCGATGATAGTTGCAATGCCGAATACACTCAACATCCAAGAGCCGTGAACTTCGGAGTATCCACTCATAAGCATAAAGTTTGAGATGTAGAAGTAAGGAACAATGAACCAAATGAACAGCACCAAGGTGGACAGATTCATCATCAGGAAATGGAATTCAGTGAACATGTTAAAGTCGAAGGTTTTGTTGATTGTGTCCAGTAAACGTCTGCCCCAGGTCTGAAAAGAACAATCATTCAAGTGTTATGATATGAAAGACATTTTACCTACGTTTGTGTTTACTAATCTGCTCTTATGTAGCTTTTACTAATCCTTATTATGCCTGAAACACAGGTTGATTTTAACCTAAGTCAGGCGGGTCGCTATCAATTATTGCAATTCCGAATTAGTTTTTTTTGCACTGTTAATAATAATTTTCTTAGTGTAATTTCATTCTTAGAATTTATTTATGTATAGACATTTTGTAACTGTTCCCTTTGTACACTTTTTGTAAACTGTTATTTGAATAAATTTTTATTTTATTATTTTTATTATAGCATTTATTATAGTTTAGTAGGTAGTTTCAGAGATGTTTGAATGAAAATTGTTTTGTTACGAGTTATGATCATAAAAAAAATGTAGAACATACTAAAACAAATTGCAGAATGTGGGTACTTACAGTTTCTTCCTCAACAGACCACATTGAATTCCTATAAATATCGGGACACGAAGACGCTCGCAGTTTATACTTGGCAATGTTCATCATGGCACCACGATGCATGATCGAGTTACGATGTACGCGAATGCCTCTCAGATAATGGTGATCAGTAACAAACTGCCTGGTCCACCAGTCCTGACGATCTCTCTGCACAATCACTGCTGGCTTGTTCTCCGGTATTGGCTGCAACAATTTCTCCCTGACCTGATCAAGTTTGTTCTCAAATTCCTTCTTCTTTTCTTTCTCTCTCTTGTTAAGCTTCAACTTCATCGACATTTTTATTGGTTTAGATTTTGAAGTCTCCGTGGCTGGTTCCACGTTCAACTTTTGCTCTGATGAACATTTCAATGCTAGCAATGACGGATAATTTTGTAAAATAATGTTGTAAAGTTTTTTGTTGGTTTGCAGTTGATCTAATACTTCCGCTGGCACCTGAAACATACATTATATTAAATATTTTGTTTTCAATTAGAAGCTAGGTTTTAATTATGGTATACGAAAACGAGGATTACCTTTTCACTTTGTCTCAAAAACGTAGGTAGATTTATCACAGAACTAACTTTATGATATTGTGACATGTCAGCATTTATTTTAGTCGCTGCCTCCAAATCCTCGGCTTGAGCAATAGAAGCTACTAATGTTGTGAGTATATATTCAGGCGTTTCACCACTCTTCATCAATGTCTTTAATTCTTCCGCACCTGGATAAACAGATTCTCCGCCGCCAGATTTCGCCGAAATGGATATAGAACTAGATGCTCTCTTTGACTTGTTCAATTTCCTCTGTTTTTTCTGCTCCATTTTTAACCATTCAGGATCTCTCATTACAGCACCACATACACACACATTAAGTACGGTACCGGCTAACAGCAACAGCGTTCCTCTCCAACCAAATTCTTCCAATAAATAAGACGTTAGAGGGGAATATATGAAAGTGCCGAAACCAACTCCACAAGAACCTAATCCAACGGCTAAATTACGTCGTTTCTCAAACCAATAAGCGATAGATACTACAGCAGTGACGTACAATAAGCCGGTCCCAAGGCCAGCCATTATACCATATGTAACATACAAAACTTCAACAGAATTACTATACGATGCGGCAACAAATCCTATAGTTGAAGCCACACCACCAACTATTGTCATACTTCTGCATCCATAACGATCTACCAAAGCACTCATAATAGGACCTGCTATCAATGGTACTGATATAAACAAACTTCCAATCAAAGAAGTTTTAGCTTCACTGGTTTCAAAAAAGATGACGAACTTGTCATGCATCAGGCCATAAGAAAAAGCCAATCCGTCAGCCACGGTGGCGATGAGGAACGATGCGGCTACAACTACCCATCCCCATCCTCCATCAGGAATTGGTGGTACGGAATCTTGGGGTGGCTTGCTTGAACAAATACTGTCAGTGTCGTCAAGACCAAAAAACTTAACACCCTCGTTGGTTGAAACGGCATCATCATCAGATTTCGAATCTTTACGATAACCTACAGAAAGATGGTTATCCTTAATATTATTCAGTTCCGTTTTCATAGAATTTACAGTATCTAAATCATCTTTTGGCTTTCCCAAATTTGTCATTTCATTATTACCATCATTCACTCCATCTATATACTTGATATCATTAGACCTCTGAAGGAGTGGAGACGTAGTCTTCTCCTCTTCAGACGGTACTTTAAATTCATACTTGCTAGAAGGATCTTTCCCTGGAATTCCATTTGCATTCACTCGTTGTGATTCCATTAGTCTTTTAGACGATCTCTTCTTAAGTACGGTGCTAAGTACGTACTCTGATATCGCTAATTCGGTCCTCTAACGGACGTCGTGAACACTACCAGAATTGGATTAAATAATCCAATCAATGAAAATTCTTCTACGGTGAAGAAATAGTTAGTTCTCTCGACCAATTTCTTAATCTTGGGTCTCTAGCCGAATAGCGGCAAAGTCTCTTCGAAATACAAAGTGTTAGGGCGCAAGGGTTGTAGCTTGTCGAGTACATCAAGGACCGGCTAGTCCTCGATCTCACACTTTTGAAAAATTCACTTTCTATATTGTCACACGTTCGTCCCGGGAACGTCGTGTATCTTCTTGACATTAATTAAAGTTTTAAAACTTGAAATCTCTGCAACATTTCAAAGTCGTCGTAGACAGGGTGGAATCTGTAACAAAAGAAAAGTTTTTTTTTCAATAAAATTCCATTAATTAATGTTAATATAGTCAGGGAGAAATTGTTTAAAACATGGCAATAAACGTGACAAGAGGTAACTTTGCTTCATTGATCTGGCAACTTAGATAATACAGACAGATTAAATAAAAAATAGTAAATACAAACGCAATGAGAGCTTTCCTTATAAAATAATTACATTATGTAATGAAGTCTAATTCCACACCTCAGCGTCTATATATCTGGTCATAATAAACTCGGCAATAACTAAAATTCAAGCGGACACAGTTGCGGACAAAAAGTAATACTTAATTAAAACTAAAGTATTATTATTACTGCCCCTAATACTCTAAAAATCAAGGCTGCAGAGCGTTTTGTTACACGAACAAAACACATAATGTCACCACGCCCAGCACATATCTAATGTTTAATTACACATTAACCTTACAACAAGATTTATTATGTAAATAAGTGTATAGCTCCACGGTAGATAGGTAGATTATTACTAAAATGGAGGTCACGTGAAAATTTACTGGTATTTTAACCCGTGCTGCCTATAAATAAAGCAGTTTTATTTATAAGTATAGCATTAAAACATCACCCTAAGCATCACCTTAAGGTAGACTGGTAGAAAATGCCTAAGGCATTAAGTCCGCCTATGTAGGTACTGTGTTCGTACATGAAGTTTAATAAATAAATAAATAAAACAATAACTGTAAAACTAAACGGTCTAGTTGTCAAGCTGCCTGATCATGCATGAGTATGCGGGTTCAAATTCTAAGTTTAACGAAAACGTCACTGGGCAGTCGCTGGTACTCTAAATCCGGTTACTTAATTGAGAAAAAGTCTAGGGAGATGATTAACGTCACAGATCTCGAATCATTAAACTGAAGCGGCCAGGGGCTGTCGAAGAACCGACAATCGTTTTGAGTAAGCGTGTTCTCCAGTGAAGACCACGAGCAAGCGAAGTGGTTAATCTTCAGACACGTAGCGGCGTTCCGCTCAAAGCAGTTGTCAGCTACAGGATGTATGTAGCTGGAATGAGGGTTAAGTGGGGTGACCTTGGGAGAGGCCTGTCCAGGAGTAGACTAATGCAGGCTGATAATCAGTGATCGGAATTTGGGTGCTATTACTATCAAAAATATGAATATGACCTAAAATTCCCTGGAATCGCTACATACTATGATTTAAAAAAATCCAGAACTACTATTCTAAATAATTCTCGGGGATTATACGTTGTTTTAATCTCTATCTCTCTCTCAATTTAAAAATCTTGGCAATATCGTCATATTGGTGATATACACCTTCGAACACACGTTCGACAATAGCAGCGCGACAGCGAGCTGTAGCTTGGTCGTTGAAAGGATCATAGCTGATGATGGACAAACAACAGCCAGTTAATATTAAAACTTTGGCTCCACTCTAGTAAGTAGCGTAAAGCTTTATTCTTCCTCATAAATCTAGACTACCATTTATGCAAACAAGTAACTAGGTTGTGTTGTGAAGGTCTGATAGGCAGTCGCTTCACGTAAAACACTGGTATCCAGCTGACTCCGGTTAGGTTGGAAGCCGACCCTAACATATTTGGGAAAAGGTTGGGAGATGATAAGTGGTTAATAAAATATCACTGCGAGATTGTGTTAATACTACTTTTGAATTTCCACTGTTGTATTTTGAACGCTCTAGGTACTGAGGACTTAGAATTGAAAATTGCACAGCGAGAGTTACAAGTGATTTACATTTATTAAACCATTGTGGTACTAGGTTTTAAGAATGTTGAGGCGTTGATATTATCTGGCAAGGACAACTCCAACATTTTAACAACTTTTAATTAAAACGTAAACAGTAACGAAGTAACTGCAAAGAATACAAAGTACAGACCAATTTTGCAAAACTAAACCTTATTTTATAGATTACTTCTTCCGCTAAAATGTAGGTTATCGTAAATGCACATAAAGCCGCAGATTAAAATTTTAACCTTTGGGGTTCAAGCTTACTTTGCGCCATCACAATTTTTCCAAAAAAATCTTTTGGGAAAATTGTTTGTTATCAACTCATGACAACATGTGCGTCGGTCATTCATTCTAGTGATCCTATTTGCATCTGCTAATGTTCCGTGAAAATTCTAAGAGAGCGATATAGGATACATCAAATTATAGATGTCGCTAGTCACTCCAGAGTTACATTATCTGTGGCAGGCCATCCCGTTGTCTACAATGTTTCAAATATAAGAAGTGCAATTTGACGTTTCATACTTTTCATGACGACACAACTTTGTACATGCGTAACTCAAAAATTGACATTTATTTCTTCCGTAAAACCACGTAAATTTAAAGTTATTTTTATTTTATCACAAACTGCCCAATTCTTAATCACTTAATTTACATTAAAAAATTTCAAACAAAGCAATATAACCATTGTTAACAATAAATAATATTTTTTCTCGACGTCGTGTCAAAGTCACGTAGTAATGTACGATACCGTAGTGTTGTGACTCTTCAAATTCACTTGTATACCAATAATCGTTAAAAATGACCGAATAATCGAACTTACTAATAACGATCGTTTTCAATGAAAGCGACATTTATTATTTAAATATATTTTTGATGATTCCTAAATAACAACGAAAAAGCATATTTAAAATTGAACATATAGTTATTATAATTTTAATAAGTTTTTGTAAGAAAAATCGCTCGTGCTCAAGTCTTAACAAAAAAATATTTTTTCTTTTCATTTGGCAACACTGGCAAGTGAATATTTGAGAATTTCTTTCATCTGAAATTCAGAAATTTACAGTCATAAAATAAATAAATCTGTAACTTAAATCGATTATAAATTACAAAGAAATGAAATCAATATCTCGTATAAATCGGATATTGTAGTAATCGATTTTTTTAACCCAATCCCTATTCTTCAGTAGGTTAGAAGTGTCAAATTGCACTTCTTATATTTGAAACACTGTAGCAACGACAATTTAAACAAACGGTTTTAGTTTTAACAACTTTACGACAAAAGACAAACAGTTATAAAGTACAAAGAGTACAAAGTAAACAGAATGTACTCAGACCGTTATCAGTACGATAACTAGAGTTGTATGAACTGCACATCAATGACGCATACATCAGTGATAAGAGATGTCACTCCCGTCTGGCTGTAACGCTGAAATCCTCATGTGTCAAATCTGCAAAAAATTGGATATTGGTGCCGATACCCTTATTTATACGCGCATCTTTTTCTTACCATTTCATTAAGAAAAGGGCAGAAGATAAAATAGTAGTTTAGTCCTGTCAAATTAAGCTACTCCATAAATTAAAAATATAGCCACTAAAAAGACATCGATTACCTCAAGCCGCTGGCTTTTAGTGGAATAATAAGGCCCTGCGCAGACGGCACACTTTTTGTGCGATCGAGTCTGCGGCGCACAAAAAGTTTGAACTAAGAGAACTAAGACTTTTTGCGCGTCGTGTGCGTTACTGCATATAATTGCATAGGTTCTATTTTCACAGACTAAAAAGTGCGCCACGGATAGTCTGTCGTCTGCGCAGGGCCTATATCGTTTGAATCATTGGAAAGAGTGGCACTGGCTAGACCCAATACTCGCAGGCATTATTGGTCTCTGCTTGTGGCATTGGATATACCACATGACATTTTAGGACACATAATATACATTGTTAGCAGGATTTCTTACTTTTCCGGCAATTTCTACCTCAGAGACTACTAACTTCTTGCCATTCTTTCATTCAGAGTCGTAGTAAGGTCTGGTGCACTGGGGCTGGAGCCCTGATCAACTTTGAATTTCTTTCTCATTCATAAATCGAATGTAGTAGGCCCACTGTACTCTGTCCTTTGACCTTTTTACACAACTATAAATAATTTCATTTCCTTATAATTGTCGTTAATGTATGTCTTCTAATAATAGATCCATCGTATTAGTTCATGCATATGTAACAAATAAAGCCATTGGACGATGATTATATGATCCTTCTCATCATTTACATTAGGTACTTGAAGAACCCAGAAATACCGTACATTTGATGAATGAAGGTTTGTACAGTCAGTAACGAAAGTCGAAGTGCTTTTACTTATTACCTTAATAGACATGTATTAAGACGATGTTTTGCAGTAATTCAGATAATAACGAACAATTTAGTTTAAATAGTTAATAATAACATGTGTGTCACAACACAATATAAATTAAAGTCGCTTTTCGCTATCTGTCTGTCCGTATGCTTAGATCGTTAAAATTACGCATTTTGATGCCGTTTATTAATCGACGTATAGAAAGGAAAATTTATGGTTATAATACATACATATAACAGTAGAAAAAAGTCGGGATTTTCAAAGATTTGTCAAGATCTTTTTCAAGATCTTTGTGAAGCTGGGGCGGGTCATTGCTATGATGTAAAGCCGGGGCTGCGGGTTGTTCGAAAGTGATACCGCGGCCCCGGACACTAAGGGCTAAGAAGGAAAACATGGGTGGGTTTTAGTCAGTAGAAGTCTGACACTCCCTATCGTTCCGCACAGAGCGAGAGGAGTCTTTAAAATTTGATGATTTCCCATCATAAAAAAAAAATGGTATGATAATATTAAACAACAAGGTAGCGGAATAGTTCTAAAAGTTACCGTGGCCTAGGAAAATAAAAGGCAACCGAAGGAACATGAGTGGGTTTTAGTCAGTAAGTAAATGTCTGACACACCATCCCCACCCAGGGCGCCCTAAAAAAAATGTTAAACAAAGTGACTTTTCTTGCTAACCGCACCAGTTGCACAAATGCACATACCTACTTAAAGCATCCGTAAGGGCTACAGAGACACTTGACCTAGTCTCCGACAAGTGTGTGCATTACCTAG
Organism: Athetis lepigone; assembly: GCA_033675125.1. Classification (NCBI taxonomy): domain Eukaryota; kingdom Metazoa; phylum Arthropoda; class Insecta; order Lepidoptera; family Noctuidae; genus Athetis; species Athetis lepigone. The sequence goes on along the minus strand of CM066236.1, from coordinate 2,986,897 downwards.
TATCTAGGAAACAGATAAGGCAATCTAGTTCTAATTAAGATAAACAGCACATCGATATACACTGTGAATTTATATAAACTGGGATTTGACGGGCCTGTTGGTCTAGTGGCTAGTGACCCTGATTGCTAAGCCGGACGCCGTGGTTTCGATTCTCACCCAGGACAAACTTTGTGTGATGAGCATGGTTGTTTGTTCTGTGTTTGGGTGTTATTTATCTATAATAATTATATGTGTATTTATAAATGAAATAAGTATGTGTTTCAGTTGTCTGGTTACCATAATGCAAGCTCAGATTAGTTAGGGAACAGATGGCCATGTGTGAGATGTCAATGTCAATAAAAAATAAGTATTTCGACAAATAACCTAAAACGTTTCAGTGAAAGGGTCCAACAAAACGTAGGTTAGGTAAGTAATTCTTCTTGCTTTAATTTCTAAGGTTACAGTCATACAGTCTTCCTTAAGGTTTCCTGGATTCCTAATACCAGAAATTAGGTCTCCTTGAAAATTCAAATAAAGCAGTCGAGGCATTCAACCATTCCACAAAATCACTATGGCATCGAGCAATAAAAATGCGATAGAAAACAACAAATAGAATGATGGACAAACCGGTACAACAACCATCAGATACTCATCAGGCGATCTTACTTGAGGACGTATGCTAATGAAGCCAGCTGCTGTATACCTAGCTGATTGGACACTCCATGAATAACTTTCATCCTTCTAACACACGTGATTAGAGAGAGACACGATAGAAAGACAATAAAAGCCCGTTAGCTGGCTGTCGGTTGGTCGTTGAAAGGTTAAAGGATCTTGCACCCCTTTTGCTAAAATTACACGGACGAGGAGTAAGAAATTTAGCACAGGTAAATTAAAATAAAAAAGTAATTACAAACTCTTATCAGGAAACGAAACTTAATACTTATTATGAACATCATTATTAGGAGTTAATAATAATGAACAATATGTTTGTCAATACGTAATAACGAGAATTTATTAATAAACGTATACATACATACCTACAAACATACATAGGCAGTATTTTTCCACTACAACTGTTGCCTGAACATAAAGGTAGCCGTGCATTAAGGCGACGAATTGTTCAACAATAATTTCTAAAAACAAGCCCACGCACCCCGCAAACCGCACACACCCCGGTAAGTAACGTATGCATTGCAACAGATGGCGCTGGCGAGCGGCGCGCGGTGTTGGCGGCGTGGAACATAGACACCTTGGAGTTGTCTTATATATTTTTTTATGAATTTACCTATGACTTTTTTTTATTGATTGTCGGAAATAAACTAACACGTGCTAGTGTTATTCAAATAACGAAATTAAAAGTTTCGTTATTTGAAAAACATTAGCACATTTCTTTTTTACCATAAAATATTTTAAAAAATCTTTATAATAAATTTTTGTAATATTTTATACGATCAAAATATCTTTATTTACTTTTACATAAGTATTCTAAGGCTGGAACCTTTTCCTTGTAAGTATTAAATTATTGTGTGTGTCTGTGTTTATTTATTTTAACAAGGAACATAATTTATTCTACTTTGATATCATTTACAATAATACACATATTAATTACACTTCGTGTGTATTATTATTATTCCATTTATTTTATCATACAAATATATAATTTACATTTTTAAATATCAATACAAAAATAAACATTTAAAAATAGTAGCCCACCGGCATTGGGAATAGGGCCTAAGCTACCGGTGGTCAGTGGCTCCAGAGAGAGGAACCTATGGACAATGCGCACCGTGTCCAGGAGTACCGTTTTCTGCATCAGACCCTTGACCCAGCTGCCTAGCGAGAGCCTACTCAGATGTTGGTCGAGGCTCTTTGCTATTATGCCATTGGCCGTCACGACTATCGGCACAATGACTGCTGAATCCACATCCCACGTGTCGACAACCTCGCGAGCCAAGTCGAGATATTTGGTCTGCTTATTTTTCTCAGCTTTAACGAGGTTCTCGTCATGCGGGACAGCGATATCAACAATCACTGCACGACCCTCTAATCGATCTATCACCACTATGTCAGGTTTGTTAGCAACAATAGTCCTGTCAGTAATGATAGATCGATCCCAGTACAATGTGACACGGTCATTCTCAAGAACTGGGTCGGGCACATACCTGTATTACGGTACTTCTGATTGCACAAGACTGTATTTCAAGGCAAGTTGCTGATGAATACTCCTGGCTACAAGATTGTGTCTGTGCAAATAGTTTCCGTTAGCCAGACTAGAACACCCAGAAATAATGTGATGGATGGATTCCTTGGGATGGTGGCATGCCCGACATATGTCAACCATGCCGTCTTTTACAATGTATTTCCGGTAGTTGATTGTCATCATAACTTCGTCCATTATTGCTCAGACAAAACCTTCGGTTTCCCCAAAGAGGTCACCAAAGCGTAGCCAGGATACGGACGCTAGGAAATCGGGTCCATGTAGGACCCGATGAAACCGTCCATGGAGCTCCTTGCTCTGCCATACCGCCCTGCGTTAATTAGTATTCATTAATACAGGTTTGCACCTAAACCACATCCCGACGCATCCCCATGTCGGCATTCAGGAAATAATCCCACACCACACTTCCGTGGGATATACAGTCTCATTACCGATGATTGTGGATGATGCATCCGATTTGCGGTCAGCAGACTGCAGATCCTCCTATCTAGGGCGTCCAGTTCTGTCTGAGTCCATTTGATAAAACACTGTTTAAAAATTTGTTCAGGCGGCCAAAGAAGCGCTCCTTCAACGCTTGCTTCATGTTGGCGACGTTGATGCCTAATGCTTCCATTATAGCCTGACCACCACTGCGCAACCGATAGTCCGGAACCCTCCAACAATGTGCTGATAGGATTCAGGGCTAAACAGAACCACAATGGACTCAGACTATCGGACTGAAATATGCCTCGCTCAATCCTTATTGGTTCGGTGTTCTCTCAGATGTGCCGACATCCTGGATAGTGAAGGACCTTCCTCCTCTGCCCCATACACGACATCAAGAAGATGCGCAGATTGCCTATAATATATGCAACAATATAAGCAATAAAGGCAACAATCTTTATTTTTGACGCACATATAGCACTTGGCCGAAACGTCTACCAATATTATAGCTGCACACCCTGATAATGCCGCATAATTAGTCCGGTAAGATCGCTTACACCAACAGCCATCTACAATGACGTCTATTAGGGACCGTCTTTATTGACACTCCTTCTTTTATTGCAGCTTCTTTTTCTCTATCGTCAGCCTTTTTCATCTCATTCCATGCAGTCTCTTCCCAGTCATCACAGATATCGTTATGCATTTTATTGTTAGTAAAATCGGACATGTTGGGTAAACCTACTCAAGAACAAAATTTGATTGAGCTGTGCTTGACCACAACCAGCAGTCATAACTGACGCAGTCAAGACGGGCCAGTTGGTCTAGTGGTTAGTGGCCCTGACTGCTAAGCCGGAGGTCGTGGGTTCGATTCCCACCCAGGACAAACTTTGTGTGATGAGCATGATAGTTTGTTCTGTGTCTGGGTGTAATTTATCTATAATATGTATGTATTTATAAAGTATATAAGTATGTATATCAGTTGTCTGGTTACCATAACACAAGCTCTGCTTAGCTTGGGATCAGATGACCGTGTGTGAGTTGTCCTAAGATATTTAAAAAAAAAAAAAAAAAAAAAAAAAAAAAACTCCAGCAACGGCGTCTTTGTTTACATCAGCCAATGACGATTTTACAAGTCTACGTGATGTTCAGACTCAAATTTTAATGTGGCTAATCCACAAAGACTTCTGTTCAGAGAACTTTATAAGTTCTGTTACAAAGTGGTTCACATCTATTATTCTTGACCTACGGCTCCTTCTGAAACAAATATAAAAAATAGATATCAAAATCGTACATGGAATGTGATAGCATGGCGCAGGGAAATGTTTTTCTTGCCCATTGTGTATTTATTTATTTATTTACATCAATCACTTCACAGATATTGATTATGTTGATAAATTATTTTTTTGGTTCTCATATCTAGGCAACCATTGAAACCTGCTTCCAACTTTTCCGACAAAATCAGACAATCTATTGTGTTTTATAAAACGATTACTTACTGGTGCCTCAGTAGGGCGTTTAATTGTCAGTTCTGAAGAAACTTTATCACTCGAACACTCTCTGCTAATCTGAAAATATAAATAAATTAGGGCCTAGTACTAACTTCAGAGATAACATATTTCGACTAATAGGTACGTCGGTTATGTATAAAGGACAAAATTGTCTAATATACTCACTGTAGCTGTGGGAATGCTCTCGTTTTGTGATATATTAGTGTCATTAGTATCAGCATTTCTAAAATAAAAGAAGTCCTTTAATTTTAACTTCATCGTTGAATTCGTAGGTATATTGATTGTAATATTGAATAATACATAGCAATAAAAACTTACACATTTTGCAACTCTGTATAATTCGATAGAGCGTCGTTTTCATTTCTAGAAGATACAAGAAAAAGTGTTTTAGTAATAATAATATTACCTATGTATAGCTTTTACAAAACGTTAGGACGTTTAGGAATTTTTCATACGTACCCTAAAAAGGAAGCTGTCTTTATTTTTGTTGCAAGTTGACGACTCCATAGTTTCAGTTTTATCACAAAAATAAACATCATTGAAGTCACAGTCAAAGTGACTTTTTGAACGTCATCTTTTATAGTAAACTACCACCGCTTCACATTTCACAATTTATTATGAAAACATACTTTATTTTCGTCATAATTGCACATTTTTCTAAAAGACATGTCGACTCTTATTTTCCTTTTGGAACATTTTTCTTTCATTTTTCCCATCCTTATTCAATAAAACCGCTAAATTTGATCACGCAATCGCCGATGCAGTCCGGAAGCCGACTAGCACAGACCCGTCGCTGACAATGGTCAAGAGGGGACTGAGCGTCTCAGCGGGGCGAGGATTGCATATGCGCATTAGCTTATAACAAAACGACGTAAACGACAAAATGCTTTTTGCTATTTTATTTAGTCGGAAATGATAACTTGAGAAATTCCTCTTACAATTTTAAGGAGTATTTATAGACTTGTCTACAGAGCAAGTTGAGAGGCTAAAATCGGTCCCGTTTGCCCATAAAATGAAAAATTCTATTTAAAAAGAGGTATGTTTGATATTGTTTTCTCTGTTACAAAAGTTACTTAATCATGTAATGAACTTTAACAAAATAAGGTTTTCATCATGAACTGTTCAGATCACCAACTCATATTTTTATTCGTTTTGTAATTACTGACAAAAATAGAGATCACTGATGCCAAAATTTCCAATTCGTCCTCTTAATGCGTAACAATTAGGGCCGTAAACAGAACATCAGATCCTATTTAGGACACATTTTTATTATTTTTATCTGTTAGAGTAAAACTTGGCAGAGATAAATATACTTAACAGGTGTTTAAAATAACTATTTAGTACTAGCTTCTGCCCGCGGCTTCGCTCGCGTTAGAAAGAGACAAAAAATAGCCTATGTTACTTACTCTCCATCCCTTCAAATATCTCCACTTAAAAAATCACATCAATCCGTCGCTCCGTTTTGCCGTGAAAGAAAGACAAACAGACAGACAGACACACTTTCCCATTTATAATATTAGTATGGATGCTGTAGCGTAAGTGAACATCGGGTAATCCCGGACGGTGGGTAATCACGGACATTTGAATTTCTAGGAAAGTCAAGTCAAGAATAGGTCTTTATTCTTTATAGGTAAACCTTCGTTACCTGATTGCTTTCTTAGAAATGTTAATGTCCGGTGCTGTCCCAAGTTCCCAGAAGCCAAAGATAGTTGTTTAAGAATTTTTGTCCGTATATTTGTCTGGGATAAACTAAAAAATACTGCATAGATTTCATTAAAATTTTGCATGAAATTTGACTTATTTTTTACAAATAATGTAAATTATCACGCTTTTGAAAATAATAAATTAAAAAATACTAAATTATCATGAACAAAACAGTGGTGCAGGCTTAGTATTTTTGCTTGCTTATAGCGTCCGCGTCCACGCGGACGAAGTCGCGGGGAGCAGCTAGTGTTAGTTAATTGCCCTGATTACTGTTCTGTCAGCTGATTTGATAGTACATTGAGAGTCAAGGTCAATCGACTATTTAAGCCAGCCTACAAGGCCGCGGCCCACGAATCGCGATTCCGAAAATAAACTAGTCGGGGATTCACATATCTATGGGTAATAATAATAATGACGTTTTCGAAAACAAACTGAGACTTGTAAATAAGTAGTTATTACCCGCGCCTTTGCTCAAATTGACGTAAGTGTAACAGAAGTAATTAATATCCCTATGTCTACATTCATATAACACAGTAAATTGTATTATAATAAATAAACAGAAAAGAATATTCATGCAAAATTTATTTAGAATCAATCCAGTAGGAAGTGTGTATTAACATACAATACTTATTTCGTTATAATTTTATTACAAAAAATATATTGTCCCGACGGTTCTGCGGTAAATATATAGCATAATCATATACCTACTGGCCGAATTAATTTTGAGGCGCTACGCTCTCAAATATGTTGCTCTTTTTGTCACTCTAAAGGGATAAAGTGTGACAGCAACCGATTTGAGACCGTCATAAAATTAAGTGACGTTACAAACTAATTAATATCTAAAACTAAAATAAAACTAAATAAATTATCCATACAGACAGACAGACACACTTTCCCATTTATAATATTAGTATGGATAAATGGGAAAGTGTGTCTGTCTGTCTGTCTGAATGTTTGTCTTTCTTTCACGGCAAAACGGAGCGATGAATTGACGTGATTTTTTAAATGGAGATAGTTGAAGGGATGGAGAGTAACATAGGCTACTTTTTGTCTCTTTCTAACGCAAGCGAAGCCGCGGGCAGAAGCTAGTAACTAAATAAAAAGAAAGGGGTTATGCGTCGGCATCGTAAAACTCGTCATCACTGTCGACGGGCTGCGTGCCGAAGGCTGGCAGCATTGCCACGCTGGATTGCAATGCTTATTCTTTGGGCAAAGTAGATGCCAGCCTTCTTAAGTGATGTTTGAGTATTCGGGGGTAATTTGACTAGTATGAAAGATCTTGACTGCTATAGTTACTATAGTATTTTATATAATTGAAAACATAGTTAACCTTTTAACGACCAACCAACAGCCGGCTGTCGGGCTGCTATTGTCTGTCTATTGTGTCTCAAATCACGTGTGTCCGAGGGATTAAAGAAATGACTACCTCACTTGAGTGAGGTCCAATGTGTACAGACCTTTTGCTGTATGACGTCATATTTGTAAAATATCCTGGTAATGCATTTTATTGTGGCAACCAACAGACTGTTTTTATGTAACCAAGTGCAGTTATTAAAACAAGGTTTCCTGATAGCTGACATCCTTACTAACATTATTAATGCGATTGTAACTTTGTTTTTCTGACCGTAAGTTCATGCTTGTTATTATTATTTCAAATCAACTATTTCGATAGATAAGTACTTAAATATATATTTTTGGACAACCTGAACCTATTTTAACTACGCAGAACTTGCCTTAAACTTATGTACGTACTAGCTTTTGCACGCGGCTTCACTCGCGTTAAAAAGAGACAAAAGGTAGCCTATGTTACTCTCCATCCCTTCAACTATCTCCACTTCAAAATCACGTCAATTCGTCGCTCCGTTTTGCCGTGAAAGAATGACAAACATACAGACAGACAGACACACTTTCCCATTTATAATATTAGTATGGATATGTATGTATATGTACTTATACAGGGTGTCCCAAAACTCAACGTCAAGCCGAAACGGGGTGACAGGATTGATCATAACCATCACGAGAAAAATCTGAAAAAAAATCTATCCCATGCAGTTTAAAAATTATGGGCATTTTAAGAAAAACCTAGAAATTTGATCAAACTGTACCATTTTTCGGTTATTGTGGTTATTCTTTTTTATTTTTGTTCATTTGAACTTTGGAAACGTAATCCTAAATAACATTTCTAGAATCCCAATAAAAAATAATGACACAATTGCCTCAAGTTTCCGAGAATTGAGACTATTTGTTAAACTACGAATTTAAAATTTTCAAGATTCGTCGACTTTGACAGGCCCTCCTATAAAAAAAATGTACTAGAGTGCCTTGGCAAGTGGCATTAAAAGTTGGCGCATTTAATCAGAATTCTAAAATGGTACAATACTTGTTAGTTCCATACAATAGAAAAGAGTAAAAAAATTAAAACCTCAAGTAACCCGATTTTTGCTATCTCATTTTACTCAGTTAAAATGTTTTTAATTCACACAAGCTCTAGGTAGGTTCTTAATTTTAAGACAAAATGATGAGAGAGATGGATAATGGGTATGTTCGCCATGAGTGAGCGAGACAGATAGTGACGCCACTTTTACCAAAGTGAAAAAAAGTTAGTAAAATTAGTAAAATAATTAGGTTTGTTGGAATAAAAGTCAGATGATAGAGAAATAACGTTTTTTATTACAATAAATGTTCAAATTGTTTACCATCAGCCTCAATACAAGCCCTACATCTTCTTAAAAAAGATCTACTTATTAGTCGGGCATATCTTCGAGAGTTGATCGCCTCAGCTGCTTGAGAAATGCGTTCACGCAGGTCGGCTACGTTCTCAATGGGCTTTGAGTAAACTTTTTCTTTGAGAACTCCCCAATAGAAAAAATCCAGGGGATTTAAATCTGGTGAACGGGCGGGCCACGAGATAGTGCCCGAACGTCTAATCCACCTTCCCGGATATTCCTGGTCAAGGAAATCTGTTACTTGCACTGCGAAATGCGCTGGGCAGCCATCTTGTTGAAACCACATGTCGCGAAGATCTGCTAGTGGTACGTCCTCTAACAGGGTTGGTAAATCTTCTCTTAAAAAATGTAGGTAATTAGTTCCATTCAAGTTCTCAGGCAGTTCAATAGGCCCAATAATTTTACCGTTTAAAATTCCGGTCCACAGGTTTACTTTAAAACGATACTGGGATCTATCTTCTCGCATTAAATGTGGATTCTCCACATGCCACTCGTGATAATTGTGCAAGTTCATGTAACCATCTTTTTTAAATGTCGATTCATCTGACCAGAGAATTTTTTGGATGAATTGGGGATTCTCATTATGCCTCTGTAGCATTGTTCTACAAAAAGAAATCCTTTCCTGATAATCTCGAGGTAGAAGACTTTGAACTCGTTGTACGTGAAACGGATGCATTTCGGCTCTTTGTAAAATACGATGAGCAGTGCTTTTCGGTATTCCCGTTCTTTCTTCAATTCCACGTACGGAAATACTTCGGTCACGTGCGACCTCTTGCAATACTTCTTCCTGGAAAGGAAACACAGGTCTACCTCCAGCCTGTATTTGATTCGGGAAATGGCCGCCCTCTGTGAGTGAACGGTGCACATTAACAAACACGCGGTGGTCCGGGTAGCGCTCTAAATTTGGATATCTTTCACGATAAAGTCTAGCGGCAGCACTTGCGTTGCATCTGCATTCCCCATAAATGAGGTGCATGTTCGCATATTCTTGTGAAGTGTAGCGCGTAGGCATGGTAGATAAAAAGGATGCCAACACAAAAGTCCAGAGAGAAGCCAAAGTTGCCGGTATGTTATCAACAAGTCCAATTCACAAAGATTCAAGTCCAAAAAGAGAAGCCAAAGTTGTCAGTACTAAATCAACACAAGCGAATACGAACGTGCGCAGTAGACGAATGAGCGAAACGTACTAACTGGTTGGTGTCGGACTGGTAGCGTAGCCATTTGCTTGGCTGAAACTAGTGCGAATGAAACAGATAGATGCCATAGCATCTATCTGTTTCATTCGCACTCGTTTAAACGACGCATCTCCGTCTCAATGCGTGGCGTCACTATCTGTCTCGCTCACTCATGGCAAACATACCCATTATCCATCTCTCTCATCATTTTGCCTTAAAATTAAGAACCTACCTAGAGCTTGTGCGAATTAAAAACATTTTAACTGAGTAAAATCTGATAGCAAAAATCGGGTTACTTGAGGTTTTAATTTTTTTACTCTTTTCTATTGTATGGAACTAACAAGTATTGTACCATTTTAGAATTCTGATTAAATGCGCCAACTTTTAATGCTACTTGCCAAGGCACTCTAGTACATTTTTTTTATAGGAGGGCCTGTCAAAGTCGACGAATCTTGAAAATTTTAAATTCGTAGTTTAACAAAGTCTCAATTCTCGGGAACTTAAGACAATTGTGTCATTATTTTTTATTGGGATTCTAGAAATGTTATTTAGGATTACGTTTCTGAAGTTCAAATGAACAAAAATAAAAAATAATAACCACAATAACCGAAAAATGGTACAGCTTGATCAAATTTCTAGGTTTTTCTTAAAATGCCCATAATTTTCAAACTGCATGGGATAGATTTTTTTTTCAGATTTTTCTCGTGATGGTTATGATCAATCCTGTCACCCCGTTTCGGCTTGACGTTGAGTTTTGGGACACCCTGTATAATTAATAAAGACATACATATACCTACATGTTATAAATAAATTACACCCAGACATCACGCTCATTCATCACAGAAAGCTTGGGGGGAAATCGAAACTCACGAAGCAAAGATCCAATTCTAAAAGAAAAACACTGATAGAAAGCCACACATTACTGCTCAACCTTTTAGCTAAGTGCTAAAAGCGCAACTAAAACCGCGATCAAGAACTAGTCTTCACTAAAACTTTCCACTATACTAACGCGAGAAATCGAATCAGCAATATCAATCAGTTTCAATTCCTCGAACGCCATTGGATGCGACTGAACGAACCGATGCAAAGGCAATCGAATTCTTTTGAATGGCTTCCAAGTATCAATATTGTATGAATATTGTCATAATGAACATGAGATGTACAGAATATCGACAATGAAAGAGAACACCACGGTTAATTAAAGATTTAAAAAACTACGTTTCTGAAGTTATTAAATCGCAACTGCAGCTAACAAAAGATTTGACAACTTCGAAACGGCTGAACTGATTTTTGATATAACATGTCTAAGGCCCGGTATCCACCAAAGCGGAGACGAGAGGAGACGTGTCGTAATTAACCAATGGAATATTGTATTGTGCTCAAGCTGAACGCTGAACTGTCGAAATGACGCAAGCTGATTGGTTGTAGGACACATCTCCTCTCCTCTCCGCTTTAGTGGAGTCCGGCCCTAAGAACCGTCGATATATAACTTTCAAATAAAAAAACGCATCCAAACGGTTTACCCGCTTAAAACCTACGACGGTGCCACAGACAGATAAACAGGCACACACACATAGCGGTTAAAATAAAATAAAACACGTCTCTTAATGCCACTGAACAGCGCTTCAGACAATAACAGGAACATTATTACTCTAGCTTACTTATTACTACTCTATCTAGCTAGCTACTTATCTACATAGCTCATTAAAAAACAGCAGGAAATGATGATGAATACCGATTTTTTAATCTCAAGAAACATAATGTAAATAATTTCAGTGTCTCTTAGATGCATATTCCCACAGGCATAATTTTTCATAAACTCTAAATAACAACGGATTAATATTTTAGAATAACGACAACAGGTGTCATTTATTATTTATGTATAATTTACTCGACAAAGAGAAATAGAGGAACATAAAATAAAAATTGTGAGTTATTGGCGAATATCCAGATAAATTTTAAAAGCTTTCTGCTTTCATGTTATTGTCACATGCTGTTGCTCAATATCGCAATATTATCACAGTATCTAGATAAAAATATCATGGGCATCATAATAATACATTATTCAGGAGAAGCCTGCTACATACAACTCCAGAAAGTCAGAATCAACAGTGACTTTTGTAAACAATCGTAATTAAAAAATATCTAGACGATCTTGGATGACAAGATTAAAATGGATTTTAATCTAGAAAATTGGGCAAGTACCAATGTAACTTTTTAATTCTTAATGTACTTTCTAAAGTTTATCTTGGACATCACTGACATGCGTGCTCCGGAAAGCACATAATGCCATTGATCCCGGTTGTAAAACACTGGTATCCCGCGGAATCCGGCTGAATCAGGCTGGAAGCCGACCCCTATATACTTTGGAAAAGGCTAGGGAGATGATGACAATACCAACTATGTATAGTTTGTAGACTTCATGAATTACGCATCCTTTTTTTTAATTATACATGATATACTATGCACTCATCGTCCAGACCGTCGCGTCTTAATGTCGCCTCTAAATGTTCCCATGGGAACTTCTCGCTGGGTTTATCCTTGATCATGGATTCCTGGCTCATCTGCAAACTACATTTGTATGTACAAGATCTTTCTCACATTTATATGGACAAGATAGAGATCTATGTTTTTTCCTAGATTTCCCTGACAAGATAATCATGACTGTTTTTAATTAAAAATCTAGTTCTAAGTAGATCCTCACTTATTAGTGTAGTACCCGCAGTCAAGCTTATACGACTAATGAACATACAGATTACAATATCGGGGAATTGCGGTAAGTATATTGAGGATGAGGATTTAAGGAATTTCTCAATAACATAGCAATTGAATATTAACCACTAAGCCCTAGGCTATCAAAATCTAGGTACAATATAAATACCTACAATGCTCACCCCCAGTGTATATCATGACGTCAGTAATTATCCGTCATAAATATAAAAACGGCAATCAATTGGCTCATAAAATAAACTGCAGTTAACACTGACGTCAGGGCGGAGAGGGACAATAGAGTGACTGCATCACTCGATATGCAAGTCAATGATATGTGCAAGCTCAAGTACTTAGGCACACTCAACAAAATAGACAAGTAACTAGGGGTCGTCAGTCCTCAAAAATGAACGGAATCTACAAATTAATTAGGGAAAACTATTATGTACCTGTATAAAAAAAACTATTTTGTTGACTGTACCTTGGTTAGTGTTATGAGCGAAAAGTGATAACTGTAATTGACATATGGGGACTTGTTGAAATTAACGAAACTGTGAGGTGGTGAAATTGTGATATTCATAAACGAATAATACCTATACGAAGTGACGTAACGAAAGGATGGACAACATCCATAGGACCCCTATAGAAGTAGCCCCCAGCCCGAGCACTAGAGATGAAGGTTGCTATAGGAAGCTCCGTATAATTTTCATTACGAATCCTTTCACCAGTAGCTATAGCTACTAAGTAGTAGTTATTATATATAAGTAGGGAAATACGACCCTTTTCTGTCATAAGGTGTCAGAATATTTACAGGATTACAGGCACATGAGACATATCATTTTTGCCTCTGGAATGGAAATGCATCTGCGAGGCCTCTGGTCTTATGTTTATAGGCAGCGGTACCACTTAACATCAGGTGTTCAGTAAGCTTATAAAACGCCTGCAAGGGGTGAAAATACTCAAAATGAGTAACACCAACTATGTCCATTATATACAACAAATCTAAAGTCAATTTATTAAGCAACATAAATCCTAACCTACACGTTACCTAGTAGATTACAAAACGTTCGTAACAAATGACTTGCGGTGTGCGGTGAACCCATCCAGTTTTCGCCGTAACCAACCAGCAACTACTCAGCGAGACATCATTGGCGATTAACACGAATTGCTAACTTCCCATCGTTTCCTGCTGGGCTATTAGTTGTACATAATACGTAAAGAGAGAGATGAAATAAATATTGACGGTGAAGATAAGTAGTAGGAGATCATTGTAGTTTTGCCAAAACCAAATACAATCCTGCGTTTCAAAATGTTGGATATAAAACGAACTATAAATATAAAACTCGATTCCTGTGCATCGGAAAGCAAGTAACGCTTGGTAATAAAGCATTGGTTTCGACTGCCATTACTAGATATTTTAATCTTTGACTGTTTTCAATCCACAACCGACCGTATATTGTCGATGGACCATGTATGACCGGCAAATGAATGCGGGCTGCCCAGAATCGGATTGACTGACGGTCTATGGAGGCCTGATTCAACAATCAGTCTAGTCTAGTTCAATTGGAAGTAACTAATTCCCAACCTTCAGTTCACGCTAGTTTGGGAAACAGGGCTTGCACATAAAATACACTTGATGCTTACGTATACACTTGATGTTGCATAAAGATTTTGTATTTTGGTCATAGGGTTAGGGCTAATCGTGTTGCCGGGTTGTGAAGGTCTAATAGACGGCTGTTTCTTTGTGGCAGTAAAACTAATAATCTATAATATCTATTTATTTAAACTTCATGCACGAATGTACATGGCATAATGCCTGAGGCATTCTCTACCAGTCAACCCAGAGTTGAGAAGATTACAACATGGCATGGCATAATTATGCAAATTAAAAAACAATAAAAGGACACAAACTTACAGAAATTTTAACAAAAAAAATATAATACTACGCGTTAAAGCGTATGAGAGGTTCTTATGGCTTAGTGGTGTTCATGGTTCATATCTTGAATAATAAATACGTCTTATACATAATAATAAAAATATATTTTGCATTATTAATGTTTGCTTTTCCTTCCGCGTGGAAGTAGGAAAACTGCTATAGCAAATGATTACAAAGAACTTGGTTGCGTAATCGTATATATGTCGCAGTCATCTGGTTAAATCAGCTATTTGATTGTATGACTAGCGTGTTCATTGAATGACAACATTTAATTGAATGACTAAACGACAACTCGTCAAGTTGTTTAATGTAACGTTCAACGACTTGACTGAACGTCATTTAGCATTGTCGTTTAATGGGATATAGTCGACTTTGTAATGTTTGTTTAGGGTGGCCATAAGTTCGCAACTTAAAAACTTAACTTCCTTTACATAACAAAAATGAGGACATGATTTTAATTAAAAAAAAACACTTTAAAACTAGCCGGCGTGGCGGCGGCGTATCAATAGGCAAATCCATGCTGGCTGTCACACTATTTTATCAAGAATAGGTCACTTTTAAATAAAATTTAATAAAAGCAATATCAAAACAGTGCTATCTGCGCGAGCCATTTTACACCATATTTGTTTTGGTGACTACTAACGCCGCAGTGGAAAAAAATGAACTAAATTACAATCACCTGACTGATATTACGTCCGCTCTGTTCAAAGGGCTATGCTTCAATCAGCTATCTAGTTAGACGTTGAGTGACGCTTGTTCAATCAGCTTTCGGCCTAGTCATTCAATTAAATGTTGCTATTCAATGAACGAGCTAGTCATACAATCAAATAGCTGATTCAACCAGATGACTGCGACATATACATATAATACTTACGCTGAGACTAGTCCTCTAATCTACTATATAAAAATAAGTCGGGTTTTCCTTCCTGTCGCTATAACTCCAGAACGCACGAACCGATTTCCACGGTTTTGCATTCGTTGGAAAGGTCTCGGGCTCCGTGAGGTTTATAGCAAAGAAAATTCAGGAAAAGTCCACGCGGACGAAGTCGCGGGCAGAAGCTAGTAAGTTATACAAAAAAGTTTCAGCTGTTTCAAACAAAAGTTCAATGTCCTCCCGACCATAATGTATGAAACAGCTGATTTTTTTTCGAGATTTATGAGTTGGTTCCATAATAAAAGTTGTTTGTTTTTATGAGTAGAATCGTCTCCCAGCGCGTTGTGCAAGACCAAAAATACACCTAGTATTGTAAATAGGGATAACTTATATTTTGATTTTTAGGTTTCCGTCGTCATAGAGGGACTTCTTTCGTTTCTTTGTGTCCGTCTGACTGTCTGACCGTGACGTAGAGTCTTTAGTAAAAGTACTGAAAAGCTTTAATGGGTAAATATTACATCATTATTTCATTTAGTTAAAAAAATATTAGGTACTTACCTACGTGAAAAAGTGATTCAATATCATACTTCCATAATAATTACCAAAAATTAATAAAAATTTGCTTTCCACCTAAAATGTTATATATTTTTTTATTAGAATTCATATTTAATAGACGGAAAGCTGCAAAACGATCACGGCTCTACAGGCTCTTAGCTGACTTTTTAAATACATTGAGTATACAGAACAGTATATAAAACACTTATACATAAAAAGTCCATTGCTCTTTTAAACATTCCCATTGAGATTTATTATCAAAATCTTTCATCACACATCATGTCATGTTATCTGAAGAAGTCAAAATCTTTTGTTAAATAAAGTCACGAATATTCCTATCTTATCTTCTCGTGCTTTATGTAAACAATATTTGTTTATAAAACAAAGTACCAATACCTGATATTTATCGATAGTCGACGCGAACCTGACGATGTTTGACGCTTTATATCCATGTATTATCTTAAACTACGCTGCCTGTCCGTATTGCTGTATGGGTGTGAGACGTGAAAGCTCTCAAAAGACATCTCGCACAAACTCCAGGTCGTTATCAACCGCTGTCTTCGTCGTATCCTCGGTATTTACTGGCCCGAGAAGGTCTCAAATGTAGATCTGTGGAGACTCTACGGTGAAACCTCGATCGACCAGCAGATCAAACGTCGCAAATGGAACTGGATCGGCCACACGCTCCGAATGGATTCTGAACACATACCAAGGCAAGCCCTGGACTGGAATCCCCAAGGAAAGCGAAAACGTGGTCGCCCTAAGCAGACCTGGCGGCGAACGGTCATCGCAGAAGCCAAAGATATAGGGAAGATCTGAAGCTCTAGACCGAACGGGATAGCGACGCACTGTGGACGTCCTCTGCCCCATCTAGGGGACACAGGAACTTAAGTCAAGACGCTGCCTGTCCCCCGCGGTTTAGCTTCGTTTTAGGTTCTACTCTGCTTCCGTAGTCCGTAGGTTATAGCGTGTGCAAGGAGTGCGGTGCCGCAGCGGCGCCGCAGCGGCACCGCTCAGTTGTTTATACGGCATAGGCAAAAGTGCTCGCTCGTTGATAATAATTACATGTATATCATACGGTGCCGCAGCGGCGTCGTAAGAACATTGCGGCGCCGCACTGCTCGTGTGGCCGCCAGTGCGGTGCGGAGTAATGCGGTGCGGTGCGTTGCCGCACCGTGTGGCCTGGCACTGAGGCGGGTTCGATTTCCGAGCAAGACAAATATTTGGCCAAGCTATTTGTACCAAGTCTGGTTGTTTGTATGTGTGTGAATATATTTATATAATTGTTTTCAAACGCTCCTACGTTTGAAAATAATTATACAAATAACCGTTTCAGGCGAGATTCCTAAATAATAATAACGCTCGCGTTTAAGATTCTGTCTGGCAGAGACAAATGGATAATACATACACGTGTGGATCACAAGAATTGCTAATTTTGGAACTGATCCAAAGGTTTGTTAAATTTGTATTTGATTAAACAATTTGTACTTATCTAACTATTTTTCTCACACGTAGTCCTACCTCATACTTAAGTTGGTATTATGCAGAATATATCTTTAAGTACTTTTATATTACCAGGAAAATGTAATAATAGACTAAAAATAGTAATAATAAAATATACATTATTTTTCTGACTTTTCTGGTGTCAGATAATGCAATTCAAAATAACATATTTTTTTACAAAGGCATGCATTCTAATAAACAATGGTGCTGATTCTCTCGTTCACACACTTAACAAATTTTAGTTAAATGCATCTTTCTCTTGACATTTCTTAAAGAAAAGGACAGAAGATACTTACATATTCGTTTAGTTCTGTCAATTTAGACAGCGCACACAGCGCATGAAGAAAATTGGCGTAATTTTAGTCGCCATGTTTTTAATCGTGTCTAAATTATCTATGGAGTGTCCAAAGACAGAACTTACTTAACTAAAATTTTATCTTCTGTCTTTTTCTTAATTAAATGGAAAGAGAAAGATGCACTTAACTTAAATTTGCGTTAGTGAATAAGAGAATCGGCACCAATTTTCTTTTCGGATAAGTAGTTAACTTCGCTTATCAGAAAAGGATATTGACTAAAAGAACTTTTTTGAACTAAGTAGGACTTATCAACAAATCTCTACTGCTTATGATATTATTGATATTGTGTTATTATGAGATTCTATAGTGATAGATTACACATATTCATGTAATAGAATTTATCTAAACCAAAGTAAGAAACGATAACAAGAAATTGCAATGTTTGTATCAATCACTACCGACCTACCGACCTCATAAAGGACACGTTTTAGTTCAATATAACTAGGAAACCTGTATCAACCTCGATTCAAATACCTACATTCCATAGATCTCTTGATAATAGATATAAACAGTTTTAATTGTCACAATAAAACATTCTAAAAATAAACACGTGGTAAATATTAATCTCTATTAATAAGAAAAAAAATGTTTATTTGGGTAACTAACCGGTTATAAAAATCTTTTCAGCGTATCAGCTAGTAACCTAGGCTAAATAACGCTACCACGACCAATTTCGTGGACTAAAAAATCAAGATTCTTAGAGGGAGATTTCAAGATCTATAAAAAAACATTATGCGAGTGAAATCGCGAGATAAGATAGTTTTAAATTAAACACATATCAATTAATCATTCACAATAGTTTGCAGTACTTTATAGTCCACTTAATTTAATAATTTGTGTTTCTCCTGAGTCAAAAGCCAATCAGCAGAAAGACAGAAATTCCCATAGTAACAAGAACTAAGTCATTAGTAAATAGGCAGCTACCTATCCATACTAATATTATAAATGGGAAAGTGTGTCTGTCTGTCTGTATGTTTGTCTTTCTTTCACGGCAAAACGGAGCGGCGAATTGACGTGATTTTTTAAGTGGAGATAGTTGAAGGGATGGAGAGTAACATAGGCTACTTTTTGTCTCTTTCTAACGCGAGCGAAGCCGCGGGCAAAAGCTAGTTACAAATAAATATAACTAGAAGTTGGAGATTATTCTATCACTGTTTCTATACAAAAGAAAGACAAAAGCTTCGCCTTTTTACTCAAACAAAGCGAACGTTAACTAACAAAACGGTTTTTGTAACCCTTATTAGAAAGAAAACAGTGCAAAAAATATCCGGTAGTAGGTACAAAAAAGCGGGACAAAAAATCCGCTAGATTTATTATTGACATCACTCGTGTTATAAATCAATTGTGATATTTTATTTTACCCATTAAATAAGGGGTGCTTTGAAAGAGGGGTCAAGATTATGTATAGTGATAAATTGAAGTAATATTATTATGATAATCTAATTACGTACTGTAAAACTGTATGACTGATTGTGGATATATTGACACGCTGTCAAAACCGCTGGTCCTAGAGACATGAAACTTGGTGGATGTTGATAGCCATTAAGAAAGATTTCTGGATATTTGACCCCTAAAGGAGTTACATAGTGGATGTAATTTCGACATCCGCGCGAGCAAAAGCTAATTAAGTAAAATTGATAGAATTAAGTAAAAGATAATAATTTAACGGTCAAAAAAGGCTCAAAACGAAAAAATTACCAAACAAAACTATTTACTACACAACATCACGCTGCGACCTACAAGAGCGAAGTAGTATCTAAACTCGCAGACAAAACCGCGGGAGCCAGCTATCAAATACAAATAAATACATACAAATTACAAATACATACATACATACATTATAAATACATACTCCTTCAGCATTACCTACAGCGTCTATTTTCAAACAAAGAATTCAGTGTGCGTCGCGCGCAGCCGGCAGCCAGACAAGAAAAAACAGTTTTTTTTTCTTTAGGCGCCTGTTTTTTGTACGTACGGTCAACGTCACGTCAAAAGTAAGGCCAAAACATTCGATTACAGTTAGCTACTATTTAGTTATATGATCCTCCTGACCGATTTCGGCCGACTTGGATCTTCCTATTAAAAACATCGCTAGTGTGTTCTCAGGTGACTGATATAGCCAATTTTTCCAGTAAAGGTGCGTCCACATTCACAGCAAGTCAGCACTCCTCCGATATAATTATACTATTCAGATCATTGTAAGTGTAAATACGGACAACTTTAAGTGTGGGATTAATGCTTAATAACGCTTCATTAATTAGCCCATAATGTCCCACTGGACAAATGCTTTTCACCATCCAGATTCCCGTCTTAAAATCGTCAATATCTCAAAATATTGTTTATTATAAACTTATGATGTCATTCAAAGCTTAACAAAAAATAATACTACCATTCAATAGTCAATAGTCAAATCATTTATTTTCATTAGACCAAAAAAGGCACTTTGAAACGTCATAATTATAAAGCAAAAGTGAATCTACTGCCCATTCCAAAATTCAGCATTTCAGGGAAGCCTTTTATTTATCTCTGCCCTTTTTTATTTCAATATTTCCATATTATTGATATCTTGATTAATTACGTACACAAATATTTACATAAGTACATTAAGTACCTATTTCTTTAAAAAATAATATTACAGAAATACGTGCTACGTACTAATAATTCTTGCAAAAATTCTAATTTTTTTTTATCGCTGAATGTACAACTATACAACTTGTGATGCGAATACAAATAAAATTCTTCACATTTAGATTCTGCCAATTTTTTTGTAAAATGGAAATGCTGTTGACTGTATACTACTTAATCTTTGTCAAACAATCTGTGACTTAATGTTTAGAATTATCTTGCTATGTAATAGATTTTAAATATACTAAGCTGATTCTGTTTTAGAGAGAAGATTTTTTTGGTAATATTTACTTAGTATCTTCTTTGTCAGTTTGCTAAATACCTACAGCAGAATACAAAAAGGCCCTATACAATAAAAGCACTTTTACAACTTTGAAATTTACTGATACTTGAAATATTGCTATTTCCAATCTACAACATTTAAAATAGAAAGTAATGCGATAGTTACTTATTTTGTTACCTACCATTTTTTATATTTAACCAATTTTGAGTAAACCCCAATAAAACCTAAAAACAAGTCTAGAAAAATGTCGATAAATGAAAAAACTACACCCACACTGAAAATTTAACTAAAATGTCATCAGAAAATTAATATGTTTTGTATATGTGACGTACTTAAAACTACAAACATCGGCAAATACGTAGGCAGAGAATTATTTTTAAAATCCAGCCGGTGAACGACGCGGTGTGTGGCACGTCATCACAATCTGGAGATAAAAAAAAATACGATCCATCTTTTACAAAAACCATTTGTCGTCCTATTTGTGGGCTTTAGACTTTTCTCGAAATTTCTAGTACAGGAGCTATTTCAAAAATTGGCTCTACTGGAAACGTTATTCGTTTTCACTCCCTTAAATTGTGTCCCATGTTTTAAGTAACATGCTGTATATAGCTAGGGCTAACTTTCATTAGAAGTTATGGCAGGCAGTCTTTAGAAAGCAAATAAATAACCAGTTTTCTAGGTATGGTCAAGCATTTGAAATCTCCGTGATTTATGCGGAACTATAAATGTTGGTCGTGATGGATGATCGAATGGTTAAGATGCAGTGGTTTCGAATCCGTCACATCACAAGTTAGACCAGAGAGAAGCCACTCTTGCGCTTGCGCCATTTTGCATGCTGTAAAGATTCCTTTCTAGATCACATCTAAATTCATCTGAACATCAGCACTGATCACCTTTGTTCAATACTCATTGCTGGTTCGCATTAAGGTCGTAGCTCTTTACAGCCACCCGGCAGCCACTCCGTACCGACTCGCCTTATAACCGAGGCGATCCGGTGACGGTACGGAGTTGATATAGTGAGCGCATGCCCATACAAGTCCATATAAAGAATACTAGCCGCAGGAGGCGAGTCATGGTGGCTGTAATAGCTATGACCTGTATATTCATTTACCCAAAACTGGATATTATTATCCTAAAAGTCATAAAGGGTAAACAGAAGCCAGAAAGGGATGTTATCTTAAAACTGGCTTGTGAAGAGTTTGACATGGAGCGACTACCAAAACACTGGAATTTAACTGAATCTGATTAGACTGTAAGACGATCTCCAAATAAGAATAGGCAGGTAGATGATGGTGAATCTATAAATAATAATATAAATATATGATTAAAAATTATCTTAGAAGATATAGAGAAAGATGCAAGTCATCGTCAGCAACAAACTCATTCATCCTTGTTACGAAATGTCCATGTCATTGTATATCACAGTAAAAATAAACTCATCGATCAGTCAATAACCAATCAAAATACAATGTTTTTGAAGATTAGATCGTGATAAGATGCTTCTGATAAAAATGTTACTACGGAAAGAGTCATTTAGTGAAAGATAAAAGTAATACTTTCTTCTGATTGTAAAGGTAAGTACACGATCCGTGTTGCTTGCACAAAAATGCTAGTAAAGTGTGTTCCACTCGATAGCGATATATTATACAGACTTTACAGACAATACTATTAGGCTATCACATACCAAAAGAATTATTTCAACCCGACTGTGGACCGAGCTTTTAAAGATATCTCTTTTAAAAAAAATCTCTTCAGCTTTATGAAGAATCACAAGCACAAAACAAAAAGAATTTAAGAAACACCATAATAAGGAGATGAAATGAATACCTTTTTTTTTTTTTGATGAGTGGGAAATCATCCAATGACAGCTCCCGTCCTGGGTGCGGCGGGAGGGCGTGTCAGACTCTTACTGACTAAAACCCACTCATGTTCCTTCGATTGCCCTTTATGTTCCAGGGTCATGGTAACTGTTATAAACATAACATTCCGCAACCCCGGCAGAATGTTATGTTAATACTGATAAGTGACTTTGAAACATGAAATTGCTTATTATAACTTACAAAAATAAAGATATTCCCCAATAATTCACCGCATGCAGAAACAAACTGCACTCGACATTAAGCGTCAATTCACACGTACCACAACCACACCACGTCGCAGCGACAAAATGTGGTCAAGATGTGGTTACGTGTGAATAGTGTCGCAGCGGCTTTTTGCAGCTGCGTTGTGGTAGCCACAAAATGTCGATGTGGTTAGCGCAGGCGCCAGCTAGGCGCGCGTGGACGTCATGTCGTGGCGATGTGGCCGCGCTGCCGCCGCGTTGCCGTCGCGATGTGGTTGCGATGTAGTCGTATTACACAGGTGGTCGATAACAACCACAAAATGTGGTGCGTGTGAATTGTAATATTCATTTTCAATACAAAATTTACGCCCGACCACATCGCGGCGTTGTGGTGTGGTTGTCGCTGTGGTGTGGTTGTGGTACGTGTGAATTGAGCCTAAAGTCCAACAAATCAACATTGAAATATAAACCTCTTACGACCGTTACAAATTGGCATCGTATGTTCCCGCGCAGTATCTGCTATGTTTACTGTTTACTGGAAGCAGGCAGTGCCAAGTGACGTCATATGTCGCGTCGCGCTATTTCCAAAGTCTCCTTGAAACCGGACCAGATGATCTGAATATGTTGGTCTGCTGGGATTTACGTAGCTACTATGATTTACGCAACGATGTGACATCGGCTTAGGGTAAACGTAGACTGGACGTGACAGGCCCTCTAGGGCCAATGCCTGCCGAGGTTGCGGAATTGTTCTATTCGTTAAGCCTAACAAAGGGCTTCCCAACCTAAAAAAAAACGAGGACGTTTAGGAATGTTTGTTTTTTAGAATCAGTCAAAAATGCTTAATTTCTTTTAAAATGCATCTGCCATCAGCTCTGTACCACCGATGGTTGACAGGTAGAGAATGCCAAGCGCTTTAGGTACGCCTCTAGAGTAAATAAATTGCCTACGTTTTTGACAAGACCTTAATATTAATTGTCTGTCTCTTAGATGAAAACTGATATCTGCATCTGAACGTCGCTTATTACGGTCTTGCACTTAAGCCTAGTTTTGTTATATATGGGTATTTTCTATAGGGGTCGTTAGAATACTTACTATTTCCCTATTCTTTATAGCTGTAGCACTTTTTGACCACATAGCCCTCTATAACGTCATCAACAACGTTCGTTACTATCAGCGAACGTTCGTACTGCTCTACTATTCGCAGGAGGCCCCCTGCGAATAGAAGTATGCGAATAGTGAGAATGAGATGGTGCTAGACGACTTGTATAGCTCTTTCTCTTTCCATCAGCGGAACTACTCTGGCTTTCAGATGTCATAGTAGTCCCCCAGGTCTGCGCTAGCCATTACGCAAAGATAAATTTGCGCTAAGGTTGGGTAAAGTCAATGGTTATTTCGGTGTCCAATGATGACGTTAAAATTCGATGCCGACGCTGTCGTTATATACGTATGTTTTACGCGCATGATCGTCAAAATATTTTGGTGCAAAAACACTCGGATTTTTATAACTTTTTAAGCTTTTAAGATAGTTGACGTCTTCTTATAGTGGGTGGCTTTTGATTGATGAAGATACCTACTTTTAGGCGATATGGTACTGTGTAGAAAAAACACGGGTTGTTGTTAGCTGCAAAACTTATAAATGGAAACGTAAACGTAAGTAAAAGGAGGATGCTACAAATTTGTCGCATTTTTCGTCACGTCCATCAATGAATAGACCTTCCCCAAACAAATTCCTGGCTACGGCCTTTATGGGAAAGAAGATTTATATTTGGTGTGAAATATATATCAATAAACTATGTCCATATCACGCAGATAAATAAAAAAAGTCACTGACACAAACAAACAGACTCGATTACAAATAACTGTAATCTTCTCTCTCTTTCTCAATAGCTTCTAATGAAGCTGAAATTTTGCTACTTGTACAATATGTACTTAAATATAAATATAGTGAAGACACTATTTTTCCTATTCATACTGCCGCGTGCATATTATACCTTTGAGTCACAGTTATAAGCTACTTGCCTATAATTTTCCTAGATTATAACATTCATACTTTTCCTTGAAATTTTCTATGGCAGTAAAACATAAAAATAAATAGAGGAGGTTGTGTATTTATCCATACCTATGGATTGTGAAATACCTATATTTTTATTTATAAAACTAGCTGACTCCTGCAGTATCACTCGCGTTATGTTAGGTCTTACGTTACTGCTCCAGGCTCCACTCCTGTTTGAGCCTGGTTTAACAGGTAACTCCTCTATCTATGAAAAGCGGTAGAGGAAAAATGCGCACTGTAAGCTTACACTTATTATTTTTTTCTCTTCCTCCATGAAAAAATAATCTATCCCCCCCCCCCCCTCAACTGTACTATCCTCCAGCGACCGGAGCAATAACCAAGGACGCGGATGAAAACGTGGGGTCAACTATGCTGATATTAATTATCTATACCATTACCAATATAATAAAGCTGAAGAACTTGATTGTTTGCTTGGTTGGTTTAACGCGCTAATCCTGGATAGATCAGGAACCCAATTCTCGTGCGTTAGATAAATATGGAAATCGATATTTATCAAATTAAAATGGCGGATATCGAGATATTTGGATAAATCGGTATTCTCAGTTTATCGAGTGAGATAATTATCCAACGGCAGCACTCGATATGCAACATTACGGATATCGTATGTGATAATCTGACTGCGTTCCGTTACATGTTATGTCATCCCTTTTCTTAAGTTTTTTATTTATTTATCAAGAATTAAATCATGATCACCAAAATAAATAAAATTGTATAATAATATAATATATTGAAGAAAGTGCTGTAACTTTGGGATATTTAATAATATACAATGCAATTAATAGAAAGCGAAAAAAATCCTCGATAATTATTTAATACTAGCTGACCCGACAGACGTTGTCCTGTCAACTATGAATATTGAATTCGAATTGTCATACTACCTACCTACTACCTACCTACTACCTACCTACCTACTACCTACCTACTACCTACCTACTACCTACCTACTACCTACCTACTACCTACCTACTACCTACCTACTACCTACCTACTACCTACCTACTACCTACCTACTACCTACCTACTACCTACCTACTACCTACCTACTACCTACCTACTACCTACCTACTACCTACCTACTACCTACCTACTACCTACCTACTACCTACCTACTACCTACCTACTACCTACCTACTACCTACCTACTACCTACCTACTACCTACCTACTACCTACCTACTACCTACCTACTACCTACCTACTACCTACCTACTACCTACCTACTACCTACCTACTACCTACCTACTACCTACCTACTACCTACCTACTACCTACCTACTACCTACCTACTACCTACCTACTACCTACCTACTACCTACCTACTACCTACCTACTACCTACCTACTACCTACCTACTACCTACCTACTACCTACCTACTACCTACCTACTACCTACCTACTACCTACCTACTACCTACCTACTACCTACCTACTACCTACCTACTACCTACCTACTACCTACCTACTACCTACCTACTACCTACCTACTACCTACCTACTACCTACCTACTACCTACCTACTACCTACCTACTACCTACCTACTACCTACCTACTACCTACCTACTACCTACCTACTACCTACCTACTACCTACCTACTACCTACCTACTACCTACCTACTACCTACCTACTACCTACCTACTACCTACCTACTACCTACCTACTACCTACCTACTACCTACCTACTACCTACCTACTACCTACCTACCTACTACCTACCTACTACCTACCTACTACCTACCTACTACCTACCTACTACCTACCTACTACCTACCTACTACCTACCTACTACCTACCTACTACCTACCTACTACCTACCTACTACCTACCTACTACCTACCTACTACCTACCTACTACCTACCTACTACCTACCTACTACCTACCTACCTACTACCTACCTACTACCTACCTACTACCTACCTACTACCTACCTACTACCTACCTACTACCTACCTACTACCTACCTACTACCTACCTACTACCTACCTACTACCTACCTACTACCTACCTACTACCTACCTACTACCTACCTACTACCTACCTACTACCTACCTACTACCTACCTACTACCTACCTACTACCTACCTACTACCTACCTACTACCTACCTACTACCTACCTACTACCTACCTACTACCTACCTACTACCTACCTACTACCTACCTACTACCTACCTACTACCTACCTACTACCTACTTACTACCTACCTACTACCTACCTACTACCTACCTACTACCACATCAAAGAGACGTTCCTTTACATTTCAAGTGACATTTTACGTAAGATAATTCGTGTTTGACGACGATACGATACTAACGTCACTCAATTGTTTTGGCTTCCCGAAACCTCTCGACTAACACTTGAACTTTATGGTATGGTGTTAAAGCTCAAATTGACTCTACGTTTTAGTTAGAAAACGTTTGTATGGGAAAAAGAAAAGGGCTGTTTTTAGGGCTTTCCCGACAATTATTCGTTTTTTTTTCGCCGTATAAACCATCCTTGAACTACAACGAACATTTTAAAAAAATAATCAGCCAAATCGGTCAAGCCGTTTTCATGCCAAGTCGTGACAACGGAAAACGGGTTTCATTTTTATATATATAGATTAACTCAAGAAAATGGAACGTACTCGCCATAGAAAAAGTGACAGGTAATAACTAACGAGCCCGAGAATGCAATATAGCGATACTTTTGATATTTTTGTGATATTTTTGATTGATATAAGACGCTTGATATCTTATCGAACTCGATATTATATCACATAAACCGAGAATTAGGTCCCTGGGACCTAATTCTCGGTTTATGTGATATAATATCGAATTGGATAAGATATCAAGCGTCTTATATCAATCAAAAATATCACAAAATTCAATGACAAATGAATGAAATGGTTGGATAATTATCTCACTCGATAAACTGAGAATACCGATTTATCCAAATAACTCGATATCCGCCATTTTAATTTGATAAATATCGATTTCGATATTTATCTAACGCACGAGAATTAGGTCCCTGGTTCGAATTGCAAATTTTGGATAAAAGACGAATTGTGTTGGATAGCCTATTTATCGAGGAAGGCTTTGGGCTAAATAACATGACGCTATGACCTACGGCAGCAAAGTTACATCCCAAGACGGGACAGCTAGTTTTACAATAAAAAAATATTCTTACCAATGAAACCCAGTTTTACGACACAGAAAAGGATAACTTATTTACTGAGGAGACGGCAAGACAATCGTAACTAAAAAGCATAAAACAATCGTTTGAATAATTTATTTCTTAGAAGATTATGATGTTTCATTTGCAGAGCTTAGAATAACGTCTCATAATTACAGTTCTATATACTTTGTTATGGAGAAAATGAATGGTGAGTAATCGTCTGGGAATTAATTAGATACTTGCTGTGAGAGCTGGGAGATTTTATATTCTCCGCTCTCAGGTCTAAAGGAAAAAAAAATCTAATTAATTGGATCGTCTATAGAAAATTACAAAATAATGACAACATTAGCTGTCAACGAATCAGCGACAGTCGCCGACCGCGTTGTCGGCAGCGTCGGTCGGCCGATTGTCAGCTGTCGACAACGAACTCAATTTTTTGGAACCATTGCCTACACGAGTAATAGTAGATTCTATTGTAACTTAGGTGCGTGTAAACATTTACACAAACAACAAATCTCGACACAAGGTCACATGTATGGTAGGAATCAGTTATCAGTTAGGAAAGGCCGTCTCCCGATAGTATAAAGATGAAATTACGAGCAAAAGAATTCCTAAAAGTTTTTGCCCTGTGTGGAAGCCAAACCCACTACACGCTGTGCAGCAACCAAGTGCTCCACTACTGCGATAAACTGTGTACTGTGCAGTCTTTATGTAACTGCTTATTATTAACTGGCTAGAAAATACCTTTAAAGTTTTATCTTAACACTCAGCATGAAATTGAAGCTTGTCAAGCCCTCCCACATACTAAACACACACGTTAGGTCCCGGAGGTCTTTTCATACCTCACAGTACATCGCAGGTAAAGTATCGTTCGAGTCTGTTTAGTCTTGTGCCGTTTTTGCTCTTCAGTAGGTTAATAATTTTAATAATCATATCTTATGCAGAATACCACCCACACTATGACTCTCTTCATAAGAACGCAAGTGATAAAGATAACATTATTGTTCCTGATAAAGGAATATTCAATGAACAATGAGACTGACACCATTCTATGCATTTTAAAACATCATCTAGCTACAACGAGGCATTGTTCCTATATTTTGTAAACAGATGGCAGAATGTTTACGTTTCTATGCGGATGCTCCACAAGTAAACATCAGTGGAAATTAAAATGGATGTGGAACTATCTATTGTATGCGCTGACTGTGAAAACATCACGTACAAATAGTTAATAATTGAATATACATTCGCAGAATGCTAATTAGGTTTCGTGTTGCTAAAACAAACCTATTTATTTGAAATTTCTCCTATTGTTTCAAGTTGTTTTAATAATTATGACATTTCATTTTAATGCTGATAAATAATTCTCTCTACCTTATTGATTTCACGATCCGATTAATCTAGTTTATTTAATAAGTTGTTAAAATTACATTTGAGAAGTCAGTTAAAATGACTGACGAGCCTAAAGTAACAAAAAAAAAATTAAATATATCTTTGAAAGAAACAAAAATTTAATTCACATTTATTTAAATAAACCGTTAACATGTACGACCTAACCAATCAGCAACCAGCCATTAGCAACTTAACATCAATTGCGCCAATAACTATTCTGTATCAGACATGGTTCTGTCTGTCTGTCTGTCTAACACTAGCGTGTCTGTTGAGCTATGTGTCTCAAGAGAGTCGGGACTAGAAGGATATATTAACATTTAACACAAGTTGATAATTAAATGCAGTCACCAAGAACGGGGTGGAAAGCGGAGGGCCAAAATTTGTGCTATCCCGACAGATTTTTATGATAAAAAAAAACGTTAAGTCGCTAAATTCTTCTCCAATAATGTATGTAATGTGTAAAAAACATATTTTTTTACACACCGCATTATTATAAATTAATCTATCTACTTGGCTTTTACAATAACAATTATTATGTACTTAGGTGTTAAATATTTGTACGGAATAGGTCTGATGTATTTTTATATCTATACTAATATTATAAACAGGAAATATTTGTATTTTTGTACGTAACGAATAAACTCAAAAACTACTAGACCGATTTCAAAAAATCTTTTTTCATTAGAAAGCTTCATTATCCCTGAGTAACATAGGCTATTTATATAACACTATGTCCCACGGGAGCGAAGCAGTGTCCAAAAACCTAAAGATGCGATTCCACCAGTGTGCTGCACTGTGCGGCACTGTTATGCACAGTGTTCGGCACAAATGTTTCGTCTGGTGGACTCAGCTTAGTACCCGTAATACTGAAGTTTTGCACAAATGTTGTGTACAAAATAATGTGATGCACACTGTTTTGGTGGAATCTTACCTTAACGTAACGCGGTAGAAACCGCGAGCAACAGCTAGTCGTTGATATGCAATTTAAAAGTAATTTACGCAATTGTTTTCTGCAATCAGTTAACTGTGAGCGATATGGCTTTAGCTATAGGCCATACAAATATTGGCCCCGAGGTGGATCAAACTGCCATCAAGCGCACAGCAGCCGGTCGCTCAGCCACATTACCAACTCTGCCGTCAATAAAAACAAGCTGCGTGTTATTTAAAGGCTGTTTAGTTACACTATAGTTTACACTTCGCGGCCATTATAAACCGCATCTAATACTATTTCATAGCTAAAATAAACAAAAACAATATTTTATGGATTCTGGACGCCAGACAGTTTTGGCTAAAGCACCGTTACTTTAGTGCCAACATCAAGGTCCGAATCTTTTCATCAAACAACTTTAACATTATTTTAACTTTAAACTTAAATTACATTTCCTATCTATCGAACTATAAAAACTCTTACAATAATGACCACTATAAAATAAAAACTTAGAATAAAAAATTAGAAATAATAACCATGAAGGTTATCAGAGTGCATCTCAAAACAATAATTCTAACAACACGAATTGAATTTTAAAAGAATACGTTGATTCATAATAGTAATTCCAATTCTAACGTCAACCTTTCTACTCTATTATCAGATCAGTCACCAGTTTGAACTGATTCGACAATAGAAGTTGGTTAAATTCGTTTTTAAGATTTTTACCGTCTTGTAAGGAATCTTGGAAACGAAGGCTGATTTTTTCAACGCCACAGTTGCAGTTTAGATGCAATTCTAGTGCAGTTAAAGTACAGTTGACGTACAACAACAAGGCAGTTTCAATGCAGTGTCCGTCTAAAGCCGTAAAAAACACAACAAAATGTCCTTTCTGACTTTAAGTTCAGTGGTGTTATTATCAACATAAGATAAGTCGCACAAGTAGGTATAAGCCATGCAGTTCTTCGAAACATTAATAAGAGGTAAAACATTGCATTCTCGGACGAAGGCCAATATAAATGTATTCGATCACATGTTATTCTATTTTTATGAGGCAAAGGCGTCCATTTGACTGCCTCTACCAATTGTTCAATTAGAATACATTGAATAGGGCTGTGGTAACCAGTTGAGTGAATTTATTTGATGTCAGGCGTCGCCGTTAAGGATTTATTTTCAATGGATCCCACTTTTTGATCCCATTTATAGCTATTTTGTGGGATTTCACAGCAATAGTATTAGAGTGGGATTCAAAGTGGGATCCAACGAAAATAAATCACGGTAAGTTTACCACGTCTATGAAATGGGCTTTCATTTTTTATTTTAATGATATGCCCAATACCTAAATTTATTTCTTTTTAACACATCCTAAGCTTATCTTTGCAACAATTGCTATCTCTCCAGTCTTGTCAAAATAGGTCCAGCAGTTGCATTTTTCATTCAAACCCCCTTAAACTATTCACTTCGAAATAAACTCATTTAACAACAGATCGCTATTTCTGATAAAAAAACAATAACTTGAGTAAGAATCGCGTGCCATCCCTAAATTGTAATGACAACAATATACGTTTGCGAGCGCGCAAAGTGATCCAGACGGAATTGATCCAACTCCATTCCATTAACGACCTATTACTTTACAGAACTTTCTTAATAAATGTCTTATAAACCACTTGGAAACAGTTCCTATGGTCTTGTGGTTGCTAGCCCAACTAGCTTTGGGTTCTGGCTTTTCCATTCGAAATTTCTCACCATCGTCTGCTTAGCCTTTTCCCAAATATGTTTGGGGTAGGCTTCCAGCCTTGATTCAGCTAGATACAAGTGTTTACGTGAAGTGACTGCCTGCCTATCAGACCTTAACAAACCAGTTACTGGGCGACACGATACCTCTTAGTTAGACTGGTCAGACTTTCTACCCGTAACAACTGTCAAGGTTCTACGAATACAACCAGGACCAACGGCTTTACGAGACACGGGATGTCAGTGATGTCCATGATAAACTTTAGAAAGTACATAGGAATTGAAAAAGTCACATTTGGTACTGGCCCGGATTCTACCCGCAACCATTTACTCTAGTGGCGGACGCCTAATCCATCGGGCCATCACGACATTCATCAGTGCATTTTTATAGCAAACAGATAAATGGAAAAAAATCAAGTCTAATACATTATTAACAGCTGTGTATATCATACATCCACTGATTCCAGCCAGATTTCACAACTCGGCACAAAAACTGACAATAATACTTGTCCATCTTCACATTAGTGTCACACTGATGAAAAGTAGTGTCACACTGATGAAAAGTTATGGCTACGAGTGACTGCAGCAAATCGCTTTAATGTCTGAAACAGACGATTGTCATATAGATGTCAAACCCGTGTAGCCTGTATATCTACTTATACATTTAATGGCGAACTGACTGACTGATTGACTGACAGTTGATATATCAACGCACAGCCCAAAACCGCTGGTCTTAGAGACATGAAACTTGCAGGGTATGTTCTTTGTAAAGAGTAGGTAACCACTAAGAAAAGATTTTTAGAGATTCCAGCTCTAAAGGAGTAAAATAGGGAATGGCAGTAACGAGATTCAGCTTCGGGCGAAAGCTAGTCTTACTATACTTATAAAATTGAGATTTTTGTTTGTTTGTTTAAGACATCATTAGCAGCTTGTGTCAGTCTACCGCTGGACTTCCTAAGACAATTTTCTTTATATAAACGCGCTAATCGCTAGAACTTTCTATTGGATTTGGAGTCTGAGTGAATTATTTCCATGGTAGCCTGATTCTAGAGGATCGGAGCGATTAGCGATTAGCGGACAATAGTTAATTAATTAGTTAATTAGGTGTATGTGACCAAAAACTAAGAAAAAAAATGTAAATGTAGGTACGTTGGCACTTTGATTAGATAGCAACAGGTACTGTATGCATAAAAAAACTGACAAACGGTAACTTGTTAGATAATCGCATTCCAATCTCAGTTTCTTCAAGGTCTTCCTACTTTTTTCAAGGTTTTAACATTGATTGTCACTAAATTAAAAAAGCATCTAGAACTTGAACGGTTTTTATTCTGAAAAGTAATCTTTATGGCATATCTTTCTTCCACTGACTCCCTTTTCTTTTACTATAAGGTAGGTAAATTTTATGACAATTATCCTTTTAAACTTTTGTATTTCCTTTCTTTAGCCTTTCTCTCCGTCTACGTCCACCTCCAATTACAACAAGAATTTACAAATTTCTTATGAAAACCCTTTTTACGAATACCTTTAACTATCAATTTAATCAACTTCTTTCATCGACAATGAAGAGCTTTCAATAAAGAGCTAAGTGCTACCACTCCTAAAGATAAAACCGATTAACTGTTGATGGATTGCAATTAACTGTATCACCCATTAAATAAACGTTTTTATTGACCATCAGTTGACCCCGTAAAAACTGATCAATTTGCGTCAAACTCGCACACGATTCTGTAGAACTGCGGAATCGTGAAAAAAGTTTTCTCTTACCTATATCTACACTAATGTTATAAAGAAACCTTTGTATGTTTGTTTGATTGTAATGAATAGGCTCAAAAACTACTAGACCGATTTTAAAAATTCTTTCACCATTCGAGAGCTACATTATCCACGTGTAACATAGGCTGTACATATAATATCACGCTAGGTCCCACGAAAGCGAAGCAGTAACCAAAAACCTAACGTAATGCGGGTGAAACCGCAAAGAATAGCTAGTCTATATATATATATATATATATATATATATATATAAGAAAGTCGTGTTAGCTACACATTTTATAAGTCAAGAACGGCAGAACCGATTTGGCTGAAAATTTGGGACACAGGGGACGGACATAGAATACTTTTTATCTTCTTTTTTTAGTACCTAACCAAAAATCTAATATAACGCGGGTGAAACCGCGAGGGACAGCTAGTTATACATATTAATATTAATAACTACTGCATACGACTCTTGTATGAATAACAAGCTCGGCATGCCGCGAAGAGGAAAAAAGTGTAAATAACAATAAGTACCTACCTATGCGTTTTTTGCCATGTCCATTTATAGACTTTTTCCTCATAGGAATAAATTCAAGCCATTAATTTTATTTCTTTTTTTTTATAAGGTAATTCGAGACTTGAATAGAGCTAGATTGGCCTTTCAACATTATCATAAAGGACACGCTGTGTTTATGCCGCACTAGACGCGCTGAATTGCAGTTTAGATGCAGTGCTGTTGCAGTTAATATCTGTGTCGCCCAGAGGTTTAGGCTCCGGGTTCTTAAATATAAATAACTGTACCGGGTTTGATTTAAAACCCGGTTTGAAGTTTGCGGTGATATAAAACTTTGCAAAACCCGGTTTCGTCTACTATATTAGGTGTATTTTTGGTCTTGCTCAACCAGCTAGGAGATGATTCTACTCATAAAAACAAACAACTTTCATTATGGAACCAACTCTGAAATCGCAAAAAAAATATCAGCTGGTTCATACATTATAGTCCGAGGGCATTGAACTTTTCTTAGAAACAGCTGATATTTTATTCTTGATTTCAGAGTTGGTTCCATAACAAAAGTTGTTTGTTTTCATGGGTAGAATCATCTCCTAACGGGTTGAGCAAGACCAAAAATACACCTTGTATTATGCAAGTATTATACATACAAACCTTCATCTTGAGTCACTCTATCGATTTAAAGCGCATCGAAATCCATTGCGTTGTTTGAAAGATTTAAGCATACATATTATTCTTTATTTCACAAGGAAAAAACAATACACATAAAAAAAAACAGCAAAAATATATGAGTTATTACAATTGCGATTAACCCAAAGGACAGCGGGGAGCAACTTTGTTTTAAACTATGTAGGTACCTATTGAAGTTGCGAGTCTGCACCGAGGAAGTACCAATGTGCCTTTTTAAACTCAAGTGTACCTACAACCTACTTTTCAAGTTTATCTTGGACATCACTGACCGTCCGTGAAAAAATCACCGTGATAGCTGGTTTATATTTAATATTAACCTAAAATTGGTTTCGAGCAACCGTGCCAAAAACAGTCTGGTTTATTATTTTAACTGCATCGACTGCACGTCAACAATACGTCAACTGCACGTCAAATTAACGTCAACTTCACTCCCATCTGTCGATTTGTTGGCAATTTTGACACAGTTGCGATTAAACTGCATTCCAGCAGTAATTTTGATCATCATTTAAAAGCAAAGATATTTTAAATTGTTTTCATATATGTTAAGGAAATTAACAACTAAACAACTAATTAAAAAGGAACATTCAAGATGCCTCTCTTGGGATGTATGACTAAAAACCTAAACCTACACAGCTTCATTATTTCCTAATTTTAGTTCCTGCGACGTTACTTGTCCATTTTCATATAAACTTTCATTTTACCCCTTTTAAGGTTTAAATTCTCAAAAATCGAACGAAATGTCTGTCTTTTTATACCTATATAAATAATTTCAACTTACCCAATGTCCCAGCTCGAAGGAACACAACCAGATAGGTTCTGAAAAAAGAAGAAAAATATTAGCATGTTTATTTTAATGTTTACTATAAAATACAGGTCTACGTAATTGTCCCATTGCAGCTCAGAGAAGAACAACTTATGAAAAAGCCAAGAGCTAGTCGGGCTTACACGAAGAGTCGGCTCATGCGCAAAACGTCTCTTTCGCAAAATGTCCCCTGGTCGCAAAACGTCTCTTTCGCAGAATGTCGCTTTCGTAAAATGTCTCTTTCGCAGAATGTCTCTTTCGCAGAATGTCTCTTTCGCAAAATGTCGCGCCAGGGACTTAGAATAAAATTTAGATTTTCAAAACAAAAAATAATTTATTAAAATTATAGTGCACTTGTGATGTTAAAATTTTGGTATTTAAACGAGAACGTGCGGAAGTGGTCCAAATGGCGTCGGATGATGAAACCTAGTCCATATAATAGTTCGTGAATGTAGGATATTTTTTTACTATGGGCACCATTAAATCGGCCCACGGAGAATAAAGTTATACAGTCCAGAAAACTGGTACCTAATATAGATAAAAAATTAAAAAAGCTACCTTTTTTCGGCAAAAACTTACTATTACTATTGCACTGCGCTGAATATCTCGTGCGATATTCCGACTGGTACAATTTTTAACAGCCTTCTAAAAAAAGAGGTGGTTCTCAATTCGGTTTTTTACGTTTGTTACCTCAGATCTCCGTCGTTAATGGACCGATTTTCAAAAACGACAAACCATTCATACACAAAATGAGACTGGACCATCCATACACTAATATTAGGCAAAACAGGGAAAAATATCATTAAACTGAAATCAATGCATACATGTGAGTCAGTGGATTCAAAATATAATTAAAGAACACATTACGTTATTAAAACATATTGTCTGCAAAGATTTTCGCCCCATACAGAAAATTTACGAAGAAAATGTTATAAAAAATCGTAAAAAAAATACCTAATCGTGAACATTATCGACGTTTCAATGAATTAAAGACACATTAAATAGGGCACGAAAGTCTTATTTGAACGTCGATCGACTACAACAAAACTATCAGGCAAAAGGACATTATTTCAGACAGAAAAAAATTTAAATGAATGATTGAACAATGATAGGTACTGCAATGTCAATAGAATGTCTTGTTTTTATTTATTTTTTATCCAGTGCTTCATATGATTTAAAATTAACATCATGATTCTAGTTTTTATTTATTAGAGCAACAAAAATATCACATAAATGAGTGAGCCATAGTACGTGATTCCAGACCGTAAAAAATAAAGCGTGATTGAATGGGCGAAACAATGATAGATACTGCAATGTCAACAGAACGTCTTATTTTTTTTTATTTTTTTCCAGTGCTTGATATGTAAAATTAACAACATAATTCTAGATTTTATTTATTAGAGCAATATTGTAATATATTTTATCTGGGCCTTTCTGGGGCACTGACCTTGTTTATGAGCATCGTTCTTAATTTTAATAAATTATTTTTTGTTTTGAAAATCTAAATTTTATTCTAAGTCCCTGGCGCGACATTTTGCGAAAGAGACATTCTGCGAAAGAGACATTTTGCGAAAGAGACATTTTGCGAAAGAGACATTTTACGAAAGCGACATTCTGCGAAAGAGACGTTTTGCGACCAGGGGACATTTTGCGAAAGAGACGTTTTGCGCATGAGCCGAAGAGTCCCGTACTACTTACGACTACTGTACGATATTAAGATCTAGGTATCTTAATTTATTTATTTATTTAAACTTTATGCACATATGTACAATGGCGGACTTAATAAAGTTTATTTGTAGGAATAACGTATTTTTCTCTAGCAAAAGACTATAAAGATACTAGGTACGACCCGCTGGAGCAGAACAGTAACCAAAGATATAATTTAACGCTATAGAAATCGCGGAAGCATTAAGCACTGTACGACGATGTATTATACTATGGTCGAAATCTTGACCACGTGATTCCAGAATACTCCTTATTCCCTAATATCAGAAATTCATTCAACAAACCGTCAATCCAACCAACGATAATAAACAAAGGAACGTGCAAGCCTCGCAAAACCTGTACTGAACGTATGTGCAGAATACCAGTGCGTCAAGGACTGCCCTCGGTACTTTTCCACTCTGTTGCATTACATCACGGGTCAACGACCCAGCCAGTTGGACCGCTTGCTGGAGTCGCCGTGCATATAATTTGCTCGAGGTCGGAGGAAAGTGGTTTTTTTATGATTATTTTTATCGAAATTGCATGTTATGAGGAAGAACTTGTTTGGCCGTGAATCGTATCAGATGTTTTCATTGAGGCCAATTAAAACGTGACCTCCAATTGGAAGATACAGAATCTCGTAATATCGGACGATATACCAAATAAATCAAGTTTGGTTGAACGCGCTAATCTTAGAACCTAGTTTGAATGGATTTTTAGTGTTGGAGGGTCTATTCAATGAAGAAGACTATCGACTCTGGAACATCCCGGTACGACAAACAAGAACGTACCAGTAATCAAAACCACGGGTGAAACTGCAGCAAAGTATGCACGAAAAGACTACAGATAGGTAAAATGTGACCAATTTGGACGAGAAAGATTAAAGGCAAAAGTACTTAATTAGGTACTAGGTAAAGTGTTTAAAATCACCAGGTCATAATTGGTGGAAGGTAGATAATTGTTGCAAAGGTATTGTCACGTCTCATTAAAGCGAGTAAACACATTTACTTGAACGAAGTGATTAGAAGGTATTATTTAATTACATGTCATTTAACGGGCCAACAGCTCCGCCAGACGCAAGAAATAAGCATTGCACCAATGATGTATTAAAACTATAGATACGTTGTCCGCACTCAAAAATGACAACACGAAATGAAGCCAATTGGCCACATCGCGCTTAGTTACGCACCAACCTCTCGCCCGACGCTACGTTTGTTTTTAATTTATATCGTGTGTGTAAACCTGTGCAAAACATAAAGAAAACATGCCGTCGTGTGTTTTCAGACGATGTACAAATTATACCCCAAAAGTTAAAGACAAAAATGTGTCATTTCATGCTTAAGTTCACAAAACTACAATATTTTTGTTTTATTTTGTTCTACTCCGTCCGTCGTCTAATGGCGGCCGGCGCATGCAGTCTGTAGTCACGTGCCGTTAGGGGAGGTTTGGACACTATTACACTAGTGTTTTTTTTGTTGATAGAATTTATAAGAATCAAATTGAATCAAATTATAAGAGGCAAAAAAGGAATAAATTAAGTGTTTGAAGGAATTTAAAGTATGTATTTGCAACATAAGTCAATAATATAATAATATGACTTCGATTACCGCATATTGTTCAATTGCCTATGTTGTGTTAACGTTTTTTACATGATTAGATAAAGGTTTTCTATAAGTTTATAAAGATTTTGTTTTATTTTTTAATTTAATATGTAACAATAATTACTACAGCATTAATATTTAAAAAAAAAAGACGGGTTGCACTCCGGGAGTGCCGGCAGAAGTGAAAACTTGATTATAGCTGTCTACTATCCATCCGTCCTACGCTTTTTCGATCAGGTCACGTGTCCTGACGCGAGTTTAAGATTTTATACCCATTACAGAAAAAGTGCTCAACGCCGCTAAAGAAGTTTTCACTTCAATAATATTTTTTTTTTTTTACTTTATTCGTAAAGTAGGTAATACGGTATTAAATCAAATTAACTATTTATTTAACTCCAGAAAATCGAATGTCCTTTTTTCCCCATATGCCTCTAATAGCTACGTCACTCATGCGCTCGACCAATGAGCATGCAATATAACTATTGCTTCTCCTGTGACGTAACTGAAGATGTATATTTATCTCTCTCTAACAACAGGCATCCTGCCGTACGGTGTCATATTTTCTTTCCCTTTTTTCACGCGTATAAGTATTCGATCGTATTTTTCGCCGTTTTTAAGTGCCGCGATGTTAGTTCATGACGTGTCTATATATAATACGTCATTGCATTGCACACCTTGAGGAGTTTAGTTTCTAGAAAAATCTTTTAAAGATGCGAGAAGTTCGCAACATGACTCTTGTGTTTTTATTTATTGTTTAAATAAAACAAACACTTTTATCATGTCCTGATTCTGAGGACCTTCGGAGCTTTAGTTTCTGGTTGGCATTTTTCTAGTAACTGAGTCAGTTTAAACTGCTTTTCAGTGACTCGTATGGGGACATCGACTCCATTAAA
This sequence comes from Athetis lepigone, assembly GCA_033675125.1. Taxonomy (NCBI): domain Eukaryota; kingdom Metazoa; phylum Arthropoda; class Insecta; order Lepidoptera; family Noctuidae; genus Athetis; species Athetis lepigone. The sequence continues at coordinate 2,947,025 of CM066236.1, read as the reverse complement.
CAAGCCAATTGGCTTGTTTACTTAAAGAAGTTAGTTAAAGAAGTCAGTGGTGCTAATTCTCTTCTTCACAGACTATGCTAAATTTAAGTTCCATTTCATTAAGTAAAAGACAGAAGATACATATTAGTTCAGCTGTCAAATAAGAACTAAATCGACGTATTTTTAGTGGTCATGGTCATGTTTTTTAATCGCGTCTAAATTATCTATGGAATATCTTAATTTGACAGCACTAAACTAATATTTTATCTTCTGTCCTTTTCTTAATGAAATGGGAAGGAAAAGATGCACTCAACTTAAATTTAGTTTAGTTTTTGAACAAGGGAATCGGCACCAATACTTGAGACAAACAGTTTAACTGTTTAAGCACACACTTAGATGAATGCTGGTTGCTCGTGCTTGCTCTGTTTAAGACGAGACGCTTGCCCTAGTGGGACAGTAATAGTCTGGTTTATTAATTGATAAACAGACAACCAGTCGCGTCTTCAATCGCCACACTAGACCAATTATAAACAGATTGATGAATTACACACATATTACACAAACACATCAAACGTCTGCTCTTCCTGTACCAAACTATATTCAACCTTAACTTACAGAAAACAAAGTTCAAATTGAATAGAAAAAAAAAGCTACAAGTACTTTTGAAATGTAGCAGTTTTCGAGTACTTATTGAACTTTGAACTCTATTTGGTGTTTATAGCGTCGATAATTGCCTGTAATTTTATTATGCCAGTTATGACCAAAGAGTAAGGCATGCTAGCTTTTAGATAAGGCGGCACGTGCGTGTGTTTATCACGTTCATATAAATCTATACATATAATAAAATCGCGGCAGAGTATGTTGAAATAACATAAGCTATACATATATAAGGACAGCTGTTTCTCCCTTCCAACCCCCCCCCCCCCTCCCCTTCAGAGTAAAAGTTCGTGGATAACTGGATCCCTATTTTTATAGTACTTTGTTTATTTCTCATGGCAATCGCCGCCGCCGTAGGGGGTAAAGGAAGACTGAAGTTGAGCAACCAGCTGTAAAATTTAATGTGCTGTACCAGCATTTCAAACTCCCCCACCCCTATCACGGTATTTGCTAAGTTTACCATTTATGTAATGTTTTAAGATCTAAACAAACTAGGTACACTTACACTTAGAGTATCGTGAAAGCCGCGAGCATGACTAGTATATTCAATTATGTCAGTTTTGGAAGCGAGTTTATCAGTGTTGCTATTATGTAATTAATTAAAATGCCTATGTTAAAATTGCATTGTGCTATATTGCCCACGATACATAGTTCTGCCTATGCACTACACTCATCAAGGCAGCATACAGTTGAGCAGCCCTCCTAGACAAGTAGCATTGTAGAATAGATCGTAGAATAGGATAGATTTGCGGATTTTTGAGGTGCAGAGGTCGTGGGTTCGATTCCCCCCCAGGACAAACTTTGAGTGATGAGCATGATTGTTTGTTCTGTGTCTGGGTGTAATTTATCTATAATATGTATGTATTTATAAATTATATAAGTATGTATATCAGTGTCTGGTTACCATAACACAAGCTCTGCTTAGCTTGGGATCAGATGACCCTGTGTGAGTTGTCTCAAGATATTTATTTTTTATTTATTTATTTATTTAATGCATATAGGGATGTTAAATTACTTAGCGCAAACTTATGTCAATCCCATATATTTTACAATCAATTCTACAATGCCACTTGTCTATGGAAGATGGTCTTGACCCTCGTTAGCGCAAGAGAACAAAGGCAGGGGTTTTAGGCCTTGGAGAAAAATCGCATGGAAAAACCAAAAAGCTGTGCTTGGAGTAGAAACCGAGGAGGCTGTCAAAGTATTGCTAATTAAAAGCCACTAAGAATGGCGGGAACGCGTACACGACTTATAAATCCCATTTGGTGCCAGCTTGCCTTTGAGGTTCTCCTCAGATCAGAGAGGGGCAAATGAGTGAATAAATAAAGGAGAGTTTGCCACCCCTGAACCCACTTAGGGGGCATACGGCAACTTATTAGCAAAAGCAGAACGAAGTAGATGCAAAAGATGCATTTTTTCGATCCTGATTGAAAAATTCTCACAAATGCTCATCAGAGGCTCACAAATGCTGGCAGAGGGGTCTATCGGGTTACCGTGACCCCGGAACGTAAAGGGCAACCGAAGGAACATGAGTGGGTTTTAGTCAGTAAGAGTCTGACACGCCCTCCCGCCGCACCCAGGACAGGTGCAGTCATTGGATGATTTCAAGGGGTCTATCAGACTTTTACTAACTGAAAACTCCCCGTAGTTCCCACCTAACATGTTTCCACGGAATAGGCGTGACAACAGTAGTCTATGTATCCCTAGTTGTAGAACAACTCTGATGCGCAAGGGTGTCTGCTGCTTGGCACCGGTGATGTATAATAAAATACCAAGTAGTTGGAAAGAATATAATTTGGCATTATTCAAAAAAAGACTGCGTAACTTTTTAGTAGACAAAGCTTATTATAGTGATGCAGATTTTTTATTAGAGAAAGACATTGTTTGACTATTTTATATATTGTATTTAGTTATAAGAAATTGTGACATTACTGTATTATTGACTGATGAATTTGAATTAACTTTTTATTTATTTATTTAATGAATGAATTGAATAGTCCAACATTGATTATAATATTAGTGAATGATAAGCTAGAATTATATTATTAAACTAGCTGACCCGACAGACGTTGTCCTGTCAACTACGAATATTGAATTCGAATTGACATACTACCTACCTACTACCTACCCACTACCTACCCACTACCTACCCACTACCTACCCACTACCTACCCACTACCTACCCACTACCTACCCACTACCTACCCACTAACTACCCACTACCTACCCACTAACTACCCACTACCTACCCACTACCTACCCACTACCTACCCACTACCTACCCACTACCTACCCACTACCTACCCGCTACCTACCCGCTACCTACCCGCTACCGACCCGCTACCTACCCGCTACCGACCCGCTACCTACCCGCTACCTTCCCGCTACCTACCCACTACCTACCCACTACCTACCCACTACCTACCCACTACCTACCCACTACCTACCCACTACCTACCCACTACCTACCCACTACCTACCCACTACCTACCCACTACGTACCCACTAACTACCCACTACCTACCCACTACCTACCCACTACCTACCCACTACCTACCCACTACCTACCCACTACCTACCCACTACCTACCCACTACCTACCCACTACCTACCCACTACCTACCCACTACCTACCCACTACCTACCCACTACCTACCCACTACCTAACCACTACCTACCCACTACCTACCCACTACCTACCCACTACCTACCAACTACCTACCCACTACCTACCCACTACCTACCCAATACCTACCCACTACCTACCCACTACCTACCCACTACCTACCCACTACCTACCCACTACCTACCCACTACCTACCCACTACCTACCTACTACCTACCCGCATACAGAAAAATTCATTCAAATCGGTCAAGCCGTTTAGGAAGAGTTCAATGACATACACACGCACAGCAGAATTATATATATAAAGATTTTAACTATCCTATCTCTCAAGTTGGATCGAACTGCACATGGTGTGCGAATTTTATTATAATCGGTTAAGTGGTTTAGGAGTCCATTGAGGACAAACATTGTGACACGAGATTTATATATATTATTAAATAAATGGTAAATACTTATTGGTAAACGCTTGTACTACTTTTGCATGCCCTGTAATTGGCAAAATATGGCAGATTTTTATTATATTATATTATGTACCACCTTATTTGTACCCATATTTGCAAAATAAATAAAAAACTTTTTACAAAAAAATATTAACCGCCTTCAAAACTAAAAACATAAAAATAACTAAAATTTCGGAAGTCGGTGGCTTATCTTTTCTGCCCGTCAATTTGTGTTGCCACCGACTTCCGAAATTTTAGTTATTTTTATGTTTTTAGTTTTGAAGGCGGTTAATATTTTTTTGTAAAAAGTTTTTTATTTTTTACTTTTTAGTGTCGATTCCCATTAACTAACTAAAGTATCCAGGCTGCCAATGTCCATACCAAGTTTCATACCAATAGTTTCATCCAAGCGTAAAAAAGCATCAAACGTTTAACAACGCAGACAATATACAATGAAACTTCTTCTTCTGAATATGCTCCATTTAATAAATCATCGATTTAAAACGACAAATCATAACTAATTTCAGTTTTAAGTTCACTTCAGTGAAGCTGGAACACGAGGTAGCTGCTACGAACCATTTAGGATATCCTTAAAGTGTATTTTGTCTGCACTATCGAATCTGCAGTATAATCAATCTCGGTGTAAATTACTCATCAATACAAAAAAAATAAGGCCAAACACTATGTAGCTGCTATCAACCATTAAGGAGTTCCCTAAACTGTACTGCACCTGCATCACGGAGCTTGCAGTGGCAGTCATAACCCATCTCGGTGTAAAGATCTTGTCATCACGAATAAAAAAAGCCCAAAGACGATGTAGCTAAGATGTACCGTTGAGGGGTTCCCTTGATTCTCTGTCATCTCCATCATCAGATCTGCCCTAAACCTCCATGGTATTGTAGACTCATCAGATATACACATTAATATTAAGTTTTTACCCGATGCTCGCCTACAATTTTCTAGAGATGCCCTCAATTTCTCAGGGTTTCCACCATCAGATCCTGACCTGATGATAATGGGACCAAATGACAAACATACCCTTTCGATTAAAAAAAGAATTTTTGAAATCGGTCCAGGCGTCTTCGAGAAATCGAGTAACAAACATAAAAAAAAAAATACAGTCGAATTGAGAACCTCCTCCTTTTTTTGAAGTCGGTTGAAAATATCTTTATCTTTACGCCGAAGATCGCGGAAACGTATTGGAGGAGATGATGCCTTAAACTGAGGCATAGCTCCAATACGCCAAGTCGTCGCTGCTGAATTTTCAGCGCCTCAGCTTAGGTCTGAACGGTGTATTTAGTAGGGACAAAATGTGTTACAAACCAGATCGGGACTTCCTTTTTTACTTTTTTAATTAATTATAACTAGCTTTTGCCCGCGACTTCGCGAGTTCCCGTTTCCGAGGGATTTCCGGAATGAAAGCTATCCTGTCTTTTCTCGGGTTCTAGACTATATCGTACTAAATTTCGTTCAAATCGGTTTAGTGGTTTAGGTGTGAAGAAGAGACAGACAGACAGACTTTCGCATTTATTATTAGTATGGAGTAAAAATTCAAATTATTTTTCTGCTATTTTTTGTAAAGCGCACAGTATGCAGCCTGCGTTTTCGTATACAGTAAGTTGCCACATTCACCTGACCCACCAGTATAGTTAGTTCTAGGGGGTCAAGTAATTGTGGCAACATTCTGTATCATTCGCTTTTCCGGTTTTTCCAATTGCTAATTGCGTAATAAACCTGTCTAGGGTAAAGCCGTGTGCGTAATTTTCTGATAAAATGATGTACACACCTATGATATGATAGTATGAGCATAAAGATAACAGCTTGATACATATTGATGACTTTCATAAAAGGGTTCAATTAAGGTTTAACGATGCCCTTTAAAAAATACTATACATTGTAGCTTTAACGTCGAATACACAAAATTTTCTTTTGTACACAATGACCTTAATCTCCGACCAACATCACCATTAGCTGTACCTGGTTCGCAGAACAATAACCTATAATCTATAATATTGTGTCTGTACCTTACAGACAATTACGGACATTATTATTTATTTAATTAGCTTTTACCTGTGATTTCAACCCCGCTTATTTTATATCCTATTATTTTATATCATAAATGAAGCACTCAGGAATAATAAAATAGTTTTTATTAAGAACTAAATTATCGTTCAAAAAGCAGGAATTTTCTGCCAACATTTATCCGTTTTATGCCAAAGTTTCTCTTCAGGGCCAAAAGACTCGTATTTACTTACAAATCAACAACAATAAAGCTAAATAAGTACCATAAACAATAAGTATTCTGCATCCGAATAAGCACGTCGTGTACAGTGTGTCCGACATATTTTCCTACATGACTCGAATGAGTGGCATATTAAATCACTCTACAGTGTACGTGAATAAAATTAATATGTTATCATGACATTGTTTCACCTGTCATACGTCTAGTGTAGGGCACTTTAAATACCCATTTATGAATACATTGACAGGACATTTGTTTATCTTGACCCGGTTTATGGTACAAATCTTGCAACAGCATTTTCTAGTAGTTCTACTTAACCGATGTTTATGAAACTTTGCTCACACATTGTGTTCTCAAGACAATATGATATTTAGATAATTTTATCTTGGTCTGACAATAAAGTCAGGAGCAAACCCCTTCAACGGCTGATAGCCTTTTCAGGATCTCCCAATTTCTTTCCGTAGTTCGGTGATACCTCTACATTCAAGAAGCATATATATGCCTTAATTGGTTTATGTGACAATACAATGCTTTGATTTTTATCTTGATCTGATGACGAAGTCAAGAGGTAGACAGCAAAACTCTTCAACGGCTTTTCAGGATCTCCCATTTTTTCCGGATTTCGGTAAAATCTCAACATTCAAGGACATATACAATGCCTAAATTTTTTTCAGCTGCCATACAAGCTCTGAACAGAGGGCTGTCAGTTATACCTATAGCCAGAACGGCTCAATAAACATACGTCCCTTAACATGAAGTTTGTCATATCTATTCTCCGTCTCTTTCTTACACTCTAGTGTTCCTATAAAATAAAATATGGCGTCATCTCCACGTTACTATGTCATGGAATTCAGATGTGAGTTTATCAAAACATGAAACCAATTATTTTTATCGCGAGAGAACGTAAGTTTCCTGGTGATGTACTTAGGCAGGTAATGGGTACCTTATAAATTAGACTATTATTATTTGTCCTTGAAACATACTTTTTTCTAAATAGAAATAATAACCTAAACTTTCTTTTCTTTCTATTTTCAAATTAGTGAAGGTTATATCACAACGTAAAACACTTCCAATTTCAAAAAAAAATTAAATTAATATTGGAAAATTAAAGAAACATAGTGAGAAAAAGCAAAAAGTATGTACATAGGTATCTTAGTAGGTATGATCTGATTTTCGTACGACAACGATTCACTGTTATGTGTGCAAAGTTTCATAATATTATCGGTTTGGGTTTAAAAGTGTAATAAACAAACTAACAAATTCACATTTAAGTACATTTTTAAATTAGCAATGATTCCTCGAAACGTCATACGGTTAGTTAGTTAGTTTATAAAAATTCTTTATTGACATAAAAACATGACAAAGCTGTAATACTTAAAAATAAAGTAACAGTTTACATTGTTATAGAGGCTAGGATCACCTTTATAAGTATTAAATTAGTGTTAGATAAAGCTTATTACAACATAAATAGATGAAATCATTGTTGTAATTTTATTTATATAATTACAATGAAATAGGAGGTAGGAGTAAATAATTATCTACGCGCTCAGCGTAGGTTAAAACGTCATACGGTAAATTATGACCGGTAGCTAAATAATAAAACACGATTGCAGAATTAGTTAGTAATACTAAATCTGTAAAGTTATTTGTCACAACTGACCGCGTAATTGAAGACGTTCAAAATAAATTATAAATATCCTGGGACATCTTACACACGGCCATCTGATCCCAAGCTAAGCTGAGCTTGTGTTATGGTAATCAGACAACTGATATAATATGTACATTTTTTTTATCGAATCTAAATCATATCTTAGCATTTTTTTTTCATTTATCGAATGCAAAAGGATTATTGGATGTAAAAGTGTAATTTTGAAGTGTTTTTCGCACAAATTTTAATGTTATTTTTATTGTATTGTGTAGGTACTACCATTGTATGAGGTACAAATAAACGTTTTATTTATTTATTTCTTCTTTTTTTCTTCTAACTGCCACATACAATTTTCTGTTGAACAACTATGTTATTGTAGTTTACAAGTATATTGCGTATTTGATAGTTGCTCGAGATAAAAATTAAAAAGCTGTGTAGATTTTTTTTTAATTAAAAAGTTGGCCAACTATCGATCAAACGCCTACATTGTATTATTGATAGATAGATAGATAGATAAAACATTTATTTGGTACATACTCACAAGACATACACAACACTACTGCAGCTACTGCTACTATTGCAGTCAATACATGTACAAAATCCATACATTATGATTGATGATTTGGTGTGCGCATATCGTTGTAAATAAGGAAAATATTACGGCCAACTGCATCAATTGTTTGCGCCAAAAGGCACCTTGATCAATTAAATCGTTTAGTTGTTTTGAATTCACAAGAAGTACGCAATTCAATTAATAAACAGGTTATTAAAAAAATGTTCTTCAAACAGATACTTAATTGAGATTAATTTCTTTAGGTATGATATAGCTGCGCCTGTTCTAAAACAAGTGTAAATAAATTTAAAAAATATGCCCCCAAAGCCCTAAAGTTATTAAGATCGGCACTGCAACTAACAAAAAAGTTGATTATTTCGAAACGGCTGAACTGACTTTGATGAAATGTATAAGAACCATCGATAGATTGTCTACTTTAAACAAAAACCGCATCCAAATTGATTCTCCCGTTTATGAGCCTTGGTTCCGCAGACAGACAGACCGACACACAAACAGACATTTACACTCGTAGCGGTCAAACGTATACTACCCCTCTTTTAGCGACGGGGTATAAACAGTCTTGAGGTCAAAAGGAGTTCTATATCCATATCCCTTCATCTGGCGATTGGTATAGTTTGTCGACCAGGCCAATTGAGTGAACCACAACCGTAGCACAGATAAAACAATAAAATGACATTGATCATTGGGGTCAATTTCGCGTGGCTGTAATAACATCTGACAGTTGTCAAATTGACATTTCGCTAGACCACAGGATAAAAAGTCTTTTCTTTAGCGGTACGGAGCAAGGTTAAGATAAAGGTACAATATTGTTGTAAATGTAAAAGTTTTATAAATTCTCCGATATAGATATAGTTCCCACAATAGTAATGCAATAGTTACGTTCTTGGAACCGTTTCGGAAGCGCTACAAGTGTACCAATAATAGTATTGCCTCTAGAATCCGAGGCGAGTCGGACCATGGCAGGAAAATGTACTACTTAATTATAAAACTAGTAATGACTACTATGTTTCCTTTAGCTATTTTAAGAATCAATGCAGTTATTTATTTATTTTAGTTTCAATAAGACAGTTAAAAACCAAAAAAATTAATAAAACGCAGCACCCTTCATGATCTCCTTTGTCTTTTCCAAATTATATTGGGATCGCGTTCCAGCCTAACTGGATGCAACTAAATACCAGTGTTTTACATGAAGCGGTTGCCTACCAGGCCTTCACAACCCAGTATCTAGGTTACATAACACCCCTTGATTAGATAGATTGTCAAACTTACTAGCTTCTGGCTCCTCGTAACGACTGTCAAAAATCTGCAAATGACAACTGGGACCAGCAGTTAAGCATACTTTTTTTTGGTTGCAAACATGTATTTTTAACGTAGATTCTTTACAGACATTACATTCATTTTTACTTTACATAATGTAATCATGTATATAAATAAATTGTAACATATTATTTATTTTAAAAGAGTACATGTGGAGTTTCTTTCCCATTCTTCTCCATATTAACAACCGACTAGAATCAACTATTTTTAAATGTAATTGACGTTCCAAAGTGCCTTCATGGACTAATGGAATTAAACAATTTGACTTTTTTTGACTTTTTAGTAATTACTTTCTACCCGGTGTCGAGGTCCATAAAATGTAAGACAATGGGTGATAATGGCGTGTTCTCCCAGTCCAGAAGAGAGCCTTAAAGACTTGCTGGTTTTTCTTAATCGTAAAAACCTTTTCACCACACTTGCTCGTAAAGTGGGTCTTATTACCTTGCATTAAGACCCGTTATTGAGTATAGTACGCACTCGTGCTTTTCACTTTACATTATCGCACGCGTGCGGTAATCTTAACACGACCAATTCTAATTTATTCAAGATTGCAAAGTAAAAATATGACCAGTACGCATTCTTAAATTTGTCGCTTAATACACTTTTTTTTAAAAAACGTTTCGTTGCTACGCAACCACTTTTTTTGAACACGACTCTTTGACGCTGCCAAACAGCCTATTACTTACTGCTTACTAGAATTTTAAATAAAACAATAATAAATAACTATAAGTAACTAAAACAAATTATTAAAAATTCACCCAAACCCGATTTTTTAAGCTAAAATACATTTAGTTTTGAATTTTGTCTGTATTGAGAGTTTAGTATATTATCTGTGGTCATGCCCGGGTATTGGCAGAGCGCGAAAAAAAAGTTACGCGTTGCGAGGCATTCTATATTTTTATTGTTTATCTAATTGATGGTATTCTAAATTGATTATATAAGTACTAGCTTTTGCCCGCGGCTTCGCTCGCGTTAAAAAAAGACAAAAACAAAAAGACAAAAAGTAGCCTATATGTTACTCTCCATCCCTTCAACTATCTCCACTTAAAAAATCACGTCAATTCGTCGCTCCGTTTTGCCGTGAAAGAAAGACAAACAGACAGACAGACAGACACACTTTCTCATTTATAATATTATAGTATGGATGGATATTATTTAAGTTCATAAACATATATTTTCTTAAAATTGCGCTCACATTTTTTATTAACCACTTCACACAACTGCGCGCCTAGTACTTTTGATTGATTTAAGTACTAAGTATCTCAGTATTTTAAATTTTATCACATTATCACTTCACATTACTGCGCTCCTAGTACTATTGTTCTCTTAATTTTTCAATCTTTAATTGAATTTAGAATTAACTATAGGGGAAAATGATTCATCTTTTATAATTATGTTCTCGTCGATTTTTCATTATTTTTAAGATGTATTCTGCTGCTATTCGGGGCGGGTACAAATCCAACGAACCAAAAACTGCCGATCTCGAGTTATAAGTGTTGTAACAAGCCCGACTTTGTTTTATATATATAGATTTAAATATGTCAAGTAAAGAAGAAACTGTATTTTTAACTACGCCAAAAATAATTGTGGAGGCGTAAAACGCGAGTAGTAATTTGTTCTTGAAAAAGAGCAGTCATTTCCAGAAAATGTGTTTATTTTACTCACAAGTGTGTTGAAAAACGTCGTATGATACTCGCGCGCTATTGTCATTACGTACTCGGCTTTCTTGTTGCGCTCGCCTGCGGCTCGCGCACAAATATCGCCTTGTATGTAATGACCAACACAGCGCTCTTGTATCATAATGTACTATTCTGGCTTGCCCTAATTTGAACACCTATGCACGGATATGATTGTTATGTTACCCCAACATGTTGTTGGGGTAACATAACAATCATATCCGTACTAATATTATAAATGCGAAAGTAACTCTGTCTGTCTGTCTGTCTCTTCTTCACGCCTAAACCACTGAATCGATTTGAATGAAATTTGGTACAGATAGAGTCTGGGACCCGAGAAAGGATATGATTTCATCCTCGAAATCCCCCGGGAACGGGAATTATTATTTCATGCGGACGAAGTCGCGGGCAAAAGCTAGTAAACCTTCCTTGGACAACTCACATACGGTCATCTGATAAACCCAAAACATTCGCTTTTGGTGAAATTGATTACCGAGAGAGGTGTATTCTGTTTTCTAATGACGTCATATGGAAATGCATATCCAATTTAAGAACTACCGTCTGGATTACATTAAATTACGCACATGTGAATCATTCAGGATATTTACTGTTATACATAATTCTGTTTGTTTTCGAAATATATGGATTGTGTACGTAGGTAGATATGGAAAAGCTTCATTATCCATTGGTCCATTCATGTTATTCCATAAAGAGGAGCGCTGTATCTATTTGTTACGGTTTTACTGCTAAACCACTGAGCTAATTTTGAAGAGATGTTGGATGGAAATAACTTGAACTTCACTGAACATTGGCGACATTTTTAATTCGAGACTTCCAGAAAACCCGACACGCACACGAATACTTTTGTTTTGTAGGAACAATCCACAAATGAAATATTTTTTAAAACTAAGTCAATCGGCTCGATGGACCATATTCAAAGAAAAGCTCAACATATGTAAGACTATAAGCTTTTGCCCGCGACTTCGTCCGCGTGATTAATTGTTCCCATTCCCGGAGGATTTCCGGGATGAAAACTATCCTATGTCCTTTCTCGGGTCCCGGACTATATCTGTACCAAATTTCAATCAAATCGGTTCAGTGGTTTAGGCGTGAAGAAGAGACAGACAGACAGAGTTTCTTTCGCATTTATAATAATAATAATTATTATTATAGTACGGATTCTATAGAGAACCAACATGTGTTCAAAAACATGTTGGTCCTCACACAAAATACATGTATTATAAATTGTATATTATTAAATCATGTATTTTGTTGTTATATTTAAAGAAAAATGTTGTCTTTGACATCTGATCATTCGGATATTTCAGTAACGATTTACAAACTCTCAACACGTGTACCCCCGCTATGTCTAAATATACTAACTAAACAACCCGGCGGCGTCTGCATTAACGTCATACAGAGTCAGAAATAAACGTAGAGCACAAGACACTAGTTTTTAGAGCAACGAGACAATAAAATACAAATAAAAATATTTATAGAAGTCCTCTCGAAAGAAAGATTTCTGGACATGATTACGTCCAATTAAACTGTAAAACAAATGTCCTGTGTACCAGAGGAATTAGACAAAAGTATGTATTTTCTATTATTTATTTATCTTGAGATTCTGTATTTAAAGTTTGCCAAACGGAACCAATGTTAAAACCCTGCTGTCTGTGTGTCTGCCTGTCTGTTAGTCCATATTTTACAAGGCTGTGTCTTCCTTAACTATTAAAGGTGACATAATATATGTGTAAATTAATAAAATTTTTGAAAATACTGTCTACATTCAGACAAATTGTAAAAGAAGAAAACGTAAAAAAAGAGTATCCAGTTCTAGACCCTTCACCTTAAGATTCACTTCTTAATTTCAAAGTTTCAAATAAATTTTATGTGCATACTACAACATGTCCTTTGTAGAACCATAGCTGAAAGATGAAGCAAATGTTAAAAACATGTCAAAGAAAATATATGCACCGCCAATTTACCTCAACTGGGAATTTGGGATAAGGGCAGGAGAAAACCTTCATGAAACCCTGGTACCTTGCCAAGACTATATTTAGTAGTAAATAGAAGTAAATTAAACTAAATCCTTGAACAAAATCATACTTAAAATGCAGTTAGGTTAAATTTACCAAACCTTTGTTTCTATCTTTATGAACCTAGGCGACACGTCTCGTAGAGCCAGAGTTGAACTTATTGTAAAACCTACATAACGATAATGCTTTAAGTGTGGTATACACTTAAAACATTATCCTTACTAATTCTAATCATCTTGTGGAATTCTAATGATATAACTCACATCATTCTAGATTTGATTGCATATACAAAAGAAGTTACTTAAACAACAAAAAACATTATTTCATTTGAACAAATACCCCATGTCAGTGTGGCACAATCAACTACTTTTAACCGACTCCCCGAATCATAAGCTATTGACAAAGAATACAAATTTTAAGAAGGTCATTTCGACATTATTAGTATCCCTTTCAATAAATGAACAGCTGTCCCTATACACCAAGCTAAGGACACGAGACATAATTTAATTATTATAAGAATGGACAAGTCGGTTTAACCGAAAGCCTTTGAAAACTGTAAATAATAATGAATAAGGGAACCAAAATAGGAATATTGATGTAATAGAGCTACTGTAGAGCGATTGCTAAGATTTTAAACTCTAAATAACACTGAAAGATTTGAAGGCTAAATAATAAACCAAATAAAAGAATTCTTTCATATTCTGGAACACAACTAAATGGCAGTGGGCTGGTCAAGTCTGATTTAAAACCGATAATCATTGAAGAAAGCAAAGTTTGCAGTAAAGACTACCATTAGCTAATCGTTGTGAGGAATGCGAAGGTAAGCGAAAAACCACTGGAAAGACTGACCTTAAGAATGGCCAACATTAGTCTGACGTATCATCATCTCCCTAGCCTTTTCCCAACCGTGTTGGGGTCGGCTGCCAGTCTAACCGGATTCTGCTGGACCGGTGTTTTACGTGGAGCGACTGCCTATCTGACCTCCACAACCCAGTAACTGGGCGTCACGATACCTCTTGGTTAGTCTGGTCAGACTATCTGGCTAACCAGTAACGACTGTCAAAGTTCTACGAATGACAACCGGGACCAGTGGCTTTACGTGCTTTCCGAGGCACGGGATGTCAGTGATGTCAAAGATAAACTTTAGAAAGTACATATGAATTGAAAAAGTCACATTGGTACTTGCCCGGATTCGAACCCACAACCTCTTACACGAGAGGCGGGCGCCTTATCCACTGGGCCATCACGCTTTTAGCATTGGGCCATTTCGCATTAGTCTGACGTATGCTGACAATGAAAACGATAATGACTCAACTAAGAGAAATGTTTGAAACAAAACTTCATTTATGCCAAGTTGCATTGGCATGCAATCACCTACTTACCTAATAAAGACAGCAAAACAACAAATACCACAAATAAAAAAGACGACGTTACAATACTTGTTGGTTACGAAGCACTTGGATCTACAAATTCTATCTATACTAATATTATAAATGCGAAAGTAACTCTGTCTGTCTGTGTCTTCTTAACGCCTAAGCCACTGAACCGATTTGAATGAAGTTTGGTACCAATATAGTCTGGGACCCGAGAAAGGACATAGGATAGTTTTCATTCCGAAAATCCCCCGGGAACGAGAACTAAACCACGCGGACGAAGTCGCGGGCAAAAGCTAGTTTCTACATAAAGAGGCAATTATTTTGTTTGAGGTAAATTTTACGAATTATCTAATTTTAAAAATGCTTTCACTGATAGAAGCTACAATATCTGAGTCCAATAAAAATATGTGCAGACGAATCCACAGCCAAAGCTAGTCATCAATATCACTAACAGTCATCGCTTGCGCATTCCAACGATTAACCCTTTCATTGTCCCGTGAGCGTGATCAATGGCCTTTGTATCTTGTCCAGGGACAGCGAATCTATTGAATACCATTACTAATAGTTAAAGGAGAGAATTTCCAACCAATTAATTTATAACCAATAGTTGATACTTAACTAAAGCATAAAATAAATTCAATGCAGTATTACTTTGGTTAACTTAGGCCGTTTGTGCTATCACCTGATCTGTTAAAATTAGACAAGAAGGAATCATCACCTCCTAAGCATTTTCCAAACTATGTTAAGTATTGTCTAACATAATAAAGCTGAATATTAGTGGTTTACATGGATCAACTGTATGTGATCCACTGTTAAGTATCCATTGTCAGAGAGAGGCAGGTAATTAATAGGAAATCGATCAATATAAATAATTGGCTCGAGCAAGGGCGTTTAGTTGTCATTATGTAGTTACATTGTTCTTACATTGTAACTCTATAACATGTATAACCTAATGTAATGTAATTTGCTGTTCACAGATATCTTTTATTATTATTGTGATAAATATACAGACCTAATGTATTTGGCTAATTGGCTGTCATTTACATTTTCAAGAGCGTTCATGGAGTTTCTTACTTCTTCTTCTCCAAATAAAAAAACGCACGGTAAATTTCTTGCTTTTAGTATTAGGATTAGATAAATCTGTATTACTTGCTGCATTTATGTTGTTGCTGTATCTGTTATCGAATCTATGTATATTGATACGAGTACAGACGAAGTATTGAATGATTCTGTATCTGACACTATATCTAAATTCATCAAATCAGTTTAGCGGTTTAGGCCTAAAAACTTAACAATGGTTGAAACTAAACAGTCTTTCGCATTTATTTATAACATTAATGCAGATTCAATCACAATCTCAGAAATCATTTCTAAGCCTCTAAACCACAAATCGTCAACAATAAAATACTACTTTCAAACTGAATATGGAACAAGTTTGAAAGCTGACGGTACGGAGCGGCGCGGGCGCAGTGAATAAACTTAACGCAGGTAGCATGGAAACTTCCAGAACGTTGGAACATTGCACGAAGGGAGCATTGGAGCCCTTTGTTCAAGACATCTTTGGTCTTTCGAGCTTCGGTACGAAAGTTTATCTTTAGACTTTTGACGCGATGTTGGGTACAGATTTGGGGATTGTTAAACATGTGTGGTAGATGCTAGTAGTTTTAGGATTCCATAATATCCCGATCTAATTTTGACGACTACCGTCAATCTCAGTGGAGATCAGCCAAGAACGCAGAATATGTCATATAATAATGTATGTAGTTACTTGGTTTTTGTATTATGTCATATTTACTAGCTTTAGTCTAGTCTACTTCCTCAATTGAAATTCTAAGAAAATACAACAAAGGATTTATGCTCATATTCATAATAATATAGTGGTTTTTTGTTTATGTCAGTTTATTTGAAAACGCATCCCAAATAGTAAAAATTCTCAGTGCGGGGGCAACGAATAAATATTAAAAAGGCTAAAAAGATATGTTTGGAATTCCGGATGTTTGGCCAAATTGTCAATCATCACTACGGACGAACGAATTTAGACGTTGAATTTTCTGATACAAAACACATTGCCATACAACCCCTTGTAATGAGAGTCGGGCCAAAATTCCAGACACCAGATTGCTACTGGGGATTTCCTTAAGGAACTTTCCATAACTGACCACAGAGAACCAAGACCAAAGCTTCGTCAGATGGGGTCCCTCGAAATAAACACGTGTTTTTGAACGACTCTTAAAAAGGAGTTTCTCATTTCGACGTGCTTTAGGGTTTTGTTGATTTTAACCTTCGTTGATCATCTGTCAAAATCCTTTTAAATTGGCTGGATGGAGGAATTAAGTTGGAATCCTTGCAATCTGCAATCCCTTGAAACTCCGAGTCAACGAAATTGACCCGACCTCAGCCGTTCACGAGCATGACACGTGGCAGCGCCATTTAATAAAGGATCCGAGTGATCCAACGCACGCGCCACTATTAGCCAGGTATAACATACAAACGGACTCAAGTCTGCTATTGCAATCGACCGTGTCTCAATGACCGGGCATTTGACAACTTTGGCAGTTTTGTGTGATGTGTCAATTTGACGTTACAACACGTCAAAAACCGTTCATTGATAGCAAATTTGAGCCTGTAAGTTCACTGTTCATTATCTGGACCGCAGGATGACGATCTGAATGCACACAATCTCTGGATGTCGTGTTATCTGTGATAACGCTATCTTATCTAGTACCTATTGTTATTGTGATACCCCTTTATGAGTTTATGAGTGTGCATCTTCTAATGGATTATTATTATGTATATGTGAGATGACTGACACGTTACGGGATGCATGTTTGATTGCAGGCCGACAAAACAGGCTTTAGGGACAAAGATAGTGTCGTGATGGCCCAGTGGATAAGGCGCCCGCCTCTCGTGTAAGAGGTTGTGGGTTCGAATCCGGGCAAGTACCAATGTGGCTTTTTCAATTCATATGTACTTTCTAAAGTTTATCTTAGACATCACTGACATCCCGTGCCCCGAAAAGCACGTAAAGCCGTTGGTCCCGGTTGTCATTCGTAGAACTTTGACAGTCGTTACTGGTTAGCCAGAAACTCTGACCAGTCTAACCATGAGGTATCGTGTCGCCCAGTTACTGGGTTGTGGAGGTCAGATAGGCAGTCGCTCCACGTAAAACACCGGTATTGAGCTGAATCCGGTTAGGCTGGCAGCCGACCCCAACACAGTTGGGAAAAGGCTAGGGAGATGATGATGATGAAGTGAAACTTTTAGAACGAGATAATAATATAATATCATTTTTTTACCCTCTCTTTCCTTCAGTCTGTCTGCGAATTGAAAATATGTACTTAATGCTAAGATAATAACCATAATACGTATCAAGTACCTAATTGGATTTAATTGAAATGTAGATAGACATAGATAGGTAGGTATTATGTACACAATGATGACAGATTTTACTAGGTAGTGCATGTATGATAAAATAGAATAAAATACTAGCTTTCGTCCGCGGCTTCGCCCGCGTCTATACTTCCATCCCCTACCTATTTTATCCTTGGAATTTCCAAAAATCCTTTCTTAGTGGTTACCACGTAGTCAGGTGGTTACCTGCTCTTTACAAAGAACACACCCTGCAAGTTTTTAGGACCAGTAGTTTGGGTGGCGGTGATATACCTATAATGAAGAGTTACTCAATTAGTCAGTCAGTTTACTATTTTATACGTCAAGGCTTCTCTGCAATTCCCCGGCTTTTATCTACGAAACTACTGAGTCTAAATTTTTTAACAAAATAGGTAGGTACCTAGATTACAAGAAAAGTTATACTTACTTAAATAACGGAGCCGGTTTTACAAAAATATGCATTTCAGTTGTTATCAGTGTATTGGAATTGGAACTAAAGTAAAATCCATCATTCAAGGCTAGCCTGTTTTTTTTCAGAGACCAATATTTATCCAATACTTATGTAAAATACCTACATAATATCTATTTAAAAAATAACACGTGAACATACTAAAAAAAACACGCATCGGTGTTAAGACTTTGCCTTGGTTAAAAATACAGTTTGAACTCTTTGAACATACAACCAGACAGACAGTACATAAGTTAGTTATCCCACAATGTTTACAAAACTATTTCGGTCAACGCCACACACATAATAATAACAGATTATCGAGAGACCCTGACTCATTGACTTACATTTTCACTATACAAGGGACGTTGACCCCACCAATAACATCCAAATATTACTGTAAAAGTACAACTCCATACAATAACATAACACACCAAAAAGGTATGTATGAAGTAACTCAAGCTAATGACACTTTAACCACAAGTCCTGAGCAAAATTAAACGTCAAACATTCGAATTATGCTAAAATGTACAAACGTACCTACACATCGGACGTTCATTCATGAATTCCATGACGCAAGCCCGTTCAAAAACATAAATGAAACAGGCGAAATAACTCTTATTCTACTTAAAATAAGTTATAAAATAACTGTACTTACCTCCTTTTGGGTGCTAACACAGTGTACACACAATCAGCTGTTCACAAAGCGAAAAATTCACACAATATTTTTGTAAATACGGCAACACGTGCGGCCGGGTTGACAAGCAATACACATCTGGCCGGTCAGACAGAAGTATAGGCCGCCGTTCGAGCCGAGACGCGGGGCAGCCGCGCCTCTAGCCGAAACACCGCATTTTTGTAACAAAAAAAGAAAATACTCTCCCAAAAAAAATGTTTTCGCATTCAAAATGCGCCCACACTCCTCAACGTTCTCATTTGAAATGCTATCATTCACGTTAATTATATTGTTTACACAGCCACAGATATAAATGTTAATAACTTTAACAATCCTAGATAAGAACGGAAATTTCTGAAGGTAGTGTGTAGTTTTTTTTGTTGTGCAAGAAACGTCTTGTGTTCTCAAAACTGCAGCTGCAATGCCGGGAGTCGGGATAGTGACATTGACAGCCCGTCAAGGTTAGCGTTAAAATTAAAAATAAACTTTACGTCATTATGTTCAGTTACAATAAAAACATACTTCTTTTTAGCACCAAAGAGGTGATTATCAAAGTACGTACTTTGACTTAGCTATTCTGTCTCTATTGTGATCTCTATCTAGCCTTCGTAGTTTAACTGCTGTGCGACAGTAATTGCTTAACCGGAGTATTGGCTAACCAACGTAAATTTATCTCAGTCCTTGATTCCAGAATAGCCCAACATACGGCATTTAGCAATGATATTTTTAATAATAATGCCTGCCCGTTGCTGTTCTACTGGAAAGTTCTCTTTTATACAGAGAAGGCTGATTCCTCTGGTATTGTGGGTGTTACCACTTCCTAGAATCACACTCACACACAGAAACTCTTGTTATCTGAAATCTTTTATCCATCATCTTTATCTTTCATCATGTCCATCTAGAGGTGATTTTCTGATTTTATTAATACTAGTACTTTCTATGTCATGAAGCCAAGAGCTCATGGAGCTGCACATATCGCTCTTATTTTTCATTCTTCTCATTGCAATTCGCCCTGTAGGGCTTTTGAGAAAGACTTGCATAACAAGTCTAATCGTCATGTGCTTTTGACTGTACTTTGTATTCATACCTTTTCTTATCCTCCTTACCTATATCAACTTTGAATGCCTTTGTGTGCAAGTCCGAGATACACTAGGCTCACCCAGACTGGTTTGTTCTGCCCTAAATTGAATGATGGTCCAGCATTGAAGACAGCGTGGACCGTCTCAACTATTTATTTACATAGTTTCTATCTATTCTTGGAAATGTCGTGATGGCCCAGTAGTTTAAGCGCCCACCGCGGATGTAGATTAGAATTCAGGCAAGTTCAGCCAATGAGCGTGTGACAATATGATAGCTTTCATTTTGGAAGTTGCGGAATGTTTATAATAGTTACCGTGACCCTGGAACATAAAGGGCAATCGAAGGAACATGAGAGGGTTTTAGTCAGTAAGAGTCTGACACGCCCTCCCGCCGCACTCAGGACGGGAGCAGTCATTGGATGATTTCCCACTCACAAAAAAAAAATAAAAAAAAAAAGTTTGCATCTCGGAAATCTCCTTGGAATAGGAACTATTATTCCACGCAGACGAAGTTGCGTACGCGTCGCGTTGATATAAAATAACGCACCAAACATGCATTAATTAAACTAATGCAGGTCATTAAAATGTATTGTTTACCAGAGAGACACTGTTAAGCTGTTTTAGGCCTGGCTTTCACCAACAGAGACGTCTCATAAACATCTGTCAAGTTCGAGTCAGACTAGCTTTAAAGGTTTCGTACTTCGCAGCCGGCCCATCGTTAATCTATTATAGGATAAACCCCGAAGAAAGCTAATCGAATCTTTCCTTCACGGTCTATTTGCAGAGCATCGGAAAATAAAGGTCCCTTGTGACTGTTGAGAACAGTAGCGACATTTAAATTCTGGGATTCTTATTATGGTACCTATTCTCCTTGCGGTTGACTGGGTCTATAGAGTCACTTTTGACACTCTTTGGATACGCAACGCTAAAAGTGATAGATATTAAGTAAGTGTGCATTGTAATTAATACACACTAACAATATTCAATGTGCTAACCAATTAATTTCCCTGACTGCACCGCATTATATTTGTGTGAATAAGGCTTCCATCAAACGAGCGACACTTTGATACAGGTCGCTGCATGGTACATCGGTGTCGACGGTAGTCACTAATCTTACTTCGAGGGAGAGTCCCCCATGTACGAGTGACACCTGTCAAAACACCTCTTAAAAAAGTAAGATTATGAATATTTAAAAAAATCCTGTTTAAACCTATAGCAACTGTTGTCTTTCTTATTTTTTTTGTCCTCATTTCTTTATCATTGTTCCTTTGGCGTTGAAATACCTACAGTATTATATTAAATACACGCCTGTAACCTACATATCTCCTACTACACTTTTACTTACATAGATATCTAAATATTTATACCTACCAATCATTTTGTCACTATGTAGCAAAAGTTTGCTGACCTGAAACGAGTAAACAGGTAAAAAATACACGCCTAATATTAGTCTAAAATTATCTCTTGTAGCCGCCGCTTTTAGTTGCCACCGCGCTTGACGGACGCTGACAAGAGTGACGACGACAGCCATTGGTGCTGATTTTCTTGTATTTTCATCAGCCATGTTTTTAATAGCGCCGAAATTATCTATGGTGTGTCTTATTTTAACAACAATAAATAATAATAAACTAATATTTTATCTTCTGTCTTTTTCTTAATAAAATGGAAAGAAAAGATACAGTGAACTTAAATTTAGTTTGGTTGGTGAACAAGGAAATAGTCACCATTGTCGATGCCTAAGAAGTCGCTCGTCTGTCCAAAACCTAAGAACTTGAGTGGTCACGTTTATCATGCCACGTTGCGATCTTGTTTGTACTGACAATCGTATTGTATTAATTAAACACACACGTAAATGCCTCCATCATACCTACTATCATAATTGTAGGTATATTACAGTTAGAGATAAAAGCCACGTAATGCGATCATCACGTTTCATTAAAAATATTTGTACTTACCAGACGGTCCTTGGCGCCTACTCTCATCATCTCCCTAGCCTTTTGTCAATCCAACTAGGTTGGGGTCGGCTTCTAGCCGAAACGGATTCAGCTAGATACCAGTGTTTTACGTGAAGCGACTGCCTATCAAACCACCACAACCCAGTAACTGGGCGACACGATAAGTACCCTTTGGTTCGACTGGTCAGATTTTCTGGCTTCTGAATACCCGTAACGACTGTCAAAGTTCTACGAATAACAACCGGGAACAACGGCTTAACGTGCTTTCCGAGGCACGGGATGACAGTGATGTCCAAGATAAACTTTAGAAAGTACATATGAATTGAAAAAGTCACATTGGTACTTGCCCGGATTCGAACCCGCAACCTCTTACACGAGAGGCGGGCGCCTTATCCACTGGGCCATCACGACTATACTGGGCCATCAATTACCTTAATTATAATACCGTAAGTATAATAAAATTCGCAAACTCTGCTATATTTAATAAATTACACAGCATAGTAAAAAATTGGGAATTATTGTAAGACTAGCTTTTGTCCGCGACTTCGCTCGCGATAGCTTCAACTATCTCCATTTAAAATATCACGTCAACCCGTCACTCCAGACAAACAAACAGACAGACACACATGCTCACACACTTTCCCATTTATAATATTAAGTATGGATGTGAGTTTTTTGAAAACTATCTCAATCCTAGGATCAACAGTTCCTGGTAGAGTCGTCTGAATTGATTTATCAGGGTTGAGTTGTTCTGTGGTTGAGTTTTCTGGGTTCATTTATGATTATGTCATTATTTTAGTCCAACGAGACAACATGATACAGCGCAGCGTTTGTTTCCACGAATGGCGTTTGAGAGTGACGTAACGACGAATGGCGATATCAGCGACTGTATCTGAAGATTTTTTCTGAAAAACCCTTGACAAAATTTACGAACTTCAACTGAGTACACGAATCCGACTAACTCCAAGAAGCTACTGCTACTGAGCTGAGGAATAATAATTTTCTATTAGTTCCAAAAAGTATCTCCGATTAACATAATAATGTACAAAAGACTGTACTGATACGATTACTAGCTTCCCCGCGTGTATTCGAAAGTTCCGTCTCCAAGTTTGAGCCCATTGAGGTTGAAATTTCCAAAAGCCCTTACTTAGTGAATACTTACTTACTCTTTAAAAAGAACATACCCTCGAAGTTTGATGTCTCTAGAACCGACAAACCCAGTTAGTCAGTTAGCCAGTTTAGAAAAGCCGGATTTTTTTAAGATTTTTAATCATCTTCCTAGCCTTTTCCCAACTGTGTTGGGGTCGGCTTCTAGCCGAAACGGATTCAGCTAGATACCAGTGTTTTACGTGGAGCGACTGCCTATCTGACCTCCACAACCCAGTAACTGGGCGACACGATACCCCGTGGTTAGACTGGTCAGAGTTTCTAACTAACCAGTAACGACTGTCAAAATTCTACGAATGACAACCGGGACCAACGGCTTTACGTGCTTTCCGAGGCACGGGATGTCAGTGATGTCTAAGATAAACTTTAGAAAGTACATATGAATTGAAAAAGTCACATTGGTACTTGTCCGGATTCGAACCCACAACCTCCTACACGAGAGGCGGGCGCCTTATCCACTGGGCCATCACGACATCACATGGGGCTGGCCGCTAGTGCGGTTATAAAATAGAGACCCAGT
Source organism: Athetis lepigone (assembly GCA_033675125.1). NCBI lineage: Eukaryota > Metazoa > Arthropoda > Insecta > Lepidoptera > Noctuidae > Athetis > Athetis lepigone. The sequence continues at coordinate 2,923,219 of CM066236.1, read as the reverse complement.
CTGTCATCTTGCTGCCACAGTGATTTTGTGTAAAACATTAACATCTGTTTCTTAGAACTGTTTGTAACATGAGCCTGAATCGTTTGGTATTATGTATGACGCGGTTCATTTCACGGTTTACTGTTGTGAAATTTTGAAATGGACGCTTTGTTATTTATTTAGAAGATGGTAGGTAGATACTGCAAGTTTTGACACATCCATTGTTTGGCTTCTTAGTAACAAAGAAACAAACAATGGGTGATTTTGTTGGGACTGGACATATCTCGTTAACTTGGGCATACTTATAAAATACTTCATCATCTCCCTAGCCTTTTCCCAACTATGTTGGTGTCGGCTTTCACCTTAACTGGATTCAGCTGGATAGCTGTGTTTTATTTACGTGACGCGACTGCCTATCAGACCTCCACAACCTTCCACAACCCAGTAACTGCCTGCCTACCCGGGCCGCAACGACTGTCAAAGTTCTACGAATGGCAGTAATCGGCACCAATGGTTTTACGTGCTTTCCGAAGCACGGCATGTATGTCAATGATGTCCATGATAAACTTTAAAAAATACAACAAAATAAAAAAGTCACATTGGTACTTATAGCACAGATTAATAAATAGTTACTACCTTATAGTCCGAATTTGAACCCATAATCTATTACATGAGAGCCAGGCGTGCGTCATAACCTTTTTGTCTTTGTATTCTGTCTTTCTAGTACTAACTCAGATAGATCAACTGTATCAAAGTTATCTTCTTTTAAAAGTTAAATCGACTCCTTTAATTTTTAAAATCGAATATTAAAATGTACCTAGCTTACGCAACCTGAGCCAAAATAAATAGTTTGACCCCTCATTCAACAAAATCGGATTAAGCACTACCTGGGAAAGTACGTACTTAATTATAATATCTCTACAGTTTCGCTCTAGTCGAGTAAAGATTAAAAAGAATTTCGGTCAGTGGGTGGTTTTAGGGGTGGAGTGTAGGAACAAAAAAAATCTGCTTTTTTTTGAACTTTTTCGAAATTTTGTTGTTGTTGGGGTTGGTTCCTAGTCTTAGAGAATGCTGCTGGTTAAACAAAAGACTACAACCCAGTTACTTGGTAGCATCGTACCCCTTGTTTAGACTGATTGTTAGACTATCTGGCATCTTACTACCCGTAACAAAGTCAAAGCTGGCTTATTACCTATGAAACAGCAATCAGCAATTTTTGCGCAGTGATCGCGCGATCACCGCGCGATTAATCGCTTAACGTCAAAAAAATCGTATTATGTATGAATCGATTGCTAATCGCTCGATGATTGTTCTAATGCACTTATTGCTACGATGACGATAAAGTAGCAATCGCTGGAACTAATTAAATATCACCTTTAACAAAAAAACTTAACTTTGCTCTTAAAAAACATACTAAATACGAAACCCGGTGCCGAATGGCTAGGACCAACTACTCCAAATGCTTTCATGCATGATGATATTACACCAAACATCTTAAGCTCAATAGTCGCAAGTTAACAAAAGATCCATTATCACGATGGGCAAATAAAAAAAACAAGTCCAATAAATTATTTTAATAACAATTGATTACATAGGTATACGATGTTCTTAATATTAATTAACATGTTCAAAACTTGTAATTTGTTTTATTTACATAAAGTCCAATAATAAGTTCTTAATTAGTTTACGTGTAGACATTAATATTCAATATTAATAAACAAATATTCAATGTCTTTACAAAAAAGTTGTGCACAGTTTATTAAATAGTGTTATGTAATTATTTCCTAGGTTTATAAAAGAGAACTTGACAATTTGCATAGTATAGTGCATTCTATGATAATTCTAAATCCATATTAATAAAAATTTAAATGTTGTTCGTTGCTAAACGCATCACTTGAAAACGGCTGGACCGATTTGGCTTTTGTTTTCAAATATGTAAGTATTCAATTCAATTTCAAATAATATTGTGTCTGGGTGTAATTTATCTATAATATGTATGTATTTATAAATTATATAAGTATGTATATCAGTTGTCTGGTTACAACAACACAAGCTCTAAGCAGAGCTTAACTTGGGAGCAGATAACCGTGTGTGAGTTGTCCCAGTATATTTATTTATTTAAAATGTCGGGCCAGTTCGTCATAACTAAAATTGAGGCATATTTTAAAAGTTAATAGCTAACAATAACTTTATAAATGATTTTTTTATACCTATCGTAATATATTGTTCAAAACCTTAATTGAATATTAGAACTACCTTTTGTAGCTGGGTATCGGACTTTTTGACGGAAAGGTCGATCAGAGTGGTCGTCGACGGCTGCTCTTCGGACCTAATGGCCATTGATGCCGGTGTTCCTCAAGGGTCTGTTCTCTCTGCAACTCTATTCCTGCTCCATATAAACGATATGCTAAATCCTAGCATAGTCGGTTACGCAGTTGACAGTACTGTTGTAGAGAGATATTTGGCCAGCGCAAAAGACAGTAGGGACGATATTCGTTCACAGAGAGAGACCATGGTAGAGCGAGTGAACTTTGCCTTGAGTCGTGTGTCCCAATGGGGCGATGACAATCTAGTGCAGTTCAATGCCGCCAAAACGCAAGCGTGTCTGTTCTCCGCCAAACGGAGCCCATTTGACCTGGCTCCTACTTTCCGAGGTGCATCTGTAAAAGTAACCGGCTGCCTTGAACTCCTTGGCATGGAGTTGAGTTCTGACCTCAACTTCGGCACTTTCATCGAGTCCAAAGCACAGACTGCGGCAAAAAAACTGGGCATCCTTAACAAGGTTAAGCGATACTTCACGCCGGGACAGCTTCTAACACTTTATAAAGCTCAAGTCCGATCGTGTATGGAGTATTGCAGTCACCTATGGGATGGCTCAGCCAAATACCAACTGGCCGCATTGGATTCGGTGGATCGCAGGGCCAGAAGGTTGATTGGCGACAAGAAGCTGGTGGCTCAACTTCAACCACTAGCACATCGGCGAAAAGTTGCCTGTCTGGCGGTATTTTACAGATTGCACTTCGGTGAGTGTGCTCATGGGCTACACGAGCTCATTCCCTCATCCCCATTTTACCACCGAACATCCAGACGTACGGCGGGATACCACCCTTTCTTGGTTGATATTCCTCACATCCGCACGCAGCGCTTCTCAAAATCGTTCATAATGCGCACCGCAAAGGAATGGAATTCCCTGCCGACGTCTGTGTTTCCAAATTCATATAACCCGGAAGTATTTAAGAATAGAGTGCATAGGCATCTACTGGGTAAGCTCGCTCCATCGTAGGCTCCGTCTATGCCTTCGGGCTAGCCTGGGACCAAGAGCAAGCCCATTGTAATAAAAAAAAAAAAAAAAAAAAAAGAACTATTATAATTGTTCAGTTAATTAATAACCAGCAAATGTCAATAATACATGCTTAGTTCAGTACAATATAAATATGTTGCTGAAATAATTCGTTAGTTATAATGATGCAGTGCAATGAACGATTTACTAAATATTTTAATAAATAATACTCTCCCATGGAAAGTAACGATTGGCATCACATTTTTTATCTAATTTTACACAAATTTTAACATAAAGTTTAACGAACAAGTTCGAATCACAAGCTAAAGCGGCAAAACTTTGAATTTTGGCGCGTGTCTAGCAGTTTCACAGAATGACAAAAAAATGACAGAAAACGCCACAGAAAAATAAAAAAAAAAAAATTTTTTGAATGAAGAAAGATTATTTAAAAAAAGAAACTGATTGATGAATGGAAGATGACTCGTTGCTTTAACACATGCCCATCGTAACTGGCCGGATTATCTTAATTGCTTTAAATTGAAGTTTAATTTAAATAACTGACCCAATTGATAGTCGCGCCTTCAATTGACTGACAAATCTATACATATAATAAAATCGTAGGAAAGTCAAAACTGTACATTGAATATTTTTTTAAAAGAATACTTGGGGCGTGATCTACAATCGATACCGAAGCCAAAAATATAGTTTTTAGAATTTTTGTCTGTTTGTCTGTTTGTCTGTTTGTCTGTTTGTTTGTTTGTTTGTTTGTCTGTATGTATGTCCGGGATAAACTCACAAAGTACTGCATGGATTTAGTTCAAATTTTGCAGGGATATTACTGAGAGGTCGAGTCAAAACATAGGCTACAAATTATCACGCTATCACCTACGGGGGAGGAGCTGGAGCCTTCACGCTGGCTACGTCGCGGGCAGCAGCTATCTTCGGAAGCACTCAACAGATTTAAATGATTTTTTTTGTTGTATAGGTATTAAGTCTGGGCGACATATAGGTTATAACTTCGCCTGGTAACTTGAACCCCTGGTGCAGGACCGGAACAGACCAGCTAAACTATATGAGATACAAAAATGGTATCATAGCAAAAATTGCTTCACGTGATAAGCAATTTCTGTTAAGAGAATAAATTTGAAGATCTGGAACACCTGAGGTGGAACTCCATGAGCACAGCTTAACTATAACATACATAAGTATGACGTCTTAGCAGGAGTTGTTCAGCTTGATGAGCACTCTCAATTGACGTATAAAAATTGAAGATCTGGAACACCTAATGTGGAACTCCAAGCACCCAACTACACCATAACACATTAAATAAGAATGACGTCTTAGCAAAAGTTGTTCGGTCTGATAGGCATTTTTTGGTTTATAAGATCGAAGATTAGAAACATCAGATGAGGCAATCAAAGCTATCAATGATTTCAAAAGCTATCACTGATTTCAATGTATAAAATAACTTAAGCTGGGAGTACCTCCACACGATGAAGGCGGAGAAACATGCATACAAACAGGTCGAACAGAGAACCTACTTTTTTTGAAGTCGGTTATATCCATTAGTGTTATATTCCCCAGAATGTAACGAACACTTTACTGAAAATCGCATCAAAATCGGCTCAGCCAAATACCCACACAAACAGGTCGAACAGAGAACCTACTTTTTTTGAAGTCGGTTCAATGATGATGATTATTTCTTCATCAATTTCATGTTTTTAGTACTGAATAAACATTGACTGTTAATACTTTTGTTCGGTATTTATCTGTGTGATTATAGGCGAGACGACAAAAAACGTAATTAGTCCGTCAGTTAGATAATCAAAAAATTTGGGACACGTATTTTTTCTTTTTTCTCGTAAACAGAAAATGACGACAATACAGTGCGTTGAAGTTTCGTGAAACGTCACTCCTTTGTATAATTTTTACTGAGAAGTGACGTCACAAGCCCCCTCTCCGGAACTTTGTTGCTCTTTATCTTTGTATTTTGTTATTAATTTGATCAAGCAAAAAATATGTGTCCAGTATTTTTGGACTGTCTAACAGACGGACTAACCGGAATGTCATTCTTTTGATGTAGTCAACATCCCTATTGCTTTGTAAGTAATATAAATGTCCATGTCGTTGTATACCTAATTATAATGATGATGACAGTCCCAGTCGCATGCATCATCTGTTTGCCGTCATCTTGGTGTTTTATGGAGTCGCGAACCCGGTAGCTTTGTGGGAGAAGTACCGCCATCTTCTGTCCGAGGACTTTTTACGAGCTTTGAGGGGTGCTTCTGAAGGTGAAATCGAAGCAACTGATGAACGCGTGCTGAACACCTGTCTCAGTTCACTTCAAGATGTGATCATTTCAATCGGCGGTAAACCACTGGTAGAGTACGGGTTGTCAGCTCCCAGATCATTACGCATCAAGACCGTGGAAATCGGGAGTACACCGCCGAAACCAATTACGATTCGGGCTTAATGACCACTATCCGAAATGACCACATCACTAGGTTCACCTCAGAGCAAAAACAAATATGTGACACTGTTCTGGAAAGCATTAGGCTCGACCAGGGTAAAATGTTTTTCCTGGATGCTTCTGGTGGAACAGGGAAAACATTCATTATCACTGGTATCCCTGCAGAGGTCAGGAGGCAAGGCAAAACTGCCATTGCTGTAGCATCGTCAGGAATCGCTGCTACGCTGCTTTCTGGTGGCAAAACATCGCATGCCATGTTCAAAATACCCATAGATTTAGAAAGCGCCGAAATGCCTGTTTGTAACCCGTAACACTGACAAGGGACAAGTGCTCAGGGATTGCTCTCTGATCGTATGGGATGAGTGCACGATGGCTAATAGGAAAGCAGTGGAGGCCGTGAGCAGAAACCTGCAGGACAACCGCAGGAATGAACACTTGATGGGTGGTGTTACAGTTCTGTTCAGTGGCGATTTCCGGCAAACACTCCCTGTGGTGACACGGGGGTCTAGGGCTGACGAGGCGAATGCTTCGTTGAAACGATCTTCGTTGTGGTCACAAATTCATAGGCTGCGCTTGACCATCAATATGCGAGCTCAGCTCGGTGGCAATCCACGTGCCCAAGAATTCTCAGATGTCCTTCTAAGTCTCGGCGAAAGCACTCTACCAGAGGAAAGAGGTAAACAGGTGGTGCTCCCAGAGTCTCTCGGTAGAGTGGTGGCCTCCTTAGAAGAACTCATTTGTTGTGTGTATGGGGACATCAGTCGAATACCAAACCAACAGAATTCTTGGGTGTGCCAGCGAGCCATTTTAACACCCAAAAATGATCAAGCTGCAGCCATCAACGAAATCATTCTCTCGGAAATTGAGGGAAGCAAAGTAGTTTATACGTACGTCCATAAACACTGTAGTCGATCAAGATGACGCCACACATTATCCCGTAGAATTCCTAAACTCCCTTACAACAAGTGGACTTCCAGCGCACACCATCAAGCTGAAGGTCGGCGTTCCGATCATGCTTCTTCGGAACCTGTCCCCTCCGAAGCTGTGTAACGGGACCCGGCTCAAAGTCATCTCACTGCAAAGGAATATAATTGAAGCGGAAATTCTGACGGGTTGTATCGTCGGCGATGCAGTGTTTATACCACGTATTCCTCTCATACCGCACAACTACCCCTTCCAATTCAAGCGTCAGTTCCCTGTGAGTGTGTGCCTCGCCATAACTATCAACAAGTCGCCAGACGCTGAAGGCTGCGGGTGTTGACCTCAGGACGAGCTGCTTCTCACACGTGCAGCTGTACGTTGCTTGCTCCCGCGTCACGAGTCCTGATTCTCTGGCTGCTGAGAGCAAAACTACAAACATAATTTACAGAGAAGTTTTGTGACAATTCACAATCATTAATTTTTTTTTATATCGTGGAATGTAGAAAAAATTGGTCAAGTGCGTGTCAGGCCACGCATAGAATAGGGTTTCGTAACGAAACAGGTCGCATTAACAATTTAACAACGATTTCATCTGAGCCGTTATAGCTTTCTTTTAGGGTTCAATCCAAGGACTACCATCATGATTTTTTTTTCGAACCAGCCGTTTAAAATTGAGAGAGAGTCTAGGGGAGACTATTTTTGACAAAAAAAAAACGCTTGAACGTTAAATTTATTTTGTTGTTTGTTTGTCTGTATGTATGTATGTCCGCGCTAATCTCTAAAAGGACTGCATGGATTTACTTAAAATTTGGATGAATATTACTAAGAGGTCAGGTCAACATAATTATAAGCTACATATATATTATCACGCTATCACCTACGGGGGTGGAGCTGAAGCCTTCACGCAGACGACGTCGCGGGCAGCAGCTAGTTGAAAATATATCTATTAATAAAACGTCTAATAAAATAAGGCAACGACCGAATATTTAGTGAATATAATTTAATTATGATCGTGGTTATTATACGATCATGAGTGAAGAATGTTTCTCTTCTAAGAAAAATCTAATTAAACATAAATATTAACTAAGTATAATTATTCCTAATTTTAAACGTAGATTATGTTATATAATCTACGTAACTTGTTCTAAAAACCAGTGTCTTTTAGGAAACCAACACAAGCATTTCAAAGAGTAAGACTCAAAATTCAAACGAGTAAAAAAATTCTTATTATTTTAAGTAAATAAGTAAACAATTAAATTCCTACTAAAACATAACAACTTCGAATAGGAAGATCGATTACCTACTGATCAAAAATTAAATCTAATTATATGTTTACATACATAACTAGTGGGGTAAATACTTATTATTAAAATACTAGAACTTTATATTGGATATTATTTAAAATATTATGGGAACCATATTATATGTTATTATGTGCTTGCTATTTAAATGATTAAATATAAGAATAGTTAACGTAGTGTACTGTAGTACTAGCTTTTAAACTAGGCATTTTTATTTTCACAATTAGTACCGTTAAGTATATTCCCAACTACCACTGTCTGCCAATCAGGCTTTACTTAAAAACGCCACTGACCAATCAACGGCCACAGCGTAGGCCATGGCCAATCAGAACTGCTTTACTCGAGTAGGCATTTTAAATATAAAATTGTAGTTAAAATGTGTGAGAATATAGAAAAATTACTCGTAGTCACACTAGTGTTAAATCTCATGTAACCATTGGGAATTCATGTAAAAACATTTTATGGACCCGATGGGAAAAGAAATACAATACAATCATGTACCCCTAGGAACCACACTTACAAACTGGGGTGTGACGACTGACGACAAGTCGGTCAAAACAATTTCTACATGAATCAGGCACAGAGCAAGCCCATAAAAAAAAAACATTATTAAGCCATGCTTATCTCATCCACGGAGGCTCGTCGCAGCTGGTAGCTCCTCACTGGCTGGATGAGCGAGATCAGCATCCCGGCCACCACTATCCACCCTCCAGCCAAGTAGAATGACAGCTCCCAGGATAAGGTCACGTCGAAAATGAAGCCTGAAATAAATAATTTAAATGTTATACCTGCTGATACGTTTTGTGAAAGTTTGAACTGCTCATGCTAATTTTCTTAAAAAAATACGTGTCCCGTATTTTTGGCCGGTCTATCAGACAGACTAAACATAATGCCATTTATCGTCGTCATCTCTATTATATAGGTTCCAGGCTGATAATGAGAAATTCTTAAAGGATTGAGGGCGCTTGATCTCAGCTGTCATGCTTACTATCGCGATAACTAAGATTTTACAACCTGTAAGATAGAAAGTATAACTATCAATAAAATAGAAATTCTAAACATCAAATATTAAAATATGTTTATTTTCTCACCAGATAACGGCGGCCCAATGAGATGTCCAATCCCCTGAGCGAGCAACACTAGTCCATACGCCGACGTGAAGTCATCCAACGAAACCAGCTTCACCAGCAAACTCGGCGTGAAAGTGTACGATGCAGCGAAAAACAACCCAAAAGCCGCAGCAGCAGAGGCTAAAATCCAATAATTGGTGGCAGCAGCTGGTGGAATGGCAGCTACGGAGGCACCACAGAGGATCAGACAGACGGCGTAGAGTCCTCCGATAGATACCTGAGGGAAGTCGCCGATCCAACCCAGACCGACCTGGAAAAGAAAATAAATAAACGTGTAGATCTTGTAAGTTCAGGAGTTTTAGAGGCCTAAGTTAAGAAACTCAGGTAGTGCAAAATCTCGATGTAATGCGATATTATGAAACCGTTATAATAACGGATTCCTATTCTATGCGTGGCGTGGCCTGACACGCTCTAAGCCGTTTTTTTTTTCATTGTTATCATTATCTCACTGTTTGTTTTAAATAAACATTTCTTTCTTGCTTACTTTCTTTTAGTTACAACTTTCTAATAGCAGGTCAACAAAGGGTGCAAAGTGAAGAGTCATGCCCAGCTGATAACCGTCACCTTGACCTGTTCTGTACAAGAACTTCGTCAAAATCCTTGACAACGTTCGTCAACAAATAATGGACTAAAATACCTTTACGTAAATAATGAAACGAAACACATTGAGAAAATCGCATTCGGCCAGAATTTGGCACAAGCGACGTCCTCAAACATTTGAAAACGGGAGAGTTATCTATTTCTGGCCGCAGTTGTGTCAAATCACCTCGGGTTTTGAGGGCCTTGGAGTAAAACCAGACGAATCTCGTGATTCGTGGGATGGCAGACATGGACAAAATCTTAACTGAATGCCAAAATAGTCTGCCAAAAGGCTTAGCCAGTGTTGAATGTTGCAGTATGTCTGCCTCTAGAATAGTGGCGTACCTTTCAAACAAAGTTATGTCAAAATTGGAAAAGTAATACTTGCTAATTTTTTATACGTTTAAAATTATAGGCATGCCATTGCCCTAAAAAATGAATTTTAATTCTGACTTTAAAAGGTTAAATAGTCTTTTTGGCTAACGTTGTACTTTGAGCTCGAATTATGTGTATATTCTTCTTTAAGCAATGTGTCTTCTTTAAAAATGTAAATGTTTAATTACGATGACAGCAAAGTTCCTAATTTTAACAGCTCTTTGGAAATATTCTCCAGCGCTGGCGTTGATCCAAAGTCGGCAAATTTATTAGGACAACCGACAACCCTCTACTGTTATCGATGTAGGCGACATGCCATTTATTGGCACACATAGACACGTTATTTTACATAAATTATCAAGATTTTGGCAGAATCTTGGAATTTTAATAGAACCAATAGATTGAAAACGTGACAGTTTTTGTTGATTTAAAGGAATTTGTTACAATTGCCAAAAAACTGCAGATTAAGGCCAGAAATTTTACAAATAAAACAACTTGACGTCAATGGTCAAAATATATGAAAATTGAGTTACACATACCATTCCAATAGTGTTAGTGATTCCTATCAAGCTCAGCATGCCTGCACCATCGTCTTCGCTGTAACCCTCGTGTATCATGTGTTCAGCGAGGTAGAAGTAAGGCACAATGAACCAGATGAACAGCAGGATGGTACCCAAGCACAAGAGATTGAAGGTCATTTTCTTGAAGAGGTCAACATTGAACATGTCCGCGAGGCAACTGACGCAGTCGTCGTACCATTTCTGGAAGATATATGTTCATTTGTAACGATTGGTGTAATTGATTAGCCCTTGCGTGGATAGTTCATAAAGTAATGGATGCATAGTCTTAGATATAAAATCTTAGATTTTACATAGATAGTTCTGAAGGCGCCAATAATAATGTCGCTATTTAAACACAAGCATAAAATTATTTCTTACCTCTTCTTTCTCATCAATAGTTATCATAGAATTCTTAAATATATCCGGACATGAGGACGCCTTCAACCTGTACCTTTTGATATTTAGCATTGCATTCCTATGGCTTATGGAGTTCAAAGGCATTTTCAAGTCCTTCAAGTAATGGTGGTTCACTGACAATTGTTTCTTCAGCCAATCTTTTCTGTTTTCTTTACTATCTTGCTTAACCAATTCCTTGTCGTCCCTAGTTTCAGATTTAGCCTTTCTTATCTGCCTTTTCTGTGGATTCTTTAATTCATACTTGTCCAAAGTTTTGTCTGTGCTCTCGTATTTTTCTGAATTTGTTCTTTGTATTGGATGTTTCGTGTATTTAACCATGGGAGGGTCGTTTGATTCGCTACTTGGTGCCTTTGGTGGTAGCTTTTTCGTTCGGTTGATTGCGAAGGGTGGATATTTTACCTCGATTCCGTATTCTCTGCTAGTCTTCTTTACTAGGGTGTCCAAGGTTCCCATAGTTAGCTGAAATGAGAAAAACAATTTGAATTGTAGGGAATTGAATAAAAATATTTTAACACCGTAACCTTCCCAAAATATATACCTTATCGCTGTAAGTAAGATAAGTAGGCAAGTTCTCTACAGATTGTGACTTGAGTTTCTCACGTTTATACTTTTTAAGCTTTATTATGTCCTGGTGGCGCTTAATACTTTCTGCTTCTTGGCTGATCACCTTTTCAGGAGACAGTCCTCTTTTAATCAACCCACCCATACTCTTGCCTCTTGTTGGAGCGTCAAAATCAAAGACGTAAGGATTGGAGATGGAGGCTGAACTGGAATGCTTCGACTTATCTTCGTCTTTCTTAAGCTTACCCTCGTCTCTGCTATTTTTTTGTCGTTTCTGTTCTTGTATCCACCATTCAGGGTCTCTCATAACGCATCCACATACACATAGGTTCAATAGTGTTCCGGAAAGCAAGAGAATTGTACCTCTCCAACCATATTCTTCGATAAAATATTGCGTCATAGGAGCATACACAAACGTGCCGACCCCCGTTCCACAGGCTCCCAAACCGACTGCTAAATTCCTCTTCTTTTCAAACCAGTAGGCTATAGACACAACAGCTGTGACATATACTAGCCCGAGACCCAATCCAGCAATAACTCCAAATGTAATCATCATCATTTCAAGGGTTGTGGAAATTGACGCAAGAACAAAACCAAGCGTTGAAATAATGCCGCCAAGAATTGTCATACTTCTACATCCATATCTGTCGACTAAAGCACTCATCACTGGTCCAGAAAGAAGTGGTACAGCAATGAACAGACTGCCGATCCAGGCAGTAGTTGATTTACTGGCTTCAAATTCTTCTAGAAACTCAATGTAAAGTAAGCCAAATGAAAAGCTGATACCATCCGCTATCATGGATATTACGAAAGATGATAATACAACCACCCAACCCCAGCCACCATCAGGGATTTTCACTTTATCTCCACTGGATTTTTCGTCATTGTGTTTCTTAATCTCGATATCCCGATCAACTGGATTCTCTGTTATTTTCACATGGCTCACTTTCATCTGATTAAGTAAAGCAGTGGCTTCATCATTGCGGTCAGTTGTATTCTTTCTCATTTGAATTGTTGGTAGCCGCTCTCGAGTACTGAATTCATAATCTGGACTTGAGAATGAAGCTGAACCAACACTGCTAGTATCATCTTCCTCGCCTTTACATATTCCTGATGTAGACTCAGAAAGTAAGGATTCTCTCACAGCGCTTTCCCTAACCAGCTCTCTACTCCTCGGAGTTCTGCTAGATCTCAAAATAATTGGTTCCCAATCTTGTTCCATGTTAAGCTTTGTACTACAAATAATACCTTGGAAAAAATACTGGCGGTTTGAGTTTAAATGGTTTAATTTAGGTTCTTAATCTTGGATCCCGGGCTGAATATCGGCTGGCTTGCCGGGCCACGCTGTTCAGCTTCAATGTGTTTGGCTTGTTTTGTCCGGCCACCATTAAGAACCAGGGTAGGATCGTCTGCTCAGTGATGTCGTCCATACACGCGTGTTGTCGGTGAGTGGCGCGATGTTGCGCCACAACAAGTTTACTCGATAACGCTTAGCTCGCAGTTGAGTGGTTACATCTGCAATGCCAAAAAAAATATGTAAGGACTAAACCTAGACCAAATTGTCAAGCTCGCGTCTACCACGGAGTTCATTAAAAAAACTTTGTGCAATACAATTTACCTATTTAGGGTGTACGGTGTTCAGAGAAATCTGATGGTACGTACATCACTGTCTTAAATCTAAATTATCTATCAGTTTAGGTTTGTGTCAGGATTTGGCTACTGGAGTCACTAGACACATCATATGAATTGAGATAATGTCAAGTATCTTCCTCTAGTTACTTAATTCACTAAAAGATAGTTTAGAGTATTGAAATTGAATTGTTCCAAAAATTTGAAGCAGGTAACTTCATCTATTTATTGTAATACGTTTGGCATCATCATCTCCCTTTTCCCAATTATGTTGGGGTCGGCTTCCAGCCAAGCCAGATTCAGATGGAAGCAATTTCTTTACATGGAGCGACTACCCATCAGACCTCCACAACCCATTTACTGGGCGTTTTTTGAGTAGCTTAACATGCAAAAAATCGCTCCAAGAAAATAAATTAAAATATATTGTTATTTCATGGAACAGCAATATCATTATATATTACATAGTTAACGATTATCTAAACGGTGGACCTAATCTATTAGAGTGTGGGTGAGGTCTGTTTACCTCTCGCGGAGGTCACTATGTAAAGTATATACAAATTATAAGTAGCTATATTATTAGAAAACAAGACGGAAGACTAATCCTAAGATTTGTGAAAACACGCATAGATTAACAAGGTGAACGTAAATGAAGACAACTATTTTTGATATAATTTGGTAGAGAGGAGAATCCTATAACGTCTAAAGCAACCGCCACTGGTGCTGATTCTCTTGTTCACAAACTTAACTAAATTTAAGTTAAATGCATCTTTCTCTTTCCATTTCTTAAAGAAAAGGACAGAAGATACATTTTCTGTCAAATTAGACAGCGCCTGAAGAAAATTGACGTATATTTAGACGCCACGTTTTTAAATCACGTCTAAATTATCTATGGAGTGTCTAAATTTGACAGAACTTAACTAATATTTTATCTTCTGTCCTTTTCTTATTGAAATGGAAAGAAAAAGATGCACTTAACTTAAATTTACGTTAGTTTGTGAACAAGAGAACCGGCACCAATGTTCGTATTCTAAGCACTCATAGAGGCATGCAAAGTGCAGGCTAGACCGCAGACATTGGGGAGTAGACACTTTGACGTGCCTCTGAAAGCACGTAAAGCCGATAGTATCGGTAGTATTTCGTAGAACTTTGTCAGTCGTTACTACCAGTATTAGTATACTTATAATCTATGATCGTTACGGTATCGGTAGTCAAAAGCCAGAAAGTCTGACTAGCCTAACCAAGGCGTGCCCCAGTCACTGGGTTGTGGAGATCAGATAGGTTTACGAAAATATAGCTAATACGTCAGTAGCTAGTAGCTACATATCATCACGCTATGATCCACGGGAACAGAGGCTATAGAGTGGCGAACAGCTAGTAATTCTAACCACTCATAATGTAAACTTATTTTTTAAGGCACATTTTGTAACAGTGGTGAACCAATAAATTATTGTTGGGTACTGTAGTATGAGTTCTCAACAGCTAACATCAGCAATGTCAATCATTAATACACTCGTAAAACTATGAAACTAGCGACCTGCCCCAGCTTCAGTGTTACAAATCTAAGCATACATACGGACAGACAAACTATGGAAAGCGACTGTGTGCTATGTAATGATAAATTGTCATCATTGGTCTTGCTGTTTGTCCTGTTTGATGACAAATAATTTCACAAATCACACGCACTTTACTATGGGAAGAGATGTCTGCTTGGATAAAACCACTTAAAGGAAATAATACCTCACCTGAAGTTCACAGGAGTTTTTTAAGAAAAGTGGTTTTAGGTTAAATATCTAAGGATAATTTTATCACATCGAATATCACTTATCTTGAGCTTAAAAAAACGTATAGAGAGACCTAAGTCTAATGAATAAAAAATATAAGTATAATCTGAACGAATAGATCTTAAAATAATCTCGTGGGTGCAACGTGCACTTTAAAAGCGTTTAGATCTTTCATATGACATAACTAAACAAAGAATGATAAAGCAATTCGATTAACTAGTTAAATCTTTATATTCCTGTCAATAAAATTGAAATTAACATTTTAATTCAAAATGAAAACAAATATTTCCAAAGGCGCGGGAAACTAGCTTAGCTGACAAAAACATAGCAAGATTTTATTCTAAATTTGTATTTTAAATCCGCATAGAATCGTGAAATCCAAAAAAAAATATTCTCCACTCACCTGCATACAACCTTCAAGGAAAATAATGTAGGGACGACCACTCATAACGGTATCCCCCGTCTATATACGACCGGCATGAGACGACGATCAATATGGGGTGGTCAGGGTGGCGCCTCCATAGACATCACCAGTCTCTAAGATCTCCCTCACCCCTCCCCTCGGAACCAAACTGATGGAGACCAAGGGTTCTCGTTTAGTAGGTCAGAGGTCTGCCTAAACTAGCCACGTCTGGTTGAAGCCTCAACACGCATCCGTGACGTCACGTAGAAATTTATTGCGTTAATGTGCAAGAAGGTTGAATGTTATTCTAACATTCAACATGGTTTTATGGCGATTAGTAATTTATTTGAAAACTAAAATGCGTCATAGATACGTCATTCGTTTTATCGGAAGCGGAACAGCGAGCGAGTCGATAGCTTTGTTTTTGACTAAAAGCGATGAGTTCTGCTAATGCATTTCAACTGCGACCTTCCACATATAATTTAATGTTGTTGTTTGTGGTTCGAAGAATTAATTAATGTTTTATGGCAAACAATAAACAAAGCT
Organism: Athetis lepigone; assembly: GCA_033675125.1. NCBI lineage: Eukaryota > Metazoa > Arthropoda > Insecta > Lepidoptera > Noctuidae > Athetis > Athetis lepigone. The sequence goes on along the minus strand of CM066236.1, from coordinate 2,907,287 downwards.
ATGTGCTTTAAATAAACGATACACTTATTTCCCACTTATACCTTAAAAACTCGTTTAAGTTTTTTTATCAAAGTCAAAGTATCATAAAGAGGATGACCAACCTGCTTGTTTACTGTGTATTTTTCTTTAGCATTGTGTATTTTAAACAACACATGAAATCACGAAGTGTAGAAGCGCCTGTCAAAAAGCGTTTAGCAAAACCGCTTATTTTAAACTCTGCTAGTATTATTTGAACGGTATCAACTTCAACACTTACAATTATTGACAAATTGTACTTTAGAATAAAACCAAGGCATATATTTTATCAAAACAATTCACTCTCACTTTTCGAATTGTTAAGCCGCGCGTCGCCGTCCGTCGGTCCGTTACAAAAGATAAGATCGAACAAGAAACTCCAAAGACACTATTTTCAAAAACTTATTTAAGTAGGTATTATTAATCTTTGTTCATGTAACAATATAGACTATGGCTGCTTTGACGCAAAAGAAGACATCCCTCGAGGGTGATTTACTTAATGGTCTGTCAACATAAGGGGCAAACAAATTGATAAGAAAGTATATAGGGCGACAGGTACTTATTTATAATAGGGCAAGCGATGGAAAAGTTCCATAAAGGGCAAATTTTACCTCATACCCGAGAGCCAAGCCTTAGGTAGACTTGTCGGAACTACTGCATTTTTATTCTTGTCAAAGATAGAACTTGAAGAATTTCATGTAGTGAACTAATATAATGAATAAATTGTATTATATATGTACCATGATACATAGGTATTAGGCCATAATCCATTTAGATTTCTGTAACCTTATACGGATTATCAAAAAGGATCATGTTCAAACTTCCACCTTTCCAAAAATTGCGTTAATAACCCTCCTTTCGGAAAATCGGGTAAGATTAAATATTACTCAGAACTTCGATTTTTTTACTGACATTGAAATAATAGTTCTATATATTGAAAGAACGGAAAGTTCTTGTTAAAAGTTTTTTCGTCTTTCTTTAGAATGTTGTTCAACATCTGGGTGGTACAAAAGGCGGTCCACATTGATACGATACGTATGGTGAGAAATCTCATTTTTTCTCTTAAAAAAATAGTCTATCATTGTATAATAACATGATTGTATAATTTGTTTTTAATGAACAATACGAAAGAGCAACATTTTAATAATAACTACCTTGCGTAAATAAAGTAACAAAACACTCATCCGACTTTTGTTTTCTAGGTTTTACCTTTTATGGGCTTCTGTTTCTCACTAGGTGAATAGCAAGGGCTCCCATACAGCGACAATAGGTCAAGGTTAATGCTATAATAAATAATAGATACCTAGGTACAAGACAACGACTAGCAACTCACTAATAGCTGACTAACTGATACAAAACAGTCAAAGAATACAACGAATATCGATCCATATTTTAAGCAGCCTAAAGATTTTATTAATGAGCACATCCTTTTAAGTTAAGGATATGCCTTTGAAATTGATTTCAATAATTTCCGCTGTTCAATTGCAGCAAACTACAAACTTCGATGTGCAAAAAAAGTAGCAGAGAGCAACAACATTATTGTTATATATGAGTTTATCGAGATGCAGAGCCCCCGCGCTGCATCTCGATAAACTCACACTTTTGGGAGTTTATCCAAAAATAAACTCACTAAATTAAAACATGACTGAATGACTCTTTGGTAAAGACTCTGCCTAACCTGGGAATCGAAATCGAATCTAATAAACTCAATTGCTCTCATAAAGAAAAACACAAGGCGGACATATATTAATTTTGACTCAATGTTAGTCGTACTTTTACTAATTAATAATAATGAACACCGTTGATGGTTTAAAGAAATATTTTTATATTACATAATAAATATTCATTTAGGCTTTTTTTGTGCAACTAACTTGTGTTTTCGTTCGTCAAACATTGATAAAATTAGAAGGAACTGTTAAAAATGTTGCCATTTACAAAAACAATACTTGCAAAAAAAGATAAATATAGTTGGCACACAAATTGTATTCTAGCTAGCACTTGGCTATACTATCACCTATTAATATAATTATGTAGTCAGTTCTATATTTTCCTCCTAAAGCCTCCGACGAAAATAAAATGAAACTTATTTTGAACGCAACTTTAATTATTATCAGTGAACGTGTTATTTTTAGGAATGTTACCACTGAAAAAATCTACAAGTTGAAATGGCCAAAATATTTAGTTAACTGATTAAAATTGATTTATTTTAGTATATTTATTTGTATTTGTTGGATATACGTCGAACATATTACTGATTTTGTCAAAGATTATTTTTTTTTGCTCACTGTCAAACAAGTTTGGTTATAAATTTTCACTTCTAAAACTAAGTGGCAACACTGACGCGCCGTTCTTTTTCTCTGAGTGCTGGAGACACGTGCGTCGTTTACGGCGAAATCTCTAAAATAATTCAAAATGACTGAAGGAACTGCAACAATTCGCACGCGCAAATTCATGACCAACAGGTAAATGTGGAAATCTTACGGTTTCGAAGTGGTACGAGTCGCAATCGTTGCGAAAAGTGATCGCCTCGCCTTGACAGGTTATGTGTGACAACGTTTTTGATATTTTTGTAGATTGTTGGCGCGCAAGCAGATGGTATGCGATGTCCTCCATCCAGGCAAGCCGACCGTCAGCAAAACTGAGATCCGTGAGAAGCTGGCAAAGATGTACAAGGTGACACCCGATGTTGTTTTTGTGTTCGGCTTCAAAACCAACTTCGGTGGTGGCAAGTCGACTGGCTTCGCCCTGATCTACGACACACTGGACTTGGCCAAGAAGTTCGAGCCTAAGCACAGGCTGGCGCGCCACGGGCTGTACGAGAAGAAGAGGCCCACACGCAAGCAGCGCAAGGAACGCAAGAACAGGATGAAGAAGGTGCGTGGTACCAAGAAATCTAAAGTAGGCGCGGCCGCTAAGAAGTGATGTGACTTAGGACTAAGTTAATAATAAAATCCAAAAAACACTATTTTGTTGTTGTATTACTTGATTCTCAAAAGGTGAAACTCAGTGGCATTGCATCATTGGGTTATAGCTAATCATTTCTGTTTTGTCAATAATGAGAATATTTTGTCAAAACTAGATTTTCAAATCAAAACATTTGTCAGGTCATGGTTATTCCATTTAATAATTTATATATTTGTTACCTCGGTAAAAGTAATTGTTTATTAGTAATATTTTGTAACTCGGAGGCATTCTTGGAATCCCACTTGGTAAAAAAAAAAAATATGACTTCCCACAGCACTGAATGTCACCTACTCACCCTAAGGATTGACGACAAGGGACCCTCATTAAATTTAACTTATCTACTACCAACCGACAGCCGGCTATTGGGCTGCTATTGTCTTTCTATTGTGACTCAAATCATGTGTGTTCGTAGGATCAAAAGTGTTATCACCATATATCGCATATACTTGGCAGAAAAAAATATTTTATACTTTATGCATGAAGTGTCAAGGCAGACTTAATAGCCCAGGCATTTGATGCTTCTACCCTTCGGATGCAACTATTCTTGCCACTAAAGATATATTTTCCTAACAGTGGAATTAATAATAATACAAAAGAAATTATTAAAATTCTTTATTTTTAAAACAATTTGTCATGATGCAATGCTGCAAATTAAATCACCCTCTTTTTTTTCCAGGCCAAGTATCTAAGAATCCATTTCTTTATGAATGGTCCAAAAACCAAATTTATTTTCTCTGCCGAACTTATTGTCTAATAGTATTTGGTTTCTTAACTTAGGCTGAGATAAATATACACAACTAGTTTAATTTAGCTGTTCTTGTTTCTATCTAGCCAACTTAGTTTTTGCTAAGTACTTGCTAAATAATTTTTATCTCAGCCTTAGTTTTTAAGGTGGACCTCATTATGTGAACTGGACTTCTTATTGAACATTATTGACTTGATGTGTTCTTGCAATGAGACATCAAGCTAGTACTGATAGCAGCTACTTCAATGATTGAGGATGAGGTTCAATCAATGGGCCTTATGTTCAACAAGAACTACAAGACCTGACAATATTTTCTAGACAGCAGATGTCACTGTGGAAAAACATTCTATGTCAACTCTTCTTGTTGCTGCCGTAAGTATGTAGGTACCACTCCAGATCTAAGCCTTGGTCTGTTGTGAACTCTTCTCTCGTGTCGGCATATCATCTTTCTGTAAAGATAAAATTTTAGGTTTTATTCTCTTTAGATCACACTGTTGTGGGTAGACTGAGATTTTTCTCTAGTTATGGTTGAGTTGTATTATAGGGCAAGCCATAATAATATCCTCCTGACTAAAGTGACCTGCGAGGATATGTGGAGTATGTGAGGATCTATGGTACGTCGGTGACTAGAATAAACTATTTTTAAATGTAATTAAAAATAGTTTATTCTAGTCACCCAACAACTGGGTAGAAGTCTTACTTACCTAGTAGAAAATGATTTCCCGCATGAGCTACATATGTGTGGCTTTGCAGTGCTGTGTTTGGTTGCCAAATGGTTTTGAAGTGCCTGTAAAAAAAAAACTATTTGGTAGTTGGCTATACAGTAACTGCTATTATTATAAATAGAAACAATACAGTCATTACACTTTTTTAACCTTACGATGGTAACAGGGGTGCCCCAACACCCCACGCGAGCAATCACGCGCCGATTTATCGAAAATTATTCGCTGTCTCGCTCTAGCATTTTGTGTATTCTTTTATTTGACCGTGAGCCATCAGTACCCGTTGCGCGGTGGGAGCGGCAACACGTCGATTTCGTTCTGCAGGTATGTGTGGGGTGTTGCGTCACCCCTGTTACTATTTACGTAGGTTTTTTTTTTGTTGGTGTATTTTTTTATTTTGTTATTATCAGGTCATAATGGCGTTTTGTAATGACGAAGAGCTTGAGCGGTACTTAAATAATATTGCTGAGGATGCTGAGAGTGAAACAGAGCCATTAGAGGTGGAGGAAGCTTCAGAAACTGAAGATGGCCTCTCAGGTTTTTCTTTGGTATGTTAGATCAAGCAGGGATCAACTCTATGATTCTCTATCTAGAAGCTAAGCATCCGAACATGTCAGCTAATAAATTTAGAAGTAATTTTCTAAAAAATTTAGCATTGCAGTTAGCCGAGCCGCACATGAAACGACGTCTGGAGTCAAACTTATCTCAACAACTAACGGGAAATATAAGGGCCATTCTAAATGTCCCTGAAATAGTTCCAGCAAGTGAACCCTCCTCCCCAAATTGAAAAAGCAAGCTCGATGTGCGTTGTGCCCTCGAAAAAATGACAAAAAAGTGAAGATTTTTTGTTCAAAATGCAAAAACCCCGTGTGCCCTGAACATCGTGTGGAAATTTGTCGCAAGTGTATTTAAATTTCCAAAAACATTATTTTTATAAATCTTATACCATTTAGTTTTTCATTGATCTCAAAAAGAATGTTCCTTTAGTTTGTAGCAAGAATAAAAAGTTTATTTTTTTATTAAACAAACGTTTTTTATTCAATTTATTATTATGGGGTGACGTGAAACCCCTGTTACCATGCGTGTTAATTTAAATTATGTTACCATCGTAAGGTTAAGGAACATAGTTGAAAACTTTTATCACAAATGGCAGTACCCATTATAGCAACTGCCTCGATCAGTGTGATATGTGGTCTGAAGAGTTGAGGAAGGTGGCCATGCAGTGCGGTCAGGCCAGCAACCGCCAGTGTGTGCACATACATGGGCCAGTATAGCCCACAGCTGATATATAATCATCTCCCCAGCTAGGCTACACTAGCCTTTTCCCAACTATGTTGGGGTCAGCCACAGCTGGTATATGGAAACAGTAAATACTTACTTCCTTAAACCTAAAGCCTTTTTCACATATCTGGCAGTGGTAAGCGGGCGGTAGGTGCCTCCGTCTGTGTGACGCGAGATTCGAAGAGTTCAGGAAGGTCGCTGCGCAGTGTGGACAGGTCAGGGAGCGCACGCCACTGTGTGCACGCTCGTGAGCCAGTAGGGCGTACTTCGTGCGGCCACGATAAGGGCAGTGGCTGCACGGGTAGTGCAGTTCGCCGGTGTGGATGAGTCTATATGAGAAGTTAATTGTAAGTAAGTATGCTAGACTTTGTCTGCATCATATAAAAAAATAAATCATCGTAAGCAAAGTAATAGAATAAAGGCTTTTTAACCAACTTCAAAAAGGAAGTTTCTCAATTCGATTTCAATGGGTATTTTTTTTGTTTCTTTTATTTTATTTTAATGTTACACCTAACAGTGCATCTGCACGATCTCGCCAAAACCAGTCCGGACGATTTGGAAATTTAGTCAAAAACTCCGAACACACAGATAAACTTTCTTAAGTATAGATGTTTGGACATTACAAATGGACATTTGCATTTTATTCGTTTGTATAGGCGTATTTGAAGACGTTTCATAAATAAAGGAAGGAATAAATGATCTTTACCTATGTCTCTTCAACCTGGTAATAGACTTCAGTTCTAAGCCACAAGTCTCGCACATGTAGAACTTGTTACTGCGACACGTCGGCAAATTTTCATGTTCATTAAACTCCTCCTAAAATGTAACAGGAAATAAATGTCTATCTTGAATTTATAAAAAAACTAGCTTTTGCCCTCGACTTCATCCGCATGGAATAATAGTTCCCATTTCTGGGGATAACCGGGATGAAATCTATGTTCTCTTTTTCGGGTCCCAAACTATATCTGAAGGCGAGAAGAAGAGACAGACAGACAGAGTTACTTTCGCATTTATAATATTAGTATGGATTAAACTGTCAGCCCTACTAACTGATTGGTCAATGAGAAAATGACATTTTACACAAATGTTAGGTAATTAATTGATAATACAGAATATAAAACTAAGTAGCCAACTTAACTAAGCAACTATACGGGTGGAAATGAGTGAGTTTTAACCTTTGCCATTACCAGCCTGTTACTGGCTCACTATGGGCTCTGGGTTATTACAATATAAGCTTAATCCTTCGAACACACATGATTTGAGACAAAATAGAAAAACAAAAGCAGTTCAACAGCTGGCAGTTGGTTGGTCGTCAAGAGGTGGTAATACATTACCTGGTTAGAAAACGTCTTCCGACATTTCCCGCAGGCCCATTCCCTGGTGACCTTTGAGCCCTGCCTTACAAAATAACCACCATGTTGACTGCTCTCCTTCACATCACAGTCTGATGTCACTGAAACATTTTTATCTTTATTAGTTATGTTGTAATATTAACCTTATTTTAATGCATGAGAAGGTCCAATGTTTATTATTTTCTGGAGGGATGAAATAAACACAACACAAGAAAGACTATAGAAAAGATAGCTAGTTTGTGCTAGGGATGAATTGAACGTAAAAGAGAGTTAGTAATTTATTATGCGGTCTTCAGACTCACTCCAAAAACCGTTACTGCTTTCTATTCATTGTCACGATTTGTTCACAGAGTATAATATAAAATACATACCCATTTCAAGTTCCTGCTGCAGCCTCCACTGAGTGACCTCTGCAGTCTGCCTCAGTCGCTCAGCATTTCTCAGCACCACTTCACAATCTCTGCATATGAACTGAGGCTTACCATCATTTTCAGCCACCTAGAAACAATAAAAGACAAGAAAACTGTACTGTTTTTCTCAAGATAAATAACAAGATAACTGTTTTTTCTTAAGATATCTATGCTACAATGCTTTTTTTAGTTGTGCTAATTATGTCATCAATAGGTTACTTAAATTATTGCATTGCAGACCCACAATGGATATCTGGATAAGTCATTAGTTCTACCTAAGTATTAATTTGATGTGCCTGGTCAATAATTTTTTTATAATTACCTCAAATGTATGTATATATATATAAAAGGCTAGGGAGATAGATAGATATTCAGCTTAATCCTTTGAACACCTGTGATTTGAGACACAATAGAAAGACAATAGCAGCCTGACAGCTGGCTGCCGGTTGCTTGTTGAAAGGTTAAAAACTATTACAATAACAGAGTACTTACCCACCTGTATGTGCAATATTTGCTTGATCACAGCTACAATATCAAAGTCTTGATAGTCAGATATTTTCTTACAACCTGGCTTGAGACATAGCCGGCATGTTTTTTTACAATTTTGAGATTCTAGAACTTTTTTTAGAGATCTGTAAAAGTAATGAGTTGTATATTACCATCCATTTATACTATGTAGAAGAATTTATTTCTTATTGATATGAAGATAGATATTCTTGCTAGCTTATTGAACTAGCAAGAATATCTTATTCTTATGCTCTGTCATTCCTTTCAACGACCAAGCGACAGCCTCCAAAGGATGAAAGGAATAAATTAAGTTACTTACTACAGTAAGATAACTGTATTTTTTGTACTTATTTAACCACGAAGTGTATAGATGATTCAGTTATATTAAAAAATGTGGGATAGAAAAGATTTTAGGATTGCCAAGCACTTTCTGTTGATCATAATATAGCAAGTGAAATGATGATGAAATACTTAGAGCTTATAATAGGAAGTACAGATTTATCATCACAATATTCTAAGATAAAGCTCAAAAGAAATATCCAGATAATAAAAATGAGAACTTACGAAACTGTTTTGTACATTTTCTCTGTGTTGTTTGCTCTGAGCCATTTAATTTTTTCGTATTCGCCCTTGCATAATTTTACTGAAACAAATTTTTTAACCAACAATAAAGTAGAGGCCATTATTATGTGTTAGGTAAAAAAAATCACAGTTTTATTATTTAGTATAGGTAGACGGATCAAATTAGCCAACCCAAAACACTTCAATCAAATCAAACTTCAAACCCTTCAAACAACAAAAACAAAAGTTCACAATAATAAAAAGAATAGCACAGATCATAGATAATACATATAATATGGCACAGATAGCAAATTAAAACGAACCACAGAGTAAAACTTACCAAAGATAGACGTCATAGACCGCATAGACGCATGTAACTTACTTGTGCGTCCAAATTACAGCTTGCTACTTGTTATACTTATACATATTATTATTTGGATTTAACTGCCTGATTAAAACTGTCTCTGGAGTCTGGGATGGCATTGGCAACGCATCTTCGGCGAGGACTCAGGATTTGCAGATAGATGGCATTGACCACTTATCGTCAAGTGCGGGTAGGGCCGTTTCAGTAGCTCAATGGCAACACATGAACTATAATAAAAGACATTATAAGGGGTATGTTTCACAAGAGCCCGCGTTCGTGCTTGTAACTCGATTAATCCTTCGAACACACTTGATTTGAGACACAATAGAAAGACAATAATAGCAGCCCGACAGCTGGCTGTCAGTTGGTCATCAAGAGGGATCGGCAATTTGCAAAGCGCATAATAATATAACTTGATTAATTGCCTATTTCATGAAAAAGTCATTCAATCGAGTTGTATGCACTGTGAGGGCTGTTTTGATGATTTAAATGATTATAGTTCTGTAACAAATGGCCTATCACGGTCGCGAATCATTCTATATCAACACACACCCAGACACTGAGCTGCAAATTGTAAAAATACGTAAGAAAATTTGAATTTGAACATCCATCATAAGTTATAGTTATTCAGAATTCGTTGTCGTTCGTCCTATTCTAACTTTCTTTGCCGAATAGACTATCCGTACTAATATTATAAATGCGAAAATAACTCTGTCTGTCTGTCTCTTCTTCACGACTAAACCACTGAACCGATTTGAATAAAATTCTGTACCAAATTTTATTCAAATCGGTTCAGTATCATATCATGACTTTGTCAGAATTCCATAAGCAATCGAATTCGGCCGTACGATTAAGTGTAATTGCGCCCTTCGCCTGCGGCTTTTTTTTATTTAAAAAACAAAAACGGGGGAAAGCGCGCCAATTTTTAAATAAACTGTGTGACGTGACGACGTTATATAAATCAATATTCATCAAAGAATCAATTAAATACAATAAAACAAAATAAATACAGGAAAATTGTAATATCACTCAAGATTAAAAAATATTTATACCAGGTACGTACAACCGTACAAGCTATTGGATGGTAGTTGTTTGATTGTTTCTATTCCGGTGAGCTAAACTCATAATTATATTTGTTATAAATAGTCGGGCAGAAAGCCTGAGCTAGCAAATCGTAAACTGTGCCTCTTGCAATTACTGTATTAAACATTAAAAAATTCCACATGTGATACGAGTAAGGGCGACTCAAGTTAAAATTTTCAGTTGGAGAGTCGAATAAATCATCAACTTGACTGTAATACACGGGATAGAATAGCTGATAATTGTAGATCGCAACTCCTGAAAAGAAAAATGTAAGTAGTAGATAAGTAATGTTATATTTGGGTTAAGGCTCTAGATTAATAAACGTCAATTAACTAGCAGTCTCTTATAACTGTTTACCATCGCTTAAGCAGGCTTCATATCGGGCATGCATTTGCCTCCCATATCCAATCTCAGGCCCACACTAGGGCCCGTATTAATAGATGTCAATGTCACTCAACTCCGAGACGCTCTCAAGTCTCTTGCTGTCCTTGTCATTCTAAATGGAAAAAATAAGGACAGCAATAAACTTGAGAGCGTCTCAGAATTGAGTGACGTCTATTAATACGGGCCCTAGACACCTTTGTTGCGGGCGTATAATACATTTGTAGCTACTATTCTGGCGAGGTAAATGTTTGATGCTTGATGATTATTCACACTACGACATCGAGATAAGGAGGGGGAATAGAAAAGCCAAGGCACGAAATTTCCATACCTTTGCAGTCACAAAGGCCATTCATTAAGAGTTGAAGTTACCTTTGCAGGTACTGACGGGTTTCGTCAGGTAATCTGTAGAATTTAACAGTTCTGGACAATATCTTTGTAACACTGTTTCCATGGCATCTGCTCCTAGGGCCCAGTATGATGGGACGTAATCTGTACTTATCTGTCTGTCAACAAAAAATAAGGATAGGTGACGGACTGATGAGCTAAGACATCATGCCACAATCTTTAAATTTTACTTCATAGAATTTCTACTTTTTTCGCTAAGTAGGTATAAGGTTCAAGATTGATTAGGAAAATTTGAGTTTCGGATACCTAGATACGTTGGCGTCTGTAAGTACACGTTTCAAATTGCCACTAAATACGATTGAATAAAAGAAGAATAAACAACAACAAACTTACTTGAGCAACTCATTTGTAACGTTTCTTCCAATTTCATCTTTAGCAAAGGACAGAATTCCTGAAGCAAGTTCTTCTGGGTCTTGTCTAGCTACAAAATTCGACGGCAGGTCATCCAATGACCTAGTGACCATCATGTCGGTGTCCAAATACACACCACCCCATTTATTTAGAGTCAACAGCCTCAGTACATCTGCAGTATGATGGATTTTATATATGCTTTGTTCGAAATCGTCAAGCAACAAGGACTGCACGACCGTTCCTTTTGAATATTCAGCTATATGCACTCTAAGGAACTTTATATTGGGGAATTTTAGGAGGTCTGCCAGACACCCAGAGTTTACCTGGTCATAGGTGACAGGTGCACTGAATAACACGTAGATATCCCGCTTCTGATGCGCCCTGGCAGCTGCCTCCACAGAACAAGCTGCTCGGATGGTTAGTCCACCGTAACAAGAGGTCTCGTGGAAAAATATAGATCTTTCTTTTGGGAAAAAGTTCGGATTTTCAGCTGATGGCAGCGCATCTCCTTTTACGAAGTAATAACACGGTAAAGGCGCGTTACTCTTTTTATTCACGACTAGTCTTTTAAATAACGTGAAAAATAATAACATAGATATAATTAAAGCAACAATATACCAGTGTGGTCTTGTTTTAAATGTTTTAAGCAAAGCACACATACTCCTCTCAATAAAGATGTTAAATGAATGATAAAATTATAACCGTTGCACTTGACTATGGAGATGCATGTAAATATAATTCATGTGTATGTATATTGTATCTTGTTGCGTAAAACAAACAAATGGTTGTTGAATTTATAAGTACTGAGGTTGAATTGGAGGATGTATATTGTTATTACAAAGTAGATGTTGATGTGTACTTGTATCGGATATTAGTATTTAATAATACAACAAATATATGTAGTAAAGGTAAAATATTTGAACCATACTTCAATCACATGAATATTTCATATGAGAGCGGTGCATAGTTTTAGAAACAAACTTCCATTATAAGATTTATCATTTATTGAAAATCAAAGTTTATAATAACATAACAGAATACCATTGACGATTAGATACGTCTTACATTTTATAAGTAGAGCAAGAAAAAACACAAAATATTTATCTAATTACGGCAACGTATTATCTTGTTTATCGTTTCAAACTTGCCTCGATATACATTTCGCTTTGGATGAAACTTTACACATTACAACTAATCAATATACATAATAAATAATAATATTTGTACCAAAGTAATCATTAGTATCACCTGAATACGTATCATTTTTGTATAAACTATTTATACTGATGCTTTATGCGAGTTCAAGGTCAGGTATGCGAAACAAGGTAGCCAAGTCTGTCTGTAGTTTTTAAGTTTGAACAATATTCATCGCAATGGCCAAGTTTTGCAGCAAAAGAGTTTTCATATTTTGATTGATCTCATAAAACATCAGTAGCCAGTAGCCACCAGAATCGAATAATAATGTAATAATTACAATAATGTAATAATAATAATTTAAGTTAATCATTTAGAAAGCTGTTTGGAATGATAGACTGTATGCATAAGTGAAACGTAAAAATACAGAAAATAGTATTTAATTCTGCTAAAACGACCCAATCCACATCCAATTCAGTCAAATTATGCCTGAAATAAATTTAAAACTGTAAGGCTTTTCCCATTTTTTACAATCACTTCAAAATATAAATATTAACTTTGACGTGGTGTAGTTCGTTTTCGCAGAAGTAAGAAGGAATTTAAGAAGTTGCTAAATTATATTATTCCATTCCAGTAATGAAATATAAATGATGGTAGTCTAGCTTAGTTGAAGATCAAACTATTGTTTATTTATTTCGGCCTTATTGTGCTTGTCTTTCTTAAAAGCGTGGCATGATTTTTTTATTCATTCTTATATTTAATATGGCAATATATTTTATGTGCGTTTGGGAACAGTACAATATAATAATAAACCTTGGTTTCTAAAATTCTTGTTAAGTGTCAGTTCAGTAAATCTCAAATATCATTCGGTAGAAGTTTTTATTTTAAAGACCTGCACCAGTTAATATGGGATTTGAGAGTCAATTTACTGAATGGACACTTAATTATAGGCCTTAAAAATTCTGGAGTCTTAGATTAAAATGTAAAATAATTGGTGAATACACAAAATTAATTTTGCAATTGTATAAATTGTTGTAATTGCTTGACAGAATTATCACCGACCAATCACAGGCGTTTACGATAGCTTGACAACTTGCCGCATTATTTTTTAGATCGAGAAACCTCTGTTAAGGTAGCTTTTCGTTGGACGATATTATAAGTCATACCTTTTAAGTCATAGGTTAAAAGCGTCGGAAGATATCGTTAAGCGGAGCCACGGAATTAATATTTTCTGTAAAATATGATTCGCGATTTTATAAATTACCTTACCGCCACGGAGTAAAAGAGTATTTGTAATACAGAAAAAGCACCATTTATTTAACAGCTTTGGGACATTCCATATACACGATGTCTTCCGACCTCGGCGATTCAAACATGGGCTATTTAAAAAAAAATCAAGAACTTAAATAAAACTGGCATAATCTAGGAATAAAATATTAATCCACCGGGTTTCCGATCTCACTACTAGTTGTCGACCACCAATTCTAATGGGTATAGAGAAGCAGCCAATTGCGTAACCCGGTTATTGATCAAAATCTGTAAAAGTATGATAATACCTGCCAGAACGGTGCATGGTTTTTAGTATCAGTTGATTGAACCAAGAATTTTAAAAACACAAATAAAAGGTTTATTCTGCGGCAAAATTTTTGTAGTTACAAAAATTCATCAGAAGATGAGAAGAATGTATCTATATCTGGGTGCTAATTTTAATGGGGTTCGCATTATGCTTTTCCCCTTGGCATCATGTCTGTTGTGTTTACCCCATTAAAATTGTTGGACAACTCTTCAACTTTTCTAGCTCTAACTATTGTGATATTAAAATATTGTTATCTTATTCTTCTCTAAGAAAGGTATCTTATTCTAACAAAGATAACGAATAACTTAAATATTAAAATAAATACCAAGGGATAAAAGCGGAGTGATAAATATAAACAATTTTTTAAAAAACGACCGCGTAAATGGCATCCTAATAAGATGGAAATAAGTCGATGTTAACTGAATAAATAATTTTAAAGGAAATCTTAGATAATTTCAAAATAATTTTTCAGTGGTAAGCCTCTCAATTAAAGTAATTATTCTTATCGTGTCGTCTGCCAAGTTGCATATTATGGCCGCCATGTTGGTATTCTAACCCATTTAACTTATTAACAAAACTATCCTGCCAACTTCGAAGGTATAAACGCATATGTGTTTACAAAATATTATACTTACGCATGAAAGCCAAACCCTTTGCTGACTCGCAGTCGGGTAAGCTGCTTTGAAATTGACCCCAGAAATTGACGGCACTATGGGTCTACCAAGCTATCTTTGATAGAGTAACAATTTTTCAAACATTACACTCCTTTGTGGAGTCGCGTAAAAAAGTAAGGCTTAATTTTTAAGGTTATATTTAACTTCGACCTACGTAACAGTAGCGACCATGAACATAAACACAACAAAATTCAAAAGCTTAGGTACAAAGAAAATAAGTTTTCAAGTTTTGAATTTTGTTAAGCTACATTGTTCATGTCCATTACTGCTGACGTCCGTACAGAACTAATATTGCCATTAATTTTAACCTAGGATCAGCTAGTGGACCATTGTAATACATTACATCTAATAGGTACAATTTATTTTATAACTATTCATGAAAACTAAGAATTTATTGCAGATTTACGATGAAATTTTATATGAATAATAATAATACGTCTTGCGCCTAGTGTTTATCGGAATAATAAAATTTTGCGATCACTTTTTTTGTAACAACTCCGGAAATTTTCTACAAATCATGTCATCGATTGGTCACGTCAAACAAATAGTTTATTCTAGCGTCAAAATCTTGCTGCATATTATGCGGTTCCAAACGTGTAAGCAGTGCGGAGTATATAGCGCGCTCTCTTGCACTTATAGCTGTTATGGCAATGTGTACTGGCTTACAGAAATAGTCAATTTTAAGCCCATTTTTGGCCAGTGGCTACGTCGTAAGATATTGCCCCGGGTTTCAAAAATTCCGTCATGTTTTATTGCCTTTAAATTGACGCTGACGGGACTAATCGGTGACAAGACGATGACGAGTCGAACAAGATACTTGGTACACAAATACTCATAAATTACGTGCTTTAAAATGCAAAATATACATTATAATAATGGTGTCTATCTACATTCCGTTAGACTGAAAGCTGACTTTGCTTGTAAAAGCCAAGCAGATGATGGCACAATAAAAATGAATATTGGCAGTGATTTGAAGGAACTCTAAGACATTTTTCGGTCCAATACAATATTATCTGCTTCAATCAAATAATTAATCTAATTAGTTTTCAAGTGTTTCCAATTTCTTGCCCGACTGCATATATCTCATTCTTTATGCAATTATCTATACCAATCTTATCAAGTCAGTCCAGGCTAAAAGGCGTCGACAATTTGAACTTCAATGAATGACGCATTATAATACTAGTACAATAGATTGGACCATATTGAAATATTATTGAACACGGTATTGTCAGGAGAAATTGATCTTAATTACATAATTGTTATGGCATTCATCCCTAAGGCAGTCAAACGAATCATAACTTCCCAAATTAATATTGTGTCTGTACAGCAACAAAGAGCCCCAGTTTCTGAAACGAAAAGTTTATTTGAAAAAATATTGTCAAACGCGCGTTAGCTGATCGATGATTACCAACACTAATCACGCGCGATCAATTGTTTATTGGGCATATATTTTTTTCTTTAGGAAAACCGCGTAATATGCCTCTTATAAGTTGTCAAAATGCCATCCATGCAGAAAAATTGACCACATTTTTATTTTAAAAAATCACAGCATAAAAATTCATTTTGTAATTTATTTAAACTTTGGCGGGACTTGACGGTCGAAATTGTTTATTTTTTAAACAAATTCTATTTCGAAATAAACAAATTAAATGAAATACCAAACAGAGGGCGAAACTCAATACGATCCAAACTATCAATTACATATTTTTTTATTAAATTACAGATCACTATAATTAAGGCTTTTATACATGCATGTAATATTTGCCCTTATAAGGTCCTTAACACTAAAAACTAACTTAATAAGTTCGAATATTTTCATATTATATTTTCATGTCGTTTTAAATTTCAATAATAACTGGGGATCTGACAATCGAATGTATATTTCCTATAGTTCAATGTTGCAAATAATTGTTTTGAAGAAAAAAATTTAAGAAGTTGCTAAATTATATTATTCCATTCCATTATGTAATGAAATATAAATGATGGTAGTCTAGCTAAGTTGAAGATCAAAGTATTTATTTATTTCGGCCTTATTGTGCTTGTCTTTCTTAAAAGCGTGGCATGATTTTTTGATTCATTCTTATATTTAATATGGCAATATATTTAATGTGCGTTTGGGAATAATATAATAATAAACCTTGGTTTATAAAAGTCTTGTTAAGTGTCAATTCAGTAAAACTTAAAATCAAATATCATTCGGTAGATGTTTTTATTTTAAAGACCAGTTAATATGGGATTTGGGAATCAATTTACTGAACGGACACTTAATTATAGGCCCTAAAAATTCTGGAGTCTTAGATTAAAATGTAAAATTATTGTTGTAATTGCTTGACAGAATTATCACCGACCAATCACAGGCGTTTACGATAGCTTGACAACTTGCCGCTTTATTTTTTAGATCGAGAAACCTCAGTTAAGGTCTCGTTGGACGATATTATAAGTCATACCTTTTAAGTCTTAGGTTAAAAGCGTCGGAAGATATCGTTATGCGGAGCCACGGAATTAATATTTTCTGTAAAATATGATTCGCGATTTTATAAATTATCTTACCGCCACGGAGTAAAAGTGTATTTGTAATACAGGAAAAGCACCATTTATTTAACAGCATTGTGACACCACATGTATACACGATGTCTTCCGACCTTGTCGATTCAAACCTGCGCTATTTTCTTAATAATGAAGAACTTAAATAAAACTGGCAAATCTAGGAATAACATATTAACCCATCGGATTTCTGAGCTCACTACTAGTTGTCGAACACCAATTCTAATAGGTATAGAGAAGCACTCAATGACGGTTTTTGCGCATCGACATGACATTGTCAGATATGTCAAAATTCACCAATCATGCTGCAGTTGGACCATACGCCTACGTATTGCCATCTAGCGGATTTCTCATACGCAAAAACCCTCATTGCGTAACTCAGATAATGACCTACATCTGTAAAATTATGATAACTACTGCCAGAACGAGGCATGGCCGCCATTTTTAGTACCAGTTGATTGAACCAAGAATTTTGTTCCTATGAAACACAAAATAAAAGGTTTATTCTGCGGCAATATTTTTGAAGAACGAAAATTCATTAGAAGTTGAGAAGAATGTATCATAATCTGGGTGCTAATTTTCATGGGGTTTGCATTATGCTTTTCCCCTTGTCATCATGTCTGTTGCGTTTACCCCATTAAAATCGTTGGACAACTCTTCAACTTTTCTAGCTCTAACTATTGTGATATTAAAATATTATCTTATTCTTCTATAAGAAAAGTATCTTATTCTAACAAAGATAAGGATTAACTTAAATATTAAAATAAATACCAAGGAATAAAAGCGGAGTGATAAATATAAACAAATTTATAAAACCCGACAGCGTAAATGGCATCCTAATAAAGATGGAAATAAGTCGATGTTAACTGAATAAATAATTTTATAGGAAATCTATTTCAAAATAATTATTCAGTGGTAAGCCTCTCAATTAAAGTAATTATTCTTATCGTGTCGACTGCCAGGTTGCATATTACGGCCGCCATGTTGGTATTCAACCATTTAACTTATTAACAAAACTATCCTGCCAACTTCGAAGGTATAAACGCATATGTATTTACAAAATATTATACGCATGAAAGCCAAACTCTTTGCTGACCCGCAGTCGGGTATGCTGCTTTAAAATTGACCCCAGAAATTGACGGCAAAAAGGGTCTACCAAGCTATCTTTGATAGAGTAACAATTTTTTCAAACATTACACTCCTTTGTGGAGTCGCGTAAAAAAGTAAGGCTTAATTTTTAAGGTTATATTTAACTTCGACCTACGTAACAGTAGCGGCCATAAACACAAACACAACAAAATTCAAAAGCTTTGCACTTATTTGTTTTTTGAAATAACAATCATTTCTAACTATTAGATAACTGTTAACTGATAATATTATGCACGCTGTGTTAGCCTTTAAGTGATTATTATACTCGCACATGTATTATATCTTTTAGTAATAGTGATGAAAAAGTGTAATAATTGTTGGCTAACCTATTTAAATAAATAAATAAATAGGCTAGGGAACTTCGTTACCATTTAAATCCTTAGATGGGATATTAAAAAAAAAGTTTTGAATTTTTACGCGTTCATGCCCGTTACTGCTGACGTCCGTACAGAACTAATATTGCCATTAATTTTAACCTAGGATCAGCTAGTGGACCATTGTAATACATTACATCTAATAGGTACAATTTATTTTATAACTATTCATGAAAACTAAGAATTTATTGCAGATTTACGATGAAATTTTATATGAATAATAATAATACGTCTTGCGCCTAGTGTTTATCGGAATAATAAAATTTTGCGATCACTTTTTTTGTAACAACTCCGGAAATTTTCTACAAATCATGTCATCGATTGGTCACGTCAAACAAATAGTTTATTCTAGCGTCAAAATCTTGCTGCATATTATGCGGTTCCAAACGTGTAAGCAGTGCGGAGTATATAGCGCGCTCTCTTGCACTTATAGCTGTTATGGCAATGTGTACTGGCTTACAGAAATAGTCAATTTTAAGCCCATTTTTGGCCAGTGGCTACGTCGTAAGATATTGCCCCGGGTTTCAAAAATTCCGTCATGTTTTATTGCCTTTAAATTGACGCTGACGGGACTAATCGGTGACAAGACGATGACGAGTCGAACAAGATACTTGGTACACAAATACTCATAAATTACGTGCTTTAAAATGCAAAATATACATTATAATAATGGTGTCTATCTACATTCCGTTAGACTGAAAGCTGACTTTGCTTGTAAAAGCCAAGCAGATGATGGCACAATAAAAATGAATATTGGCAGTGATTTGAAGGAACTCTAAGACATTTTTCGTCCAATACAATATTATCTGCTTCAATCAAATAATTAATCTAATTAGTTTTCAAGTGTTTCCAATTTCTTGCCCGACTGCATATATCTCATTCTTTATGCAATTATCTATACCAATCTTATCAAGTCAGTCCAGGCTAAAAGGCGTCGACAATTTGAACTTCAATGAATGACGCATTATAATACTAGTACAATAGATTGGACCATATTGAAATATTATTGAACACGGTATTGTCAGGAGAAATTGATCTTAATTACATAATTGTTATGGCATTCATCCCTAAGGCAGTCAAACGAATCATAACTTCCCAAATTAATATTGTGTCTGTACAGCAACAAAGAGCCCCAGTTTCTGAAACGAAAAGTTTATTTGAAAAAATATTGTCAAACGCGCGTTAGCTGATCGATGATTACCAACACTAATCACGCGCGATCAATTGTTTATTGGGCATATATTTTTTTCTTTAGGAAAACCGCGTAATATGCCTCTTATAAGTTGTCAAAATGCCATCCATGCAGAAAAATTGACCACATTTT
The DNA here is from genome assembly GCA_033675125.1 of Athetis lepigone. Lineage (NCBI taxonomy): Eukaryota > Metazoa > Arthropoda > Insecta > Lepidoptera > Noctuidae > Athetis > Athetis lepigone. The sequence goes on along the minus strand of CM066236.1, from coordinate 2,887,368 downwards.
TATTTTAAAAAATCACAGCATAAAAATTCATTTTGTAATTTATTTAAACTTTGGCGGGACTTGACGGTCGAAATTGTTTATTTTTTAAACAAATTCTATTTCGAAATAAACAAATTAAATGAAATACCAAACAGAGGGCGAAACTCAATACGATCCAAACTATCAATTACATATTTTTTTATTAAATTACAGATCACTATAATTAAGGCTTTTATACATGCATGTAATATTTGCCCTTATAAGGTCCTTAACACTAAAAACTAACTTAATAAGTTCGAATATTTTCATATTATATTTTCATGTCGTTTTAAATTTCAATAATAACTGGGGATCTGACAATCGAATGTATATTTCCTATAGTTCAATGTTGCAAATAATTGTTTTGAAGAAAAAAATCATCATCGCGGGTAATAAAACATAATTGCTTGAAAACATAATTAAAGGAAGTATAGGTAAATATAAATCCCATTATTTGATCCCTAACAATGAACACTGGCTATAGCCCACCGATTGTAAACAATAATAATACTACTTGCAGAAGTTAAACGTAACTCTGCCATTTTTATAAAAAATATTGCATTTTATTGAGATCTGCATCAATTTACAATACAAAAACTTTAGTACTGTCAGCAACAAAAGTATTTTTACACGTCAGATTTGTAAACATAATGTTTTTCGATAGAAAATGCGGAATGAATGTAAAAAACACGTAAAATTTTGCCTGAAATAATGAAATTGCGCTACGACAGTGTGCATGACTTTGGTCGTTGACAGTACGAAAATAATACAATTGTCATTAGTTCCTCTTACTGCATGTACAGACAGACCAAATTACCTGTGAACTGAAGGAGGGCGACACTGTCGATTCAGCGTTGCTAAGAGAAAGAGACAGAGTACACTCAAATAAAGTCAAATGTATGACTGAAATGTCATGTCAGCCGTAGTTCCAATTTTAGCCATTTCACAGATAAGTTGGTAAGACAGTAAACAGCTAACAAGCAATCTTTGGTCTATAGCCAGTATAACTCACTTTGCAGAGTTTGTAACTTACATTGCAGAGTTTCGAGTTACACTGCACAGTTACGTCTAACAATCTTGCAGTTTGCCGCGAACTTTGGACATGAATAAATGAACGTTGGTCCAACATTGGTTCGGAGTTTTTATATACAAATCGAGGAACCATGTAGCAAGTATCGACATTGGGCCAACGTTGGCGTAGTATACAGATACAAACTTACTGTACCGCTACTGGAGTGCGTCTTGCGTTTGTCTCGCGGGTGAATGTGCGCGCGCCGGCTCCGTATTGCTTTTGTTTTGTACGTTCCTGTAACATACATTAAACTTGGTTAATATTATATAAGTATACCCAAAATCTTTCTATCGTGGATGTAAAGAAATTAGTCAAAAAAAGTAATTAGTCCGTCAGTTAGATTATAAAAAATTTTAGACACATAAAAAAATGTGTCGTCATCCCTATTTAAAAACCATCAACTGCCAAAATTTCAAGTTTGAAATCCTTTGAATATTCATTGCATACCTATAGGTTAGAGGATAAACCATAAATTTTAGTGCCGATGTCGGTTGTTGTCGGGATTTTGTGGATCTTCGAAATTCATATGCGGTGAGACAGATATCGGCGAATGTAGCTAGAAGGAGACCTGATGACATCCGTCGGTGGTTTGTTCCACTCCACCACAGGCACACTTCGCAATGACCTAATATTTAATGTAGCTGACCTGATGACATCATCAGTGGTCTGTAGCGTGCCGAGCGCGAGGTGCAGGCGGCGGCCCACGGGCGCGGGCGCGGGCGCGGGGGCCCACCACTGTACTACACGACCTACTACCGGCACACGACGTAGGAGCCCCTCCTGCCACAGACGCTCTGCGTTCTCGCGCTCTATGTCTGCTTGTGCTTCTTCTATGCCTAAAAGAGATAACGCATAAGGTCATAGCTCATTAGAGCCACCCGGCACCGCCTTGACGCACGGCGTCTGCTCGTTGTCTATGGGTGGGCCACCCGCCGTCAACTAGTGGGCCACCCGCGGTCAACGAGCGAACGCCGAGGCATCAACCCGTCGACACCGACACAATCCGAGAAAGAGACCAATCGTCCTCGCGTGTATCAATCGCGGGCAGCGCGCGGGCCACTCGTGGCCGGCGCGCCGTCAACGCACAGCAAGCATTCGAGCAGCAAGTTGTCAACGAGTGGCCCACCCGCCGACCGCGCGCGAAGGGCTTATAACCGAGGCGATCCGGTGACGCTACGGAGTTGATATAGTGAGCGCATGCCCATACAAATCCATATAAAGAATACTAGCCGCCGGAGGTGAGTCGGTGCGGCTGTAATGAGCTATGACCTTTAATTATAGACGCAGATACTTTGCGGCATAATTTATGACAATTAATGAGGGTGTTTTGAAATGATACGCATGATACGTAGACCAGCACTGAGCCACAAGATCAAGAAAACAAACCAAAAAGGGTATTGGCGATCTGACAAATTTGACAGAAAGTGTAAAAGTGCCAAGATTTCGTGTCAAGAAACGTCAAGTCACAATGGCGTCAACCAGTGGCAAATTGTTCGAACAAGCCGATTCCCGCCGGCTCCCCTTTACGAAATCTCAAAATGTACCTGCATTTATTGACATTACTTAATAAAAATTTAAACCCGTTTGCTAAAATATTTGCCTAAATAAGTACTTAATAATGTAAAATAATTAGGGATGGGCCGAAATTCGTTTCACATTCGGTCTAACCGAATTTCGGTGGCTTGAACCGAACTTCGACATTCGGCCGACCTTCGGTTCAAATGCCGAACATTCGGTCCAAGATAAGATTTAATAAACTCATCTATTTTAACAAAAAAAAAAAACAAAAAAGCTTTTTCCAAAAAAAGGTGACCGACTTCACGGTGGCTTCTCTTCTGCCGGTCGATTTGTGTTGCCACCGACTTCCGAAATAAGTAGTTATTTTTGTGCTTTTAAGTTTTTGAAGTCGGTTATCTTTTTTTGGAAAAAGCTTTTTATTTTTTACTTTTTAGTTACAGTCCCAATGTCTGACTACATTTTAGAGTTTCTTTCAAAATAAAACTAACTACTTATAAGCTTATAAAATGATAATCGCGGTCAAACATACAATCGTCCAAGAAAGAAAACGGGATCTATGCAGGCAACGCCACGGGATATGCATTAGTGTTATATACTAAAACCTTCTCCAGAATGTAACAAATACTATTTTGAAAACCGCATCAAAATCGGTTCAGCCAAACGCGAGATAATAGCGGACAAACATACATACATACAGGTCGAACTGAGAATCTACTTTTTTAAGTCGGTTAAAAAACCAGTAAAATTAATAATCAAATCAGTCATTTATTAACCTTTGTAATAACTTACCACTCCACAATCTTTTTTAGAAAATCAAATAAACTTTTAATTATTATTATTAACGAAAATATAATAATTATTGACCTCTTGACATGGAGTCATGGACATTACAGAGAGCCGGGAGGTGCGGGGGTGGGGCGAATGCGTGTAAGCGAGTTGCGACTTGTCCTGTGACCTATCGCCCCTTAGAAAGCGCGCCAAAAATAACCGAAGTTCGGCCGAACTTCGGCCGAATTTTTAAATTTTACCGAATGTTCGGCCGAAGTTCGTATTCGGTACAAATCACATTCGGCCCATCACTAAAAATAATGTAATGCTAAACAATAATGTATTTTAAAATAAAATAGCAAATGTGCGCAATACGCGCTGCATATTAAGTCAGTGTTACCAATTTAGCAGATTTCGCCACAAATTTAAAGAAATTATTAAATAAATTGTATGGAATATTTTTAGAGACATTATATTGTTGGGGATGTTTTGCGAGTCTTTTAATTTTTTACGTTTATTTTTTTTTCGGAACGTTCCAATCTTGCCATTTTTGTATTTTCGTGTATGTTACCGGAGTTTCTCTTTATTGTCTCAGAACAGTCTTAGAATGCGGAGACATTCTGAATATAACTAAAGTAGCAGACTAAAATGATTTTTTGTTCCAAATATTTGAATATATAGTTTGTATTACATTTTTTTTTTAGCAGCTTTGGGGTAAATATTTTAAGGAATTGGTAACACGGTTTTAAGAGTCAACAACAGAGTTTAAAAAAAAATTATGGTTCCGTGTTTGTTTTGTTTGTAAAATAAGTGTATTTGAAGTAATTTATTAGGTTTGAAGTGTTGAGTGTGTTCATACGTGTTTGTGATCGATTGTGGTGAGTTTAATTTTATTCAGAATGGCATTTTAAATGCTTTAAGACTGTGCGCGTAAACACCGCGCGGCAGCCGCCTGTCGCGGCCCGCGGCCTTGAATGGTAGATTATTGAATTATCATACGCCACAGACACCGTTTTTTAAATGTCAGTGCTTTTTTGTATATTGAAGATTGACTCTGATTTACAGCGAGTGTTTAGAAAAATCACTAAAGTATTAGGTACAAATTAACTTCTTTATTGAGTTTTTCTTGGAACATTTTGACTGGCTTGCCTTTTGAAATTATTCACGCTTCGCCACTGGCGTCAACTAGAGGTATAGTCATTTTCGCAAACATCCTCATTATTATTTATGTCACATGTGCAGCCTCGAACACTAATGGTTAGATAAATAAATGTAACTAAACACTAACTTTCGCTAAGCCACTTTCGCGTCTCTATCGTGCACTTGACATTTGAGAGTCTGTAACAATGGTGCCGATTCTCTTGTGCACAAACTATCGTAAATTTAAGTTAAATGCATCTTTCTCTTTCCATTTCTTAAAGAAAAGGACAGAAGATACATTTTAGTTTAATCCTGTCAAATTAGACAGCGCCTGATGACAATTGACGTATATTTAGACGCCATGTTTTTAAATTGCTTCTAAATTATCTATGGAGTGTCTAAATTTGACAGGACTTAACTAATATTTGATCTTCTGTCCTTTTCTTAATTAAACGGAAAGAGAAAGATGCATTTAACTTAAATTTACGATAGTTTGTGCACAAGAGAATCGGCACCATTGACAGGTATAATGCTAAACCCAAGTCAGTGCTTAGTAACGTCTATTTACCTCGTCTAAGGCCCGTATTAATAGACGTTGCTCAATTCTGAGACGCTCTCATGTTTATTGCTATCCTTATTTTTTCCCTTTAGAATGACAAGGACAGCAAGAGACTTGAGAGCGTCTCGGAGTTAAGTGACGTCTATTAATACGGGCCTAAGACGTTACAAAGGACGAATTTGTCATGAATCGTTTCGCGTGATATATAATTGTTGTATAGGCATAGATACATATAATATTTGTAAATAAATATATAAAATATTAGTAAATTAAGAAATAATAAACCTATAAATAATTACAGTAAATAAGTCTTAAATGTTACTTTTAAAATTAAACGGACAGCCAACGTTCGAGCGGTAACAAACAAGTATGACTCATCACTTAGTTGTTTGTTACCGCCTATTATAAAAGCACCTGCGCCGACCGATCTGGGTCATTCTTGTTTGAGACGTTGAACGGTGCGGAGCACTCCGAGATTGTATATAAGTTAAGTATAACTTCTTGTGTATTGTGATAATGCTACCTATATTTTAGAAGATTATTATGTACCATTATTTTAGATATTTTAGATTATGACTATATATGATATGATAAATAAATGATAAATATGACTATAATTTGTGTATTATGTACACTGTGTTCTTGAATAATGTAACCGAATAATTGTAATATTTTATCAAGTTTAAAAGAGTGTTCATGGAGTTTCTTGCTGGCTCTTCTCCATTGGAACCTACTACTTTGGAACCAGCAAATAGCTTTTCGTTTAATTGAATAAATGATTTTGAATTTTACCTTAAGTTTATTTTATTTTAAATGTAGTAAATAGAAAGATTATTAATGATAAATTGCTTTTGTTTCATACAGAAGGCTTAGTTTCAATGGCAACTTAAACTTATAACCAAAACTGGTTTAAATTACAATAAATGCTTTTTCACATGTTTGCTTTTATGTTTATATATTTAACCCTCCTTTTTAATAATCTAACATCAGAAGTGGGATAACCCATAGGCCCAATATTATGATTCTAATACTTATAATTCTATGTTTAAGGATGGATGCTGAGACAACTGGAAATCTTCTTATGGCTACCCGAGACGCTGCTCAACAACATCAGCAGAAGGATGTTGACATCGTTTCTCTGCTGTTCCGTGCGGATGAAAATGTTTGCGGATCGAAAAGTTGGTGTAATAGCATCGAGACACTTAGTGCTGATTTGAGGTGTGTGAAACTCCAGTGTCAAGATGGCAGCTTAAGCCGGTAAGGCCTTTAATGGTTTTGTGTATAATAATAGTTTTAAATTGTTAGAATAATGTTACAATAGGCCTTAAACTTATGTCCATATTATTCTACCGTTTTCGGTGTACAAATACTGATTACTACCTACGGATTATATAAATACAGTGTACGGATTATATGTAGTGGTCGATATCATTGATACTAATCCCCAAAAAGAAAGTAGTCCAAAAACATTGCAGGGCGTTGTGCTATTTAATGTTTACTATAAATATCATAAATGATGATTATTTGTTCAAAATATAAGAATATTATTACAGGAGGTATTAGGCCCAGCGTGGCAAAGATAATTGATTAAATAAACTTCCCTAGCAAGTGAGGCACAGGTCGTGTTATTTTCGATAACTTAATTAAAATATAGACAAAAAAAAAACAACAATCGAACAAGGTGCGGTAGAAAAGTTGTTATAAAGCATTTATCTAGTAAACCATTATTACCCGTTTTGTTTTGTCTTAATTTACCATCTAAACGTGTAAATTTCTTTTTAGTACTTACTGTTATATTTTTGGCAAATTCTCAGAAAGTGAATTATTGTTACGTTGAGATTTCAAAGTTTCATTTTATTTAAATACCGTCAGAACCGACACAAAAAATTAATGTCTACCACTAAATACTTACGTCTTATTCTAACGGTTACATCAAATAAAGAACTAATAATTTATTTAATAAACCATTTGTCACATTCTCACATAAAACATAGCATGTCGATGTATAAACAAAAGAAACACGTAATTACACTATCATCACATAAAAAATTAAAACAAAGTGATGCAACGAAATAGACTAGAAGTTCAGTTATTCAAGTGCGAAAAGCCAGGTTCTGGTTCAACACTCCAGGTAGAAAAAAAAACAGAGTCCGGATAAGCAATAAACACAAAAGTCCAATAGAATCACGAAATCACTGCTGCGTCGCCATTATTAATTTGATATTTTATTTGACAATGTTAGACAAGTACTTGATGTCTAATTTAAACTTTTGCGTTACGTACACTATAGTTACATTATTATTGATGAATTTTGGATTATTTAATCAATAAAATATGATAATATCGGTACAGAAAGAAAAGTAATAGTTGTTTAAAATTCTAAAAAAATTACGAGTCACGACTCGCTTCTTACATTGTGTAGGTAGGAAGTAATTTTTCATTTGAGTAGGTACCTACCTTCATAAGATAATATTTTTATAATAGTTTTAAAAGTGGAATTTTGTACAGATGTCACTATAATTTGGAATTGGTTACAATTGCAATTTCTTACTTTTCAACAGTATATAGATTTTATTTATATTTTGTAATTCATAGTTTCTTTATTGAATAATCATAAATAGTCCAGTATATCGGTCGCTGCCGTGGTTTAATTATTTCCCTTTATTTTTATTCTTCTTTACATTCTGTAACTTTATTAGAATTCCCGTGACTAACATTGATGGTATACGTTTCTCCAAAATCAATACCAGCTAGTTCCAAAATAATTAATTATTTTACAAAATAAGACCTGAATGTGCTAAAAATTTCCAAATTTAGCCTTTTTAAAATATTGCACAATGAAACTCGTCAGATTGGCCAAGCGGATCAATTATTTATTTTCATCATTACGGAAGGTACTAGTACAACAGTCGATTAATACCACAATTCAGAGTTCTACAGGTTTCACATCGATTAGTGTATTAATAGGCTGTAATGCTAATATCCTCTCAACCCAAGCCCATTTGAATGAAGTTATTAATGTGTCCGAAAATAACGTAGATATAAGGGTAGATCATGAACTAGCGTATAGGTTTGTGTACCGAGGTCTTAAATAGCTAGACTACGCCTATTACAAATAGCAGAAAAAAATCAAAAAATGTTTCGACGCCATTCGTTGTAACAACATAAACTTTAACGTAGGAGATATAGTGTATGTCTCACAGAATCATAGGCGTAATGATAAATTGGCACCTAACTAATGATCGTATTGCTTTACAAGGTCTAGGTAATTTGCGTAATATTTCAGTAGCCAAAGAAAAACTAAGATTCTGGCCAGGTGAATTAATTGATGAAAATATAAGTGTCGAAAATGATATGGCAAGTTAACTTCTTAGTATATTATAATGAAAAATTTACCTAATTACGTATGTAATATACATTATGGTCCTATTGATAAGTACTTTACCTAATACCGTGTATAAATAAGAAAAAAAACCGCTGGGCGATCGTTTACTTGGTGCTTGTCTATCTCACCAGCAGCGGGTGAATGGGACTTGCATGACGAGGTAACCGATAAAATTTGTTTCCGCTGGTCGGTCATTTGCTTGGTGCAAGTCTATCCCACTAGCAGCGGGTGGAGGGGACTTGACACGTCTAGGCAATTGGCAAAACAAAAGTAAATAATAATGGTAAAATTTGTTTCCGCTGGTCGGTCATTTGCTTGGTGCAAGTCTATCCCACTAGCAGCGGGTGGAGGGGACTTGACACGTCTAGGCAATTGGCAAAACAAAAGTAAATAATAATAGTAAGAAAAGGAGTATCTTATGTACTTCGAGAGCGAAGTACTTGTCAGTATGGCCGTGATATATAATTGTTGTATAGGCATAGATACATATAATATTTGTAAATAAATATATAAAATATTAGTAAATTAAGAAATAATAAACCTATAAATAATTACAGTAAATAAGTCTTAAATGTTACTTTTAAAATTAAACGGACAGCCAACGTTCGAGCGGTAACAAACAAGTATGACTCATCACTTAGTTGTTTGTTACCGCCTATTATAAAAGCACCTGCGCCGACCGATCTGGGTCATTCTTGTTTGAGACGTTGAACGGTGCGGAGCACTCCGAGATTGTATATAAGTTAAGTATAACTTCTTGTGTATTGTGATAATGCTACCTATATTTTAGAAGATTATTATGTACCATTATTTTAGATATTTTAGATTATGACTATATATGATATGATAAATAAATGATAAATATGACTATAATTTGTGTATTATGTACACTGTGTTCTTGAATAATGTAACCGAATAATTGTAATATTTTATCAAGTTTAAAAGAGTGTTCATGGAGTTTCTTGCTGGCTCTTCTCCATTGGAACCTACTACTTTGGAACCAGCAAATAGCTTTTCGTTTAATTGAATAAATGATTTTGAATTTTACCTTAAGTTTATTTTATTTTAAATGTAGTAAATAGAAAGATTATTAATGATAAATTGCTTTTGTTTCATACAGAAGGCTTAGTTTCAATGGCAACTTAAACTTATAACCAAAACTGGTTTAAATTACAATAAATGCTTTTTCACATGTTTGCTTTTATGTTTATATATTTAACCCTCCTTTTTAATAATCTAACACGCGCAAATGACGAGATACTTGGTGCAAACACATCGGGTCCACAAGAATCGCAAGCATCATGACACAAGTTTTAGGAGTTCACCCACTTAGTGTCTTCTGTCACCATGCCAAACCTTCGAGAATGTTCTACAGACAATAACTACAGTCACTTACCCTTCTTCAACACTTCGGTCATGTTCGTGAGCGCTCGGCTGCTCTCCTCGACTTCCTTGCCCGCTGATATCACCAGGTCTAGGAGTTCGTCTACATCTGTGTCTTCTGTCACCATACCGAACCTGTGAGCAAATGTTTAGGGTTAGTGGGTTTAATAAATAAAGGACGATTGTAGTATGTATGTTATTATTTGCTTGATATTATTCTCGCGAATACCATCGGTTGGGGAAAACGGTAGGTAATGCCGGATTCTTACTGACTAAAACCACAAGGTTGCTCGTGCTACCATGGTCAGCCTAAGTATACTCTTGCACAAATATTTGACCCGCGCAATCTATTCTCTAACTTTTGCATTTCATAAGAAATAACCTCGAACTGTCGTGATGGCCTAGAGGTTAAGGCCGCCTCTCATGCAAGAAGTTGTGGGTTCGAATCCGGGCAAGTACCAATGTGACTTTTTCAATTCATATGTACTTTATAAAGTTTATCTTAGACATCACTGACATCAGCTAAGGCAAACATCGTGAGAAAACCTGAACTTGTCGTGAATATAAGTCCGAAATCGCCAATCCGCCTTGAGCAAGCGTGGTGATTATTGCTCGTGCCTTTTCTGTATGAGAAATCACTACTATCTCTAACTAACCTGACGCACGCCATGCCGTCATCCCCGTCGCCGACTGAGAAAGCGCCATCAGTGGCGCGCAGAGTGTCGACGAGTTGTCTGTTGAGCGCGTTGAGGTCGTCTCGAGACGCGCCCTCCCAGCCCGCTGGGACGTAGCGCACGCCGCCCAGACCTGAGAACGTAGACATTTTACATTTAAGTCGCGATATTTAAGGTCACACTACATGCTTGTTGGGGAACTTTGGGTCACTCTTCAATAAAATAGGTGAGTCTGCTGCTTACAATAACATTATATCCATACTAATATTATAAATGGGAAAGTGTGTCTATCTGTCTGTATGTTTGTCTTTCTTTCACGGCAAAACGGAGCGACGAATTAACGTGATTTTTTAAGTGGAGATAGTTGAAGGGATGGAGAGCAACATAGGCTACTTTTTGACTCTTTCTCACGCGAGCGAAGCCGCGGGCAGAAGCTAGTTAATAAATAAAATAACAATTTAGAACGCACGCGTTCATAGCAGGCTGTCGATCGGCGTGGTCACTGGTCACACTCACGTTAGCAATGCTTGACCATAAAACATGGTCACAAGAAACATTCAGAATATAGTCGAATCTTATGCAATAATCTTATTAAAAACTTTAAAAACTTGCAAAAATATGAATATCAACTCTAATCTCACAGTGAGTTTCAGCCAAAGTGGTTGTAATTTTTGTAATAAAAAAATGGATTTTGCTTCTAAGCGTTTTTGTGTAACCCTAAAATCAAATTATGCGCGTTTTCATTTGTGGATTCAGACAAAGACGAGTAGTCGCAATTAGATTGTGAATGGCCATAAAGGTAAAAGACATATTGCTCTCTCTCTCTTTCACTGAGAAAACGCGTGAATCTTAGCAACAGCAACACCACATAACAGCCCGGCTGTCCGCGCCCTCCACCCGCTCTCTTAGATATACAATACATACCGGCCCAGCCCGGCACATGTACAAGCGCCAGACTCTTGTGCTGCGCCACCCTCGCCTGGAAGGGCTCGCGGAGCGCCACAGTGTCCAGCAGCGCGGCCCAGCTGTCCGCGCCCTCCACCCGCTCTCTTAGATATACAATACATACCAGCCCAGCCCGGCACATGTACAAGCGCCAGACTCTTGTGCTGCGCCACCCTCGCCTGGAAGGGCTCGCGGAGCGCCACAGTGTCCAGCAGCGCGGCCCAGCTGTCCGCGCCCTCCACCCGCTCTCTTAGATATACAATACATACCAGCCCAGCCCGGCACATGTACAAGCGCCAGACTCTTGTGCTGCGCCACCCTCGCCTGGAAGGGCTCGCGGAGCGCCACAGTGTCCAGCAGCGCGGCCCAGCTGTCCGCGCCCTCCACCCGCTCTCTTAGATATACAATACATACCAGCCCAGCCCGGCACATGTACAAGCGCCAGACTCTTGTGCTGCGCCACCCTCGCCTGGAAGGGCTCGCGGAGCGCCACAGTGTCCAGCAGCGCGGCCCAGCTGTCCGCGCCCTCCACCCGCTCTCTTAGATATACAATACATACCACACCACCCAACACCATTAACAAGCGCCAGACTCTTGTGCTGCGCCACCCTCGCCTGGAAGGGCTCGCGGAGCGCCACAGTGTCCAGCAGCGCGGCCCAGCTGTCCGCGCCCTCCACCCGCTCTCTTAGATATACAATACATACCAGCCCAGCCCGGCACATGTACAAGCGCCAGACTCTTGTGCTGCGCCACCCTCGCCTGGAAGGGCTCGCGGAGCGCCACAGTGTCCAGCAGCGCGGCCCAGCTGTCCGCGCCCTCCACCCGCTCTCTTAGATATACAATACATACCGGCCCAGCCCGGCACATGTACAAGCGCCAGACTCTTGTGCTGCGCCACCCTCGCCTGGAAGGGCTCGCGGAGCGCCACAGTGTCCAGCAGCGCGGCCCAGCTGTCCGCGCCCTCCACCCGCTCTCTTAGATATACAATACATACCGGCCCAGCCCGGCACATGTACAAGCGCCAGACTCTTGTGCTGCGCCACCCTCGCCTGGAAGGGCTCGCGGAGCGCCACAGTGTCCAGCAGCGCGGCCCAGCTGTCCGCGCCCTCCACCCGCTCTCTTAGATATACAATACATACCGGCCCAGCCCGGCACATGTACAAGCGCCAGACTCTTGTGCTGCGCCACCCTCGCTGGAAGGGCTCGCGGAGCGCCACAGTGTCCAGCAGCGCGGCCCAGCTGTCCGCGCCCTCCACCCGCTCTCTTAGATATACAATACATACCGGCCCAGCCCGGCACATGTACAAGCGCCAGACTCTTGTGCTGCGCCACCCTCGCCTGGAAGGGCTCGCGGAGCGCCACAGTGTCCAGCAGCGCGGCCCAGCTGTCCGCGCCCTCCACCCGCTCTCTTAGATATACAATACATACCGGCCCAGCCCGGCACATGTACAAGCGCCAGACTCTTGTGCTGCGCCACCCTCGCCTGGAAGGGCTCGCGGAGCGCCACAGTGGCGTGCAGCACGTGCAGCTGCGTGTCCAGCAGCGCGGCCCAGCTGTCCGCGCCCTCCGCGCCCCCCGCCCCGCCCACGCCTATCGCGCCCCCCGCGCCCTCCAGCGGACAGTAGCGGAGGACCACCCCTTGTGCTTCGGTTTCGCATACTTCTATACTTATCTGCGGAGAAAGAAGAAATATTTTTTGCGTAAGAGAAATCCGCTAGATGGCAATACGTAGGTGTCAGGTCCAACTGCAGCATGATTGGTGAATAGGGGTGACGACAACATAAAAAAAATGGCATTCTGTTTAGTCCGATAGATCGGCCAAAAATAAGGGGATACGTATTTTTTGCTTGATAAAATTAATAAAAAAATACAAAGATAAAGAGCAACAAAGTTCCGGAGTGGGGGCTTTTGACGTCACCGTCCTGCAAAAATTGTATCTGATCGTGACGTCATGCGCAACTTCAACGCACTGTATCGTCGTCATTCTTCGTTTACGAGAAAAAAGAAAAAATAAGTACGTGTCTAAAAATTTTTGATAATCTATCTGACGGACTAATTACTTTTTTTTGTCGCCTCGCCTATTTTTGACATATCTGTCAATTTCATGCCGTTTCATCGACAGATATGTCAAAATTCACCAATCATGCTGTAGTTGGACCTGACGCCTCGTGCTGCCAAAAAACCTTCATTGGTTACTCAAAATTTGTAATGTATAATGTTTTAGCAATACAGTTCTATTTTATTTTTATATAAATTTTATTTTGTAAATTCCTGATAAAATTGTGTAAGATGTTATGCAATTTTTAATCCGGTAAGTCGTTTTAAGATAATAAACATTTAAATAAAAAGTTGTGCGTATAAGTAATTATTAAAAAAACATTCATTTTTACAACCCCTTTATCTTTATTTATCAAAGTCTACCTCTTTAACTACCAACTTACTTCACACAATTAAAACCCTAACTACATAAGTCATTCTTACCAAATCGGACTCTCTCTGCAGCACTTGTCCGAGCCACGAGTTAAGTTTGTCGTAGTACGGCGGCGGCTTCTCGTCGCCCGGCGGCGCGAATTGGAACGCTACGCAAGCCGATGCTTGCGATACTGCTGTCTGTGAAGATACGGGGTTTAAAGAAAGACTTCACCATTTATCATCTTTTAGCCAACACCTGTGTCATTACATAGTATAAAACAAAGTCGCTGTCGATGTCGGTCCCCATATATGCTTAAATCTTTAAATCTACGAAATGGATTTAGATGCGTTTTTTTTTTCAGAAAGAGTGATTCCAGAGAAATGTGTTAAGGTAAAAAAGGTAGAGGAGAGATTTTTAAAGATTTGTAACAACCAAAAAATCCTATCAGACTTAAATTATACCAAGTCAAATTAGCATACAACCTTTAGGCCACGTCCGCACAGGCAGGCGGCTTGCTTAGCGCCTAGTGTCTAGCGCGTCACCTAGCTAGTAGCTTAGTAAAACAAACGTTCTAAAATGAACGCGACCGGCTGCACTGCGCGCTTAGCGCCTAGCTAGTCGCTTGGCGTGCATCCATGTAAACAAACGTGTTGGTTTTTTGTGAATAGCCAGGATGCAAGCCGCTAGGCTCTAGGCGCTAAGCAAGCCACCTGCCTGTGCGGACGTGGCCTTACAGTACTTTATGTTATTAGCATTTATTACTGTATTAATATTACTTTTGAGGACAAAACCAATATAATGCACTTACCACAATATCTACATTTGGTGGTTCGTCGCCGCCAGGTCGGTCGCTCTAAAAAACACAAATTTTGGAAATATTAAGTAAAAAAAATGATTCTAAGGCACAACCATTTAAACAAAGTTTTGCGAGTTTAAAGCTCTCCTGATGTTTGACTAGTCTTAGAAACAGGATCAAATAAAAAATAAAATAATACAACATGTGTTGAAAAAAGTTTTTTATTGCAATTTTAGACTTTTCTGGTATTGCAATCTGGGTTGGTCTAATACGAGTAGAAGATTTTGATCAGCATTAAAAATGAAAGATCGATTGAATCAGAATTACACGAAAAAAATATGGATAATCTGCCAGATTTAGTTTCTTTACTCGGCGTTTTTATGATAAACTTCACTGTTGATTCTGGCTTTCAGGAGTTGCAGAGTTTGGGAATAGTGTGGCGAGATTGTCAGATATAGTTTCAGTATACATACCAGCAGCCTCAAGTCAGCATTAGCGACAACCGCATGTTACGCTCTCGCAGACCTGAAGGCGGCAGTGAGTCGCTGCTGTAACGCTCTTGACCAGACCTTGCTTACGCACGTCCACAGGAATGAGCTCCAGAATGTTGTTAACGCACAGTCTGTCAAATCAGCTAGTCTAAAAGACTTACCAACAACCTCAAGCCAGCATTAGCAACCACCGCATGTAACGCTCTCGCCGACCTGAAGGCGGCAGTAAGTCGTTGTTGTAACGTTCGTGCGCCGGCCGCACGTATGCACGTCCATAGCGCAAGAGCCGGTAGTCGCGCGCCGCCCCCTGTTAGACCTGCTAGTGCTGCGAGCGCGCCCTCGCGACTACCCGACTGGGGAGGGAGCTTAGATTAGTTGCAGGCAAGGGGATAGGGATGACGACTGCATTAAAAAGGGCAGTCTGTTTATTCCGTCAAAAATTCTAGACACATATTTTTTTCGCGCCTCCCCCTGATAGGCTTGCTAGTGCTGCGAGTGCGCCCTCACGACAACCCGACTGGGGAAGAAGGCCAGGTTATTGGCACTCGAGATCTTGAGACACAATGACGAATCAACAAAAAAAATAAACTTATTAGCCCGTCAGGGAGATTATCAAAATAAATTGGACACGTATTTTTTTCTCGTAAACGAAAAATGACGACAATATAGTGTGTTGAAGTTTCGAGTGACATCACGCCTAGGTAATTTATTTACTGAACAGTGACGATAAAAGCCCACGCTCCGAAACTTTGAAGCTCTTGATCTTTGTTTTTGTTTATTAATTTGATCAAGTGAAAAATATGTGTCTAGTATTTTTGGATGAATTAAACAGAATTGTTTTTTAGTCGTCATAGTCATTCATGTAGTCGCTAAGCGCCTGATTCCCACTCGGTAAATATATTTGTAATGGTTATAAATAGCAAACAATAAGTTTCCGCATCCATGGGTCAGGATTTTGTTTTTGTGAAGGACTATATTTCAAAAAATTCAAACAAGAAAATGAGATATAGTGTATTATATGATTTGATTTAAAATGCTTTTAAGTTTTCTATAAAGCACAACTGATTTTAACACACTCGTATGATTATTATTCTACTCTTTTGGGGTTGCAAAACTACTGGACTTTTAAAAAGAAAAAAAGTCCATCATCAATATAAAGAGAACACACTTACCGCACTGACTACTTTTGATTGGTCGTTCACTGTGATTGCTTCTGGTATTTTGTAAAACGTCTGATAAAAATTAAGGAAGATTTTATATTAATTTTGATACAATCTCAATATAACAGTCCTAAATAGTGTAAAGCAGTGGAAAACCTTATGTTTACATTCACACTTACACGACAAATTCACTAAAACTCATTTTTTGGACTTCATCATTATTGGCATGCGTCAGTCAGCTGTTATACAAATGTATCTCCTAAGGTGCAGCATTTAAACCTATCTTCGGAGGCATCCGGTAACTGCCAGCTGCCTTTCATAACTTGTCGCTTCATTTGTCCCGAAGGCGGTCCACACTACGCTTGCCTAATCGTGGTTTTTACTGTAGAACACGATTACTCCAGCGATTATTCGGTTCTGTGACAAAGTGAATAACCCTGTGCTACTTCTGTTCGCTGTTACGAGTGGTTACATCAGTAAATCTGATTATATTATTTGACTCATATACCGGCCCAACTAGGTAGAAAAATGGAAATGTATTAACATCTCATAAAACCCCGAATGGCAACCGTTAAAAGGAGATGGCACTACTTCAATCTGACGACATGTGTGTTGATATTAGTCATGTATCAATAAATGAATAACTTAAGACGTATATTATTATAAAGGATACAACAGTGGGCAGGCCTGGAACACCGAACCATGGTCCAGGTGTGAGTGTCACTGAGTCCGGTATGCTAAATGACTGAAACAAAAAAAAAATGGTCTCGTACATAGTTGTACCCTGCAGTTTCTATGGAGAGGTGAGGGCATTATGAAAGTTACTTGATTTTTCGTTCTACAACAAATTATTGGAGAAAAGTAAAAAAAAAAATCCAATGAAGTCGTGCTCAAGTTATGGCGTGACCAAGAATAAGGATTCTTGGTCACGCCATCTTCGTTAAACGCGTTCGAATTTTGAAAAAAGAGGTATATTTTTGCAAAACACGCCAAGACTACATTTTTCGCAATTTTTGATACTTGATTGAATAAATTACTACCAAAATAACTTAATATGTCAAATGTGTCTCAGCAATAACAGACCAACCACGTTGAACAATCTAACAGACAAACACACAAACAAACATTCGAGTTTATAATATTAACGTGGATGTTCTGCAGCCGACACTTTAATAGACCATTTGTACGCGCTCGTCAATTGAACGGCGTTGCATGTAATTAAGTCTAATCTGATGAATAAATGAATAATAAAACAAATGTTCTGTGTCTTGTTTAATCGCGTTTTCAGGGCAGATGTGTCAAAATAGGTAAATATGAGACTTTAAAAATACTAAAATTATATACATGAAAGTTTGTGAAGATTTTCGGATGGCCAGTAGATATAACTGAATAATTTAGAAGAAACTTGGTGTAATTGACAAAAACATGGATTGAGAAAAAGTTACTTAATATCCTGCGAGCGATGTATAACCAATGTCAATAACGTCCAAGATTAAGGGCCTGGTTCACACTCTTCTAATAAGTTCTGGTTAAAATAATTGGCAGATAATTTCATACAAATGTTGTTCCATTTTTTAATAAAAAAATCTTGAAAATATTGTTTATTGTGAGGTCGTGAAACAGGCTCTAAGTTTAAAAAGCACTACAGTAAAACAATTATGTATTAGGTAAACAGAAACTTACCTCATCCTTCCCCGTAGCGCCGGGCAAGGCAAGTGCATGCCCCCTCACATGTAGATGTATGTTCCGCTGTGAACAGATCTCCCCCAGCCGCGCCAGCGGAGTCCCCCAGCCCAGCGGCGGAGCTCCCACCTCCCCTAACACTAGTAGGGGGGTTCTGTTCGCGTTGAAATCTTCATCACAGAGCTTTTCTAAGGCGTCAATGTCCATGTCCCGACCTGAATAGGACCCGAACATTACAATGACTGACGGGTTACGGAATAGTTCTAATAGTTACCGCGGCCCCGGAACAAAGGGCAACCGAAGGAGCATCGGTGGGTTTTAGTCAGTAAAAGTCTGACTCTCCCTCCCGCCTCACCCAGAGCGGGAGAAGTCATTTGATGATTTCCCATCCATAAAAAAACCACAACATAAAAACATGGCATTCTGTTAAGTCCGTCCGTTAGACCGTTCAAAATACCGGACACGTAATTTTGCTTGATCAAATTAGTAAAAAAAAGACAAAGAGCATTAAACTTTCGGACTATTTTTCTGAACAATGACGTCACAAGGCCCCTCGCTTATGACGACATTGTTCAGAAAAATATTGTGCCTTTGTATGACGTCAAGCGAAATTTCAACGACTATAATATCGTCGTCATTTTCCGTTTACGAGAAAAAATATTTGTCTAAATTTTCTGTTAATTTAAGTGACGGACTAATTACTTTTTTTGTCGTCTCGCTTATTTTAGTAAACCTGCCTATACTGCAGGGCAAAGGCCTCTTCTCATACTTAAAAGCAAGAGCATTGATCACCACGTTTTCTCAAGGCGGATTGGCGATTTCGTCGAGGTTTCCTTACGATGTTTTCCTTCACCGATGTGATAAATAAATGTCCATGGGACTCACAAATGCCCAATGACTACGAGTATACAACTGTTTTATTTACCTGATGGATTGACAGGCACCGGTCTGACGCACGCTAGAGGGAGGCCCAGTTGTCTGCATAAATGCTGTACGACACCAAGTGGACTGGCCACACAACTGTATATGCAGGGTAGGCGGTTCGCGAAGGCAATGGCTGAAACAATGTTGATATTTTAAGATTTATTACTGTGGTTTAGTAGATTGAAATAGTGCACTTGAACAAAATATAGAAACGTACACGTGTTTATAATACAAATATAAAGATCCAAGATACGATTTTGAACATCACGGCAATTTGGCAAGAAAGTTGTATCACGGGCTCGTCGTTTTTAACATGTGTGTGGAACACATAATAAAACTGACGTTAAAATTATAAACAGGTATACTTTTTTTTGCATTGAAAAATCTTCGGAAATATTAATCCAATTCAGTTTTCGTCCACTGAAAGAAAGTATATCGTTATTCTTGACTGAATCATTATGCGCCGACGTGGCGTCGTAAGCTTAACAAATAATGCTGGGTTCAAGCGCCTCTTTATTTCTAGTTACAGCTGATCATACTCTCAAAGTCCATGCTATAAACATATAACGTGTAAATAACACGCCTACTCCTAAATTGACGAAAATATTTATGATAAACTGCCTGTGACGTCATCGGAAGCTTTAGTTGAATCGAAAACAAGCTGATATTCTAGGAACGAGTGCTAACATGGATGCGCACACGCCTTTTTACAAATAAATAGTCGCACGCGCAAACTAACATGCTGAACTAATTAATACATGCGAAAAAATTACGGGTGTGTTCCTATGTTGTTTTTTTGGTCTTGTGTATGTATATATTTTTTTTATAACTTATGGGCTTGCTCTTGGTCCCAGACTAGCCATGGAGCGAGCTCACCCAAAAGATGCCTATGCACTCGTCTCTTGAATACATCCGGGTTATATGCTTTTGGAAACACAGACAGGGAATTATATTATTTTTCGGGTGTAATAATGAATGGTATATGGTGTAAGTAAATTCGACCACGTACGTCCTTCCTCTAGTCCCTAGTTTTGGGTTTTGTAGTTGTAGTGAATCCATACTAAAATTATGATGCTAAAGAGTTTGTTTGTTTGGGTAAACGCGCAAATCACAGGAACTACTGGTCGGATTTTTAAAAATAATTGTTTGGGTTGGATACACGATTTATCGAACAAGCCTAGGCTAACGACACCATAAGACTTACGTGATCATAGTAGCAACTCTTTGTCAACTTTTAAAATTACCGAGCTTACATGTGGAACGCTTTTGGTCGTCATACTTAACAAACAGCATTTATAAAACGCACCATGAAAAAAAAATGGCGGGATAAACAAGGAGCTTATCGTGCTATTTCAGTCACACAAAACAACGAATAGGCGGAATAGGTAAGAGGATGTGATAACTAATGCTATTTTCAACTCTCTTCTGTGATATGATAACAAGGGACTAATATAGTATCCGCCTACTATTGTCCCAACGCAAAGCTAAGGCCTCTTCTGAAGAATCACGGGCATGTTGGGGGGCGGGGGGGACCCATGATATTTTCCTTCACCGAAGCGTCCAAGGCCATCGCTAGATGAAAGACCATAGTGGCAAGACGCTACACGGATGACGGCCCGGGAACGAGATAAGGGAAAAAAATTATGCAATTAATATTAGATAAAGTATGGATGTACGTTATTTGGATGCTGGCAGAGCGGTCAGTGCCAGTCTTCCTCTACCTCAATGGCGATTGTAATAAGAACAGTACAAAGTGTGATGCGTAAAGCTCCACAAACTGTTAGATCTTGGGAGCAACTATACCCCACATGCTTTGATTACAGTCGTAGGTCTGTACCCGTTTTGCAAAACTAAAATGGCAATAGGTCGGTCAAGTGTGCCGAAGAGATGAGGGCAGGTGGTCGCACGAAACCCATTTTAAAGACCGCGAACAGGAAGCAGAAGTGTTGGCAGACAAGCTGCCAGATGGTCGGACGACAACGAAAATACGGCAGACGACCTTGACCAGAAAAGCCGCATGTTTAGAAGAACAACGTCCTCGACAATGTCCATGATATACAAAGTAAAATCAGACAGTCACCTCCATCCTCTAGGTATCGAGGGTATCTGTGGTGCAGCAACATCCGCGTGACCCTCACGAGGCCTTCCAGCTGCTCCTGATGGTAATACGCATTGTAGTCTGCTAATCTGCAACAAAGAATATTTTATTTAATTAACAACTAGCGACCCGTCCCAGCTTCGCATGGCTGTTACAAATCTTTGAAAATCTCGGATTTCCTTTACTGTTATATGCATAACTGTAATACACATTATCATTCCTCTTTAATTACTCTACCTGTTAAAAAATCGTATCTAAATCCGTTGCGTAGTTTTAAAGATCTAAACATACATCGGTACAGACAGCGTAAAGCGATTTTGTTTTATACTACGAATTGATGACGAAAAATGTGGGAGAGCAGTCTGTTAAACACCGTTGGAAGCCGTTAGTTTTTGTTAGCAAAAAGCTTGAACGTTTGGGTGTAACATATCTCAAATGGTTGTCCAGCTCAAATAGCCGTCGGCCACGACAACCGCATGCCAAACGAGCTAAACTTTACAACCCAATAAAAACTTACTACCGTATCGTAAACATACCTAGCAAGAAATTCAATTCAGTATCCGTTTTATTCAAATAAATGCTTATCAATAATGATACCAGATTGAAACCACTACTATGCAAATGGCCCAAAAATCCATGAAGCAATAATCATTGTTGCTTACAATTTTACATTAGTAACAACATACATTTGTTACAATGCTGTTTTCCAGTTATTTGCATTGTTTATGAGTGAAAGGCATGTGTCTGCGTGTAACAACCATGAATTTGAAATGTTATGTGTGTAGGGAATGAAAAGGTCAAAAACATCACTTGCATCATGTATATTATATCTAGTAGGTTGTCGTTCTCAAACAGAGAATACATGAGCAATTATCACGACGCTTGCTCAATGCGGATTGAGGATTTCATTTAATTATTATGCCCATTATTTATTTGGACAGTCGTTTCCTCGACGGTCGGGGTCATCATCAAACAAATCATCAATCAGAAATTTGTTTTGTACTTAATCAAGAACCTTACATAATATATTGATATCGTTGACTAAGCTACGAAAAGACCTTACAATGAATCGTGAATTCGTGACGTACCTTGAGTAATCAATAAGTGCTCTTACTAATAATCACTGTGTAAAGTTATGCAATGAATAAAGCCTGTGTAACCATACATTTTTTGACGTATAAACCTGTCATAACTTTATGCAGCGATTATAAGTAAGACGCAAGGAATATAAAGAGGTACTCAGACCGATCGAGATCCGACTAAGTTTCTCAAGTAAAGTATTGTTTGATATAACATCACGCATTCACGCTACGAGCTATGGAGCAGAGCTACTTACATATGCGGGTGAAACGGGGGACAGCCAGTTTAAATCTTCGAACACACGTGATTCGAGACACAATAGAAAGACAATAGCAGCCCGACAGCCGGCTGTCGTTTGGTCATTGAAAGGTTAAAAATCCATAATTGAAATAGAAAATGTTGGGTACCTAATTACCTATGAAGGACAAGAACTTCTTGTCGCTAAAACTAGCCTGAGATCGATCGTTTATTATAAGTTGCGCTAGAAATATTGGCTAGCTTATTCATGACCTTAATAAACGAGGTCTCCTTCGCGTCCTTGTGTTAGGCAGAATATAATGTTTAACCTTTTAACCGCCTACGTCGGATTAATCCGACAAATATTTTCGGGCCCATTTCGCCAGAGTCGTATATTTACGACCAAAATATCACTGCTCGTTTAATCAGCTTTTTTATTTAATTACGCTGTATTCTATCAAAAATATGTTTATATTAGGCAAATAGTTAACTAAGTAATCATTTACAGTTTAATACACTTTAGTCTCTTAATTAGAAGTCCTAAAAATAATGTCCGAAGTTAGATGAATTACTAACATTATTTTTAGAAAATTGTATTGATGTGCAACGCCCATGACGACAAAATCCGACATGAGGGACGGGACATATGCCAAGATTTACCGATACAAAAATAAACATAAATCTAAATATTTCTCGTTATACTGACTAATTAATTAATTAATTTGTTGTTTGACAACTTGATTTTTGACATGTGTTTAATAATGTATTGTGTTTTTTTAACCTGAATATGACTTGTAAGAATCCCTTACCAATAAAATACTATGACTACTATGACTATGACTAATTAACTTTAAAACAAATACAGCAATTGTTAATAAAACATTTTTTTACAAATATTTGTGAGTATTTCATTTAATTCCTTTAAAATTAAGTAAATTTACATATGAAATGTCAGCGATTGAATTGATGGTTCCCATCCCTAGCCTACATGTTCCGAAACTTACTTTGTTAGTATGCCCTGCGCTACGGTCGGATAAAGACGAACGCTTCTTACGTCATAAACGAGTGCCGACTTCTGGAATTTTCCATCAGTGTTGTGCTTGTGCATGAAGTTTTACGTTCGTATGTCGATAAATGTACATGATAGAAATGTATCATGACGACTACTGAAGAGTTAAAAATTCTTCATTTTCATAGCCTTCTAGAATTCGTATTCTAGAAGGCGATGAAAATGAAGAATTTTTATCAGACGAAGAGTTTGACATTGATGTAGAGGTAATTATATGACGTATATAACATTATGACGTAAACGACGCGAGGTGCAAACTTAGCTTGGTGAGATGTAGTTGTTAGTTAACCACGCTCGCAAATGCAAATGTCGTTATTAAAACGAAATATCGACATCGCAAAGTTAAGTATTGCACATCCCTCTTTCTTTTAGGTATTTAATTTTCGATTCACTGTGCCGGGCGCTAGGGACACGCCAACTGTTCTGAAGTCGGGCGGTTAAAAGGTTAATGACTGATGGTTCCATAGTATCATTATTTTGCTACTTGTACTTGTAATTGATTGACGAAACACCTCCTTTGTAATAGGAGCCTAATAGTAGTGTTGTCAGTGACTCGCTCATCAAACGCAGCTGACAATAATTTGGGTAAATAATCGAGTCTACCGATCGGTTGACATAATGTTTACGAGCTGTCAAAACGCTCGAATCCTCCGTAGTGGATATCAATGTTGAAGCATTTTTGTCAACCAAGGCATTTAATTTGAATAGTCGAAAAGTCGGTCCGTTAGTTAAAAAGTTGAAGTTAGTCGCTTTTTACAAAATGTTGGAGGCTTTATGGAGAACTAGCTTTTGCCCGCGACTTCTTCCGCGTAGATCGATAGTTCCCGTTTCCGGGGGATTTCCGGGATGAAAACTATCCTATGTCCTTTCCCGAGTCCCAAACTATGTCTGTACCAATTTCATTCAAATCGGTTCAGTGGTTTAGGCGGGAAAGCGTAACAGACAGACAGACAGAGTTACTTTCGCATTTATAATATTAAGTATGGACACAAACCGAATAATCGGAAACTCTTATCAATTGTGTTTAAACAAAAAAATCTGCTACTCAAGACACATTGAATTAAATATTTATTGATTTCATACCAATTCAAACATTTTATATAGAAATTACGCTACTTTTCACGGTTGACACAAAGTTTTTTATTCCGAGACTTATTATTATTTCTTACACTACCCAATTAAATATTGCGTTTTAAATCTGATATAAATGAAACTACTTTTCTATACTATTATTATAAAGAGGAAAACTTTGTTTGTTTGTTATGAATAG
The DNA here is from genome assembly GCA_033675125.1 of Athetis lepigone. NCBI lineage: Eukaryota > Metazoa > Arthropoda > Insecta > Lepidoptera > Noctuidae > Athetis > Athetis lepigone. The sequence goes on along the minus strand of CM066236.1, from coordinate 2,862,685 downwards.
GCTCAAAAACTACTGGACCGATTTTAAAAATTCTTCCATTATTCGTAAGCTACAATGTCCACAAGTAACATAGGCTATATGTATAATATCACGCTAGGTCCCACGGGAGCAAAGCAGTAACCAAAAACCTAACGTAATGCGGGTGAAACCGCGAGGAACAGCTAGTTTATAATAAATTAAAGGAAGCATTTGCCAAACATACCATGGAGTGTACGATATAAGATATTTAATTTATATATTTATTTACACCATGTAGTGTACAGTCAGCAAAGTAAACATGTGCTAGAGCGTCAAATAATAAAACAATCGTAAGTTAAAATTTAAAAAAACGTTTCTTTAAAATGCGATGATTAGTTTCTAATAGTTTTTAATTTTAACGCACAGCCCAGACCTCTGGTCATAGAGACATGAAACTTGCAGGGCGTATCTTTGCAAAAAGTAGATAATAGTGATATCATTAGACCAGAAAAAGGCACTTTGAAACGTCATTTACAAAAGTGATTCTAGTTGCCCGTTCCAAAATGTAGTTTCGTATGGAAAATAATGGGCAAGAAACTCCATACTAATAAAGGATTTCTAGAAATTCCAACGCCAAAAGAGGTGACATTTAGAAGTATCAACCTACACGCGGATGAAGCCGCGAAAGCTAGTAAAGTATACAATTATTACTTTAATTTATTTAAACGGCGATTGAATACATCTATCAGTGTTCAAGAACACTTATGCCCTTACTAATAATCACTGTGTAAAGTCATGCAATGAATAAAGCCTGTGTAACCATACATTTTTTGACGTATAAACCTGTCATAACTTTATGCAGCGTTTATTAGTAAGGCGCTTAAATTATAACTGTCTGACCGCAAATGGTTTGTTGCTCAAGTGCACAGCACAGGGTCAAGTTCTTCCATTACTGATGGCCTTCATTATTTATGTATTGAGTTAGGTTCGGCTAAACACGCAATGCCTGGTTTTGTGTGGATTCGGTCTGTGTAGTAAAACTACTATAATGTTGTAGGAGCAAGATATACAGGGCAACTTGAAAAACTATAAAAGCTTTGAGGACGTTAAAGAAAGAACAATTTAACAAATAAAACATCCGAGTCTCCATACATTTTGTCAAGAGGTAAGATTGGTGAGACAGAGCTATTTCTTAAAATTATAAATAGAGAGACAGACACACACACACTTTCCCATTTATAATATTAGTAGAGATTTCTTTATTAATTTCTATGTTAACAAGAGTAAATTTAAAAACCTCCGACCCCGAACTTATTAAGATTGAGACTGCTAACAAAAGACTTGACAACTGCGAAACCGCTAAACCGATTTCTATAATACAAATTCTTGTACCATTGCTAGATGGCTATCTAGCAATCATACAAGAACTTAGTTATTTTATTTGATAGTAGGCTTACTATCAAATAAAATAACTGCATCCAAATCGGCCCATCCATTTAAGAGCCACGGTGCTACACACACACATCGCGCCCCTTATAACACCACTATTTGCGTCAAACACTGTCCGAAACGGGAATTAAACCAAGTATCCCACGCTCAGGAATTAAACAAATGTTTAGTCTAAAACAAAGAGCTGATAAAGTTATCACGATCGCCGACACGCCAAAAGCTAGATTAGTCACGCGTGACGAAATATTTCCAATAATCGATTTGTATTGTTGTAACGCCTATCGAGGTTTTAATGATTACAATACATTGACCCATCTACATATATAAAAAACTGGCTGTACCTCGCGGTTCTACCCGCGTAGTTCCAGTTTCAGAGGATTTTTTGAGATTAAAATTATCCTATGTCCTTTCCCAGGCTATGGACTGTCTCTGTACCAAATTTCATTTAAATCGGTTCAGTACGTTTGGCGTGGAAGCAAGACAAAACACAGAGTTAGCATTTATAATATTACTAGTATGAAAGTATGTAAAAAATGTTAAACTGACTGACTGTTGATATATCAAACGCACAGCCCAAACCGCTGGTCCTCGAGACATGAAACTTGCAGAGTGTGTTCTTTGTAAAGAGTAAGTAGCGACTCAGAACAGATCTTTGGAAACTCCAACCAATAAAGGGGGGGAATAGGGGATGGAAGTCTCGACATCCACGCGGGCGAAGCGGAGGGCGAAAGCTGGTTGAAGTAGACCCATAATTATACGAGGAATAATTCCATTTTATTGTTAGCTAGCTTTTGCCCGCGACTTCATTCGCGTGGAACAATAGTCCCCGTTCCCGGGGGATTTCCGGGATGAAAACTATCCTTAATCCTTTCTCGGGTCCAGACTACATCTGTACCAAATTTCATATAAATCGGTTCAGTGGTTTAAGCGTTAAGAAGAGACAGACAGACAGAGTTACTTTCGCATTTATAATATTAGTATGGATCTATAGAAACAAGTCAAAACGAACTCTTATCACTATGTGTAAAAATGGTGGGAAATCACCATTAGTTATTATATCCGTGAAGTATGTACTAATGGTTTATCGTATTGTTACGTAAACTTTTAGCTCATTAGTACTGTTATACTGTACATCCTGATTAATCCATACTATTCATGTTGATACTCTAATGCGACAATAATTATGGATGTATGTATGTTACGCTTTACGACTAAATCGATTTTGATATTGCTGCCGATTCCCTTCTTTTTATTTCATCAAGAAAAGGACAGAAGATTTTTGGGGTGTGGGAAATCATCAAATGACTTCTCCCGTCCTGGGTGCGGCGGGAGGGCGTGTCAGACTTTTACTGACTAAAACCCACTCATGTTCCGGACGGTAAGATAAAACATTAGTTCAGTCCTGTCAAATTAAGACACTCCTTAGATAATTTAGACGCGGATAACACGTCAATTTACTGCAGGAGCTGGCTACTTTGAGAGGACTAAACAAATATGTAACTCCTGTCCTTTTCTTAGTGAAATGTGTCTTTTTAGTTTGTTTAGATTGTGAACAAGAGAATCATGATAACATGGAAGAGTGCAGACAACTAAAACAATAAAATGGGTTGAGAATTCTGGTCGAATTTCGAACAGAATCTGTCAATGGAGTATCATACTCTGCTTACTATTTAGAATGAGCTTCAAGTTTCTGACTGACAGATTCCCTGATAGTTAAAAGGTGTATGATAATGGTTTATTGAAAATCAATGATTTCAGTGAAAGAAGGCAACAAATTCATCACACTGTCTGCACAATGTATGTACTTAGGTCCAAAGATTACAAATGTATACTATCTATTTAATCTAAACTTGTATAAACTTGAATGATAAGTAAATTATAATTTACTAGCTTTTGCCCGCGGCTTCGCTCGCGTTAGAAAGAGACAAAAAGTAGCCTATGTTACTCTCCATCCCTTCAACTATCTCCACTTAAAAAATCACGTCAATTCGTCGCTCCGTTTTGCCGTGAAAGAAAGACAAACATACAGACAGACAGACAGACACACTTTCCCATTTATAATATTAGTATTGATTGATTTTATTATATAATGATTTTATTATATGTATTGATGTATTGATTAAATAATGGTGCTTTTAATATTTTTTTTGTTTTTGTATGGCCATCCAGCCCCCTTACCATGACGTTCAAAGTAAGATTGTTTTAGTCCTGTTGCAGGAGTGTGCAAGTGACAGCGTTAGAAACGTTGTATAGCGCCGTCTCTTTCCCACTGAAAGTAATATCAAAGTAATACTGCTATAAGGGCTTGACGTACGCCCCCTGGACTTTTTTTTAAAACTAAAAGCCCATTTCATAACATTTCCTTTCAACGATCTTTTCTTCAAAAGTTAGGTGACAGCGACAATGACAGTATTGCCAGATTACTAAACAACTATTAGGCCACTCATATACACGTGAATCTAGATTGTGATAATGTGGGGGGGTGGGGGGTGGGGGGGGGGGAATCGATACAAATCTTTTATGAATAAAGGTGATATGGTTTAAATTAATTTTGTTTACATTAATAGGTAAGTGATACGAAGTTCACCGGGTCATCTGGTATGTATATAATAGTAAACTCACTGCCTGATATCAACGTGTTTGTTAATATATAACAATAACTAACTAAATACATTAAACTTGGAGGGTTTATTCTTTGTGAAGAATATAAAAAATAGCCCTAAAGGGTTAAAATAGTAGGTAGAAGTTCGACATCCACGCGGGCGAAGCCGCGGGCGAAGGCTAGTAAATATTTTAAATCTAGATATTTTTTTTATCTTAATATTATTCTTGTACGTTGGAAATAAGAAAAGCTGTTACAGTATTATTTTTTACATATTACACGCCTTTTTGTTATTTCAAACCGTATTAAATGGCTTTTATTTGCATGATTTGGATTTATGAAAATAATTCCATTCGTATTTTGAAAACAATTAAACATTACTTATTTGTGTCAGGTTTGACGGGTTGTAACCTCTATGGTTGTAACTGTTTTGACACTTGATTTGCCGGTTACTATGACAACGACATCCAACAGAACATGGACAACTTTTATATGGGAAAATGGAATTGTTGTTTTACTCTATCTTTCTCGCAATTTTAGAGACAAAAAGTAGCCTATGTTACTCTCCATCCCTTCAACTATCTCCATTTAAAAAATCACGTCAATCCGTCGCTCCGTTTTGCCGTGAAAGAAAGACAAACAGACAGACAGACAGACAGACAGACAGACAGACAGACAGACAGACAGACACACTTTCCCATTTATAATATTAGTATGGATGGCTAAAAAATAATACTTGACTAAAATTAATGAAGACAATTGAACAACTAACAATTTGTAAAATTGAGTAATAACACAGTATTTGTTAATTTCATTTTTGAAAAAATAGTTTTCTTCAATTTCACATCTATGCTGTAATCAATTTTACATCTATGCTGTAAATTAAAACAATGTCTAGATAATCATTAAGATTAAAATAAAAACAAATAATTATAAGTGTTTCTGGATTTATTAGGAAGTGTTTTATTTATCTTTTTTTATTTTTTTTTTAAAGTATGTCACTCCAAATTTTTGACGTGACAACGTCTTATAAATTGGTTTGCCGGGTGACACTTCAAGAAACTGCGTTACGCTCCGCTCACGTTATGCGCTCACAATGAGAGCGAGTGAGAGGCACGCGTCCCTTCCACTCGGGCGTGGTTAGCCCGCCTAAGAGCGAGAGAGACAGACATAAAAAGTGAAATACTATCATACTATGTCTTACTTACTATTTAGAATGAGCTTCAAGTTTATGACTGACAGATTCCCTGATAGTTAAAAAGTGTATGATAATGGTTTTTTTTAAATCAATGATTTCAGTGAAAGAAGGTAACAAATTCATCACACTGTCTGCACAATGTATGTACTTAGGTGCAAAGATTACAAATGTATACTATCTATTTAATCTAAACTTGTATAAACTTGAATGATAAGTAAATTATAATTTATGGCTATACTTGACTAAAATTAATGAAGACAATTGAACAACTAACAATTGTAAAATTGAGTAATAACACAGTATTTGTTAATTTCATTTTTGAAAAAATAGTTTTCTTAATTGAATTTTGCTGAAGTTAACTCAGAATATGACTGAGCTGTTACAGTGATCGCGGAGAAAGCAAGTTCAAGCAATTTTCATTGATTAATCAACTAAAATTAACACAAATAGAGTTCCAAATTGCGTGATTGCGTGCCAGATAATAAATAACGCGCGGAATTAAATCTTGTACTCGATTTTCAACCTTATTTGCGATATTTGTAGTTCATAATTGATTGCACGAAACACGCATGGCGCTGGTTTTGTATGGTTCGCCTTACATTACTACGTTATCTTATTTAAGCTAAGTTCCCTGATTGTAGAGAAAAGCCCCATATATTAATACAGGTTTTTCCCCGCGATCTGACTAGTCTATGAATTTTGCTGTGGTACGGTGTGTCGTAGCGTGATAATGTTTAGTCTATACTAACCGTATGGGCCTGCTTAGACGAGAGTTAACGGCGGCGAACAAAATGTACGCGGGGCGCATTTATTAGTACTATAATAAGGTTGCACTTGGTCCATGCAAGACCTTACCTCTCCTGGCGGACTGCAAACGGACAAAAGCAACCCAATGGCAGTAATAATAAGAGTGCAGCGCGGTCATTTACTCCGCTATTGTCCCTCGTCTGCACAGGATCTATGTATACCTAGTTTATGCCTGCCAAAAGGTTGCTATCTACATATATCAACTGGTAGTTCGAGTTTAAATAAAATTCAGGTTTATTATTAAAATAAAAAGACATTCAGTCTATCAGGGTGGATTTCAATTTGTACTTTGCGTCATTGGCTTAAGATTCAATTATGTATTCTTAATAGGACTAGCTAATTATGTTTGATAGTACAAGCTGGTATTTCCCGTTTAACAATCTGGTTAAAAATAGTCAAGTTACTAGGGTTGATGCTAGTATTTGGACTTAGGTAAACAGTAATATCAGTATTTTTCTGGTTTGTTTACCTCATTTTTCTTATCATAATCCTTTAGCTTGAAAGTACAAGTACCTATCCAAACCAACAAATTCATAAACTAGCATTTTTTTAATGGCGACAGTAAACAATTATTATAATAGTAATTCTCCGATCTGACTGGCAATTAAGTTTAGGCCGAAAATATAAACCAGCAACTTCACAGAGCAAGTCTGCACGCCTCGAAAGGGTCATATCCATACTAATATTATAAATGGGAAAGTGTGTCTGTCTGTCTGTTTGTCTTTCTTTCACGGCAAAACGGAGCGACGAATTGACGTGATTTTTTAAGTGGAGATAGTTAAAGGGATGGAGAGTAACATAGGCTACTTTTTGTCTCTTTCTAACGCGAGTGAAGCAGCGGGCAGAAGCTAGTAATAATATAATAATACCAGCCTATAACTGTCCCACTGCAGGGCAAAGGCCTCTTCTCATACATAGAAGGCACGAGCATTGATCACCACGCTTGCTCAAGGCGGGTTGGCGATTTCGGACTTATATTAACTACAAGTCCAGGTTTCCTCACGATGTTTTCCTTCACCGATGTCTGTGATGTCTAAGATAAACTTTAGAAAGTACCTACATATGAATTGAAAAAGTCACATTGGTACTTGCCCGGATTCGAACCCGCGACCTCTTGCATGAGAGCCCGAAAGGGTCATAAAAGGGTATAATTCCATTTTCTCTACTATATCAAATTCCTTTGTTTTGTTGAGAATAAACTAACAATGATTAAATTAACGATCATTTGAACCAGGCCTCACAAAACCATAATTACTCATTACTCTTATCCACTTTCAATTACTTTTCAAGGCAACAGATAAAGGTTGAAACATAAAATGATTGCATCACTCATTTATCAATTTTACATCTATGCTGTAAATTAAAACGATGTCTAGATAATCATTAAGATTAAAATAAAAACAAATATAAGTGTTTCTGGATTTATGAGGAAGTGTGTTTTATTTATTTTTATTTTTTTTTAAGTAAAAGTATGTCGCTCTATCTCCAATTTTTATGTAAATAATTCCTTATTGTCTTTGAGTACAATTGACAAACAGAAAAGCTGAATCAACCAATTTAGTAGATAGATAAGGCGTTTATTTGGCGCAAAACAAGACACAATACGTACAGGCAATAAACAAAAACATAATAAAAAGGAAAGAGAAAAAAAACCTAGACGATACAAGCCAGAACCACACTATTAAAATTCGACTCCATCCGAAGCAAGATGATTAGTAGATGTTACATAAGATTTTTTTTTAAACTTACCTTGAATTACAGGATTATTGGACAAAATTATTGTATGTTCCCCATACAATAATTTTGTATTTTTTTCGTAACAATTTATTTGCATTGACATACATCTGAAAATGTCATTTCAATTCCATCATTCACATCTAAATGAGTCATGCTATGTCCCTATTGACATTGGCAGGTAAGTCAACTACCTATTTGATGTTGACTCAATGGAGTCATCTCATGTTTTTGGATATAAAAACATGTGTATGATCTCGATACTATAAAGTGTGTCTGTCTGTCTGTTTGTCTGAATGTTTGTCTTTCTTTCACGGCAAAACGAAGCGACGAATTGACGTGATTTTTTAAGTATGGTTATATAGTTGAAGGGATGGAGAGTAACATAGGCTACTTTTTGCCTCTTTCTAACGCGAGCGAAGCCGCGGGCAGAATCTAGTAATTAATAACTGTACAATTGTAATTTATACTGAAAAATATATTTCCAACCTGGACATTGGCAAAAATCAACGAAAACTCGGTGGATTGCCATAAACAGAATAAAGTTGAAGTTGACTCAATTGCCACATGAAGAAGAAGAGTCATTCTCATACGCAAAATAGATGTCAGTTGCAGACTGTGCTTAGTCTACAAAACGAGAATAACCTATGGTATGCCTGTAACACAATCTGATAAGCCTGGTATGCTTAGTAAGAGACCTGAGCATATCGATCTAAATGATTGAAAAGCCGAAGATAATATTTTCAAATTATTATACTTTCTGCAAGTCTTTTAGCGTCTAGCTAGTGCTTCAGACATGCTTTTTGACCCCTAGACATTCAGATGTCAAGTGCAGTAAATTTTGCACCTCTTGGGTAAATAAAGAAGTATTTATGTAAAATGAGTTCTCAAGTTTCATTGTCAATTTGACAATGAAGGGCCATTTGATCTAGTGGTTAGTGACTGCTAAGCAAGGTTGTGGGTTCGATTCCCAACCAGGACAAACTTTGTGTGATGAGCATAATTGTTTGTTCTGTGTCTGGGTGTAATTTATCTATAATATGTATGTATTTAGAAAGTATATAAGTATGTATATCAGTTGTCTGGTTACCATAACACAAGCTCTGCTTAGCTTGGGATCAGATGACCGTGTGTGAGTTGTTCCAAGATATTTATTTTAATTAAGGAGTAATATACAAAACCTACTAACAAACACACTATGAAAACAAAGAACTTTAGTGTTTAACATACTTTACACTGTATGAAGTGTTTGCATTGTTTAAGTTACAAAGTAAACATGCATTCAATAATATTTAGTCAGTTGCATCCAATTAGATTCCTTTCACTGAAAACATACTTATGACTATTTGTTTATGTATTCAATGTAGACTATACTTATAATGTTGGCTTCTAGATTTTAAGTAATTTTGAGTTAATGTAATGTATCTTACCTGAACATATGCGCCATCCATCTCGTTGTTTCGCTAGCAATGTGGGCACCAAGTCTGGCAGCGTGACTCCTCTCTAGTCGACCAAACAATGCCGCTATGCTATGCGACAGTATGGCCGCCCGCGTCACAGGGTCCGTCGGCAACAGCGGCGGCTCCACACTCTCACAACTAGGGTCAGTCTTCATCACCAGGTCCTCCAAAACCTTCAGAATTTCATCCATCGACGTTTCTTCCGGCTCAAAGAAGCCAGCGCTGATCTTTCGCGGCTCTGGCTTTTTCTCTTCCTCCGGCACATCCTGAGCGTTAACTCCCGCCTCCAAACGGCCTACTACTTCAGAAACTTGGAACTCCAAATCACCGAAAGGACGCCGGTCCTGAACACAAGCGTCAAAGTTAGGATTTAGACTAACAACAAAACTGACGTACCTATCATAAGAAGTCAAAGGGTTTTACCTGCTCAGGTGGAACCTCACTCCCGGGGCTGGGTTTATTGGACTCCGGGTCAGAAACCGATGCATCTCCCATGCTGCGTGGCGATTTATTCGCAAAATTACAGCACCGACATAAAAATGTGTAAACGTCACTCCAATTCCAATGTTTTGACGTGGGTGGCGGGTGTACATTCACAAACAAAAATAAATATTATAAGCGTAGGGTACACGATTTTTTAGACTGTTTAGATAGTTTAGACTATTCTAACGAACTAAAATGGAAGAAGATTTAGAAAATTATTTAAAAATGCTTAGTCAAATTAAATCATTCACATTGAATTAAAAAAGTATAAATAGTTTTATCTCAATTCACCACCGAGGATCTAGATCGCGCTAAAAGTAACTAGAGAAAGTATTTTCTTTCTAAAATAATAGAAGAAGAATAGAAGGTATATATTAGAATTTATCTATTTATAAATGCGCACAATTTTCGTGAGATTGATAGCACAAAAAATGAAATTACAATAGCAATTGAACAAACCTAAAATAATTTAAAATCATTATATTTGCTATGTATTTGCATACAATAGATTTGAATAGATACAAGTAAAGGTGAACGCAGACTTGGCCGCACCGCACGCGCGCCGCAGTCTTCGCATTCGAATTCTTTATATGAAGTTCTATGCCACCTCGCACACCTACCCGCATCACAGTTGCCGCAGATCCTGAAACGACAACAAAGAAAATGCGATGACTGCGGGGACTGCGGCGCGTGCGGTGCGGCTAAGTCTGCGTTCACCTTAACAATACCTTGTTGCTCCGCCCCCTGTGTAAAACTCGCTTATGCCCATTTCACATGACTGCGAGGGCAGAACAGTGAGGCGGAACAGTGGGCAGGACAGTACTGCTACTTGCTGCTACTGTTTGAATTGAACGCACAGTAGCAGTACTGTGCTGCCCACTGTTCTGCCCTCGTGTGAAATGGGCATTACAGGATAGAAATTGACAACTTTTTGACATTGACGTTCAGATTTTGACGTTAATACCAGCTATTATTTTTCTGTCTTTGCGTCTTTGTAAGTTGCAAAACGCAATCAATATTGCATCGAAAAGCGATTATTTAGTCACTAGAAAATGTCGTTAGCTAAATTATTTTCTGTTTCTTCTCGAGGTAAAGTTCCTTTCTTTCTAACATTCATATGTTTTCTACTTTCAGAAAATTTGTGTTACGCAATTGTTGTTTATAACCTTAATCAATTAGATATTTACCAAAACTCTAGGTATTTATAGAAAAAATAAAGTAAGACGCATATTACTGCTTGAAAACCATGCATTTCATTCATGTCTAAGGAAAACCATGAGCAAACAAGCTGGTGTTAGTGACAAAATATTAACTTTATTTTCGTTTTAGTTCGAGCTACAGGGGCTGGTAGTGTATTTGTGAGACATGCTCAATACAGTACAGAGGGAAGGCCGGAGAAGGTTTACCCGCCAAATCTGCCAGGCTACAAGTATGTGAATGCTGAGGATCCTAACATGAGCATGAAGGAAATGTCTAACAGGGCAGCACAAACACTGTTCTGGACAGAGCTGGCTAGAGGTTTCGCTGTCACTCTGGCTCATATTTTTAAGGTATATTGAGTGGAAAAGCTGACTTGTCAAATTCTTATATAAATACTTACAATTCTCTTATAAGTCCATAAGTGATGGCTTCTTCATTGGTGAGATTAATTTAGCTACTTTCATTAATTTGTTGTGTTGTCAGTCATAAACATAGTTTTCAACTCAATGAAACTGAAGTGACTCAATTAACATAACTCTGGAAGCAGCCAAAGTTTAATAAATCATTTAGGCACTATAATAATTTTGTTTATACCTATATTCTTACTTTTTATACATCTTTGAAGCCAAATAAAAAGTAATATACCTATACAGGTGCTATCATTTGAGATTGGCCATCTCTTAACTGCAATGGCTTTATTCTTTGTCTGAATTATTTTACAATGCTCTTTATCTTCTTTGTTTTCATATCCCAGAAGAAACCAAGGTTTTGTAAAACTTTTTGTTTGTAAAGAGTGTTATGAAGTTTCTTGCTTGCTCTTCTCCATAGAGATCAACCTATGTTTTGGAACAAGCAACTACCTTCCATTGTTCTGACTAACCAACTGATTCTTTGCCTGTATATGGTCCAAGTGAAATAAATGCTTTGATTTGAAAGTAATATTTTAATCTATTGTTTCTTTTTATTTCAGGAACCAGCAACAATCAACTATCCCTTTGAGAAGGGACCTCTTTCCCCTCGCTTCAGAGGAGAGCATGCCCTCCGGCGGTACCCCTCGGGTGAGGAGAGGTGCATTGCTTGCAAGCTCTGTGAAGCTATCTGTCCTGCTCAAGTAAGTTATTGTTTATATTAACTTTTAAGATAGTTGTGCACAGATTTTGTTTAATACTTTAGATTGTTATTTAAATTATTTGATTGTAGTCCAACAAAACCAGTTTTTTGTTGTTGCCAAAAAAGTATTTGCTGTGTGCAAATAAAATTGTATTTTAATGTGAAGACAAAGATTCTACTAAAACTGTTGACTAAGCCAGCTTAATTATTATCAAGTTTTACTAACTTACAGAATGGATGTGATCTAGTTACGGGCATTTTTTGTTAGGAGGCTGCTTTTACCAAGCAAAAAAATGTAACAAGATCTATGAATATTATGAGTGTTCCAAGAAGTAATAGAAACTTTATTGATAGTTTTTAATCTCTATCTTTGCCACCTCATCTTACCAAAATTTAAAAAATGATTTTTTGATCTATATTTGATTTTTAAAGGCGTTTTTTTTACCTTATTTCAGGCCATCACAATTGAAGCTGAAGAGCGTAAGGACGGCTCACGACGAACCACCCGCTATGATATTGACATGACCAAGTGCATCTACTGCGGTTTCTGCCAGGTAAGCTTGTTATTTATTAGAATAAGAAAAGCACAAATGGCTAGCTACTATGAAGAAATTTGCGTGCTCTGACTACGCTCTTTTCTTTGCTACATTGTCCCACTCCGCCTTCCTATCTCATCTCTCAGTTCCAATTTTTATGTTCTTCGCACTCTAGAAACCTGAGCTCTTCCAATAATCTTCTTTTACTTTGCCCTTCTCAATCTCATACTTCGGATTTAGTTCATTCTTCCTTTCGGATTCAATCCATTCTTCTCTGGAATGCGCTTCCTCTCGATATCAGGACGGCCACTAGCCGTTATGGATTCAAGCGGAAATTGAGGATTCATTTTCAAAATATATGAGCAGAGTCTATTGACCAGTCACTACATTCTTTGTTTTATATGTATGTATGTATTTATATTTATTTAAGTAGTATATACTTTATAAATAAGTAGGTAATTATGTCTATTCTTTTTTTCTATTTTAAGTTGCATTCTTCTATTCTATTTCTTTTTTTTTCTTTTTATTAGTGCACCTACCATGTAATCTCTGCACCACCCTGGGTAGACTGGTAGAGAATGCCTAAGGCATTAAGTCCGCCATTGTACATATGTGCATAAAGTTTAAATAAATAAATAAGATCGCATGTACCATGAAAAATGAGATCAGAAGTTCTGAAAAAACACTTATATGGAAATTTTACAATGGTTCCAAAATAAGGCCTAGAAAAAATCTGATAAGAGCTTGTACAGCCCATTTTAGATTTTTCAGGTCATCACAAGGGTTATGGACATCTGGCCCATGAAAAAAACTGTCATTTGGCCCTTACAACTAAACTGATTAGGGTTAATATACCCATGCCTATTTCAAAAAGTGGATATCGCCCCCCCCCCCTGTGAAGGTTTACCTTTAGGGTAGCATTAGCAGCAACTTTCTATGCAGTACTTTATCTTATTAATGTAATCTCTTGTCTCTCTTACAGGAAGCATGCCCCGTCGACGCTATTGTGGAGGGTCCCAACTTCGAGTTCTCAACAGAAACTCACGAAGAGTTACTATACAACAAGGAGAAACTTTTAAACAACGGCGATAAATGGGAGAGCGAGATTGCTACCAACATCAGAGCCGATCATCTCTACCGTTGAACAAAAACATGTTTCCGTTAGTGTAAATAGCACATCTAAGACCTATTTTGAGGCTCACTTATTGTTGTTATAAATGAAATATCATTGAACAATAATACTTTCACAAAATAGGCCTGAGAATTAGGAATATTAAATTATATTGTTTTTATGATAATTAAAACATATTCTCAGTTAAAAGTCGTTTTTAATTCAAGAATAACACAATTTGATTAAATTAACATACTTATTGAATAATACACAATATTAAGTCAGTCATAAAATAAATAAGAAACCATAAGTAAAGGCTTGCTTTCTTAAAATAACAATATTGTAAGGCAGATACCAGTTCAACCTTCTATGTAATACATTTTTTTATAAACAATTCTCTTGACATAAGTCTTGCCCAGGGAGATTAAAAATAAAATAAATAAAGTTCGGTCGGTTCTTCGGTCGCCTGCAGTTTGTGAAAACAGCCGATGCTAATTCGGACTGGTTGGATCTCACTGCTGGTGTTCCCCAAGGCGGCGTACTCTCCCCATTACTTTTCTCTGTATTTATTAACAACATATCCCAGGTTATCTCTTCTCCCTTCCATCTGTATGCAGATGACTTACAGATATACCAACATTTTGAGTTAACGGAGTTGCCCAGGGCTGTTGAGATTTTAAATAAAGACCTTGCTGCTGTTCAACTATGGGCTAAACGCTTTGGACTTCTTGTCAATCCCACCAAATCACAAACCATCATTGTAGGCAGTAGCAGGCTCAGATCTAAGATAGATTGGGGATCAGTACCTACACTCTCTTATGACGGCGTCACTATCCCGTATTGTGACAAAGTCAAAAATTTGGGCATAATTATGGATTGCAATATGTCCTGGGCACCTCATATCAATAATATCAGCAGACGTATGTTTTACACTTATCATTCTCTAAAGCGTCTCCAATTTTTTCTTCCTTTCAACACCAAAATTATGCTAGCGCAATCTCTTCTACTCCCTATTCTCGACTACGCCGATGTCTGTTTTTTGAATGTGACAGAGGAGCTACTTAATAAGTTAGAGCGCCTTCAAAATCTTGCTATCCGATTCATTTTCAGTTTGCGTAAATACGATCGCGTTTCTGAATATCGTGCTCAACTTAAATGGCTCCCTATCCGTTTTCGCCGTGATATGCATATCCTCACCTTCCTCTACAACATCCTACATGATCCCAATTCCCCTCCTTACTTACGATCCAGGTTCCAACTGCTCCCACCTCCTACTCGCTCTAGGCGCCCCTGTATCACAACGATGCTGGAGGTGCCTAGTAGCAAAACAAATTTCTATTTCCACTCCTTTACCGTGCGTGCCTCTCAATTATGGAATCGGCTCCCGAAAGCAATTCAAGAAAGCCCATCGATTAACTCTTTTAAAAACAGATTGAGAAGTTATCTACTATCCCAAGTATCTGACGAATCATCATCATAGATTCACTACATCACTATAAGGTTAGGTATATTATATTTATGTATTTATTTTATATTTTAGTTTATTAGTTTATGTTTTCAGTATTTATAAATTTATGTATTTGCATTCATAAATATATATTTTTAGTCGTTGTTATTATTTAAACACTCTCTTGCACTATGTTGGCCCGTTTCAAGTACAGTCTATCGCAATGCCCTAGGTTGACTGGAAGAGATCTCTTCTAGAGATAAGTCCACCTTTGTAAACAAATTACAGTTAAGTTCTCTGTTAAACAGTTATGTGCAATAAAGTATATTATAAAGTTAACTAAAGCATGGTTTCAAGTTCAACATCAGATGACATTACAGTACCCGTTTAAGTATTCTTACTGTATTAATATATGAAGCAATTATAATAATAGGTCAAATAAAATTAACTAACAGATTATCAATTGAAAAATCACAGCACTTCTAATTGTTCAGTCAGTTAGTAATTGTCTACATTTATTTAGAATAATGCTTACTATTACAAAGCGTGATCATAGCCTATTACATAATTTCATTTATATTTTTTTCTTATTCCAGCAAAATTTTATTCAATCGTTTTTGTGCTAACCTAAAAAATTGCTACATTATACGCATAGAAAATATAAGTACATACATTTGCCTACCACAAACCAGGTGCAAAACCTCTATAGCTGTTCAATTAGTGTGGTTACCACCAAGTATTTTGTAGGAATATCTTTCTAAGTCCTCCCGAACGCTGTCGAGACCTCTGTCGGCGTCAATCGTCAGCACCTCACAGCCTACGTCTGGCGAACTCAACCAGTTCTCATATGATTCATGGACCTGAAGGAATAGAACAGATAAATAAATATTTTAATCAAAGTAACCAATTGAATGAAACAAATGGGGTGTGGTTTCAAACACAGGCTGTTGTGTGAGAATTCATGAGATCAGGACTCTAAAGCCCGTGGCAGAACTACAGTCTTACTACACACTATCAGAGGCTTATGGCAAACTCCTCTTAGCGTCAATTCACACGTACCACCACACCACGTCGCAGCGACAAAATGTGGTCAAGCTGTGGTTACGTGTGAATAGTGTCGCAGCGGCTTTTTGCAGTTGCGTTGTGGTAGCGACAAAATGTCGATGTGGTTGCGTTGTTGCTGTCGTTGCGATGTGGTAACCACGTGGTCATGTGCAGTTATACTCTGGCTTTCGTAGAGGAAACACGGCTTGACTGAACGTAGTCATGGAGGAAAGATTGTTGTTGCTATCCTTGTTATGGCTTTTATTAATAAGAAGACGACGAAATCAGCGTATTCGTCGAAATAGAATTTATTGGGTACATCCTTTATTGGAAAACAAAAGTCAAAGCCAATTTCATACTGATAACCACGCGGCATCGCAATACTACGCAGAATGAAAGAAGGCCGAGGGAGCGCAGGCGCCCTAGGCGCGCGTGGTCGTCATGTCGTGGCGATGTGGCCGCGCTGACGCCGCGTTGCCGTCGCGATGTGGTTGCGATGTAGTCGTATTACACAGGTGGTCG
This sequence comes from Athetis lepigone, assembly GCA_033675125.1. Classification (NCBI taxonomy): domain Eukaryota; kingdom Metazoa; phylum Arthropoda; class Insecta; order Lepidoptera; family Noctuidae; genus Athetis; species Athetis lepigone. Next base: position 2,846,024 of record CM066236.1, on the reverse strand, counting down.
ATAACAACACGCAAAATGTGGTGCGTGTGAATTGTAATATTCATTTTCAATACAAAATTTACGCCCGACCACATCGCGTCGTTGTGGTGTGGTTGTGGTACGTGTGAATGAATTGAGCCTTAAAACCTTTGTTAACCCCTTATCCGTATATTAAGTAAGTCCTGGAGACCCTCTGAAAAAAGGTTGATCATAATATTTGCCCACCCAGAGAGATAGGTACCCTTGAAATTGCTATTAGCTAAGGCCCTGTCCAGGAAGGGCGAAATCGCCGCGAATCTCTCGCGCGCGAATGTGCGTCCAGAAAGAGCGTACCCACGCGCGAATGAATGCCTAGTATCTCGCCAACGCGCGAATGAATTCGCGCGAAACGATTCGCGGCGAATTCGCCCTTTCTGGACAGGGCCTAAGCAGCTGCAGTAGCAAGCTTTGGCAGCCTTGCCACCCTATTCTTACGCCATTGCTCAAGGCCATTAGCTGCAAACACTATTTGAGATACAATACAAATTAATAACATAAAAACTGATAACAAAACTGACCTGATTTAAATATTCTAAAGGCACTTCAGACTCCTCGGCCCTGCCACGTTTCATCATTCTCTCCCAGACTGTCTCAGGTGTAGTCTTCAAATAAACTGTAAAAGTAACAAGTATTAGGTCTAGTCATGCAAAACAAACACTGTTTGTTGTTAAATGGCAAAACACCGTACCGATTTTGGTAAAGTCATTGTAAGTTTGAACCCCAAGGAAGGAATGATGGCTGATGCTACATTTGGATCTGTAACTTTGTATGTGTAATCATAGTCTGATTAATACAGATTTTGTTATTTGTTTAGACATTTGGCATTCAAGAATCTATCAATTTTGCTGACTCATTTTGGTGGAACAGTATTCAATTTAGCTTATTATCTATCTATTTGGGAAAATACAAAAAAATATATAATGCTCACCTATAAGATCTAAACTGATGTCCAGACACTTCTCAGAGTAATCAAACCAAGCCATGAGTGTTTGGTATTCTGGGTCTTCAAGAAAATTCTGTTTTCGAGCATTCTCTACAAAGCAGTGCCTACTGTTTTGTACAGATCTGAAACAGTAGAATTGTAATTCTTTAACTAGGATTCTTTAAATTTTTTTTTTGTTTAGACATGTGAGCCTCTCTCAGTGAATTCTTTGGCTTGTTCTATTTAAAAGAGCTAAATAAGTCACAAAAAAGGGTTTTTAAAAAGTGACTAGATAAAACCCATGCAAGCAATACTAAACACATAGTGCCTTACTAATAATTGCTGCATAAAGTTATGACAGGTTTATACGTCAAAAAATGTATGGTTACACAGGCTTTATTCATTGCATAACTTTACACAGTGATTATTAGTAAGGGCAATAGTTTGGCTAAGCAATATACCAGTCACTGTTACACAAATGTGAAATGTTGAGACAGAACTGGGCTAAGCCCAAGTAACGTCTATCTCACCATAAGTGTCAAAGGTGTCCCATAAAAGTTATAAGAAAAGTAATAATGTTTTTCCAGCATAAGCAATCTAGGTGTCTGCAGTCTTAGCTTGGTATACTTTAGTAGAAAATGTTGATTCATACATTGAGTCCAAAATCAAAATACCTTTCAAACATCTTAACAGTGATCTCGGGGCTGCAAGGTGGGCTGGTCTGAATCTTGAGCCTGCTGAGATGTACATAGTGCTGGAATGGGAAGGTCCACTTGTTCATATCACCATAGAGTAGACCAAGTAGGTTGTGACCACAAACGTTGCGCCATTCATGTAGGGGTTCCTGGAATGCAGGTTATATGAAATGTTTATATGTATAGTGTAATATTGGATGATAGGTCAAAATGTAACTAAGATGAAAGAATAAGATTTAACATCAAAAAAGAAAGAAAGTAGATCAGTAATGGGTCAGTGGGTAGTCTTTTAGATTTTATATGCATTACTGGAATGGAAACATTCTTGGAAATAACTTATTCAGCAAAATAAACTTACCCCGTGTTTCTCAACATTAGGATACTTGTCAAAGAAGTCAATGCAAGTCGACTTTCCAGAGCCGATGTTGCCTTCAATAGAAACCCTGAAAGGTCTCTTTTGTGCCGCTCGCGCAGAGTTAGAGATAATCTTCTGAATATTCGACATTATATGAGGTTTGGAGTAGGTAGGAATTACGTAGCAAATGTATGGAAAGAGTTAAGTCTGTTGAAGAAAAACGAAACTATTAATCACAATCACTGAATGCAGGTTGAAACAAGAATAGCTTTTTTATCAGGCACAGAATGATTCACTCAAAGGTCAGGTTAACTGAAGCGCTTAAAACCGTTTTTTATTTAGATTTCAATAAGTTACTCGAGTCGAGAGAGCGAGCAAAAATACATTTTTCTAGAAAAAATCAGAGCAATCAAAATGCACAGCGCGCTTTTTGGCGCCACAATTGCCACAAATATTTTGCTGTCAAATGTCAAGTCAAATGTCAAACAACGTCGTCTGCACTCTGCTTTCTGTCAGTGTCATTTATAGTAGTTTTTTTATTTCTGCGAAGAGTTACAGCCTTTTGACACAGCTTACTGTGTAGCCGGTACCCTTTGTAACATATTGTGAAGGAAAATGCTATTTTCTGAGTGAAAATAATAGGTTGTTGCAATTGTTGGTACGGTTAACTATAAAGAATCACCAGAATCTATTTAGAATGTTTTTATCACTACAATAGTAAAATAATTTCAGACATTCCTAAAGTTTTGTGGTTAGTAACCCTGACCTGACTACTATGGCGGAGGTCGTGGGTTCGAATATCAGGGTAAACTTTGTGGGATGAGCATGATTTTTTGTTTTGTCCGGTATCTGGGATAATAACAAACACAGAACAATATTTATCTTTCTAGTTTTGCTCGTGCGGTTTGGGCCTGTGAGTTGGTATAATTTATTAACAATCAGCTATTTAGTTTAATTTTTTTTTGTAGATTTGTATGTATGTATTTATTTATAAATTATTGAAGTAGGTTTATCAATTGTCTGGTTGCAGCATATGCTTTGCTTATTTGGGGATCAGATGGCCCAGGACATTTAGGTATTAATTTATTATTTACCTGGCAGTTAGATCTGATTTTTGTTTACTGCTCTGCTCTCGTGGGTCATAGCGTGTTGTTATTTTGATGTAAAAGATATATTATTACCTACTGTAAAGTTTCAACATAACACGTTTATTCGTTTTTGCTTAAAAGGCTAGCAAACATCCTGACAAACTTTTACATTTGTAATGACTTCTCTATAATCGGGTTTATAGGGTTTATAAATCTCACAAAAGAGTTTTCTTATCTTCAAGCGTACGTTCAAAACTGGCTGCCCTGTTAAAAAAAAACAGGTGACGGCCATTTTATGTTTATAAAAATGAGAAATAAAAAAGAAACACAAATGGCGTTTTAAATTTTTTCGACAAAAGAATGCCAGCAACCCATAATAAATTAAAGGAAGATCCAATGAGGTTTTATTCATTTATTTATAATATTATTAGGTCTATAGAACGAATGTTATTTTTAAAAAGATTGGAACTATTGAATTTTTCAAAATAAATGAAAGTACACACATCAACATGGTCTAGGGATATTTTATTTAAACCTTAATAACTAAAATTCTATTAACTTTTTGTTTAGAGATTTGCGCGTTCAACCAAACAAACCAAATCTTTTCTCACAAATTACACGAAAAGGAATGTTATAGCATTAGACGGGATTCACAATGCACTGTTAACAAATACATAATCCTTCATAAGTATTTAATGATACCAGAAACAACACAATCATAGTAATTCATTCTTTCTTCTCAGTATGTTTCAATCTACTGTTAAATGACTGAATGACTCTCCACGATGCGGCGATTCTGGTCAAGGTCAACCCTGCTGTTTTTTACATGTCGTCCCACCATCCGGCAGCTGGTCTGCCAACACTTCTGCTTCCTGTTTGCCGTCTCCAAGAAAGGGTTCTGTGATACCACCTGCCGTCATCTTTTCGGCACACATGATCGGCCCATTACCATTTTATTTTCGCAACACGGGGTCTGTAACTCCGTACGATATAATTCATCAACAAATTAAAAATCATCATCAGCATTTTAACCAAAAGCTGTGTATGACACGCAATCATCGCGATATCGAAATGTTAAGATTGGCAGTTAATTAAAAAGTGAATCATGAATGCGGCGCGTAGTCTGGCATAACGGCTTTTGAGTGAATTTCGTAGCACACTAGATCTGCAAACTCAATTCGTATGAATCAAACGAGAAGTACTTAGGTAAAATTAATAGGGAAGATGCAATATTTTTATTTTTGTTTTAAATTTAAAGAATTCCATGTAAAATAGTCCACTAATATATTAAAAAGTTAAAATGTTGTAATTTATTGTAAAAAAGCGGTTTTAAATTGACAGTTTAAAGTTCCGCGCGAAAACGGACCAATAGTTCCGATGACGTCACTGCAGTGACACTGTATCTCTGATTGTATTGTTCTTCTCAAATTTTTATAACTTTTTATTATTATTCGCCATTCCAGATACTTTTATTGCTAAAATTTGAAAATAAACTATCAATCAACATCTCGTGGTCATAATAATACCGCATGAAAGCATGTATGCAATGCTTTTTTATGCAAAAAAGCATGTTGACTCATGTTGATATCTCCAACACCAGACGGGGTTACAAACTTTGTATCAGACAGTTTTGGTGGCTGAACTTCTGATTTTAAATATTTGAAGAATCTGGTTTTATGGAATCTTTACCTCCTGGACCTTGTATCATGGCAGACAGAGGCTTCAAGCATATCGAAGGTGTGTTATTTCAGTTGATTAGACCATTAGTGAACAACACTAAGAAAAGTCTTCTATTTAATAACCGTAAATTACATGTAATATTTTTTTATATAATCAAAGACAATTTGATATTAAATTAAAAAAAATCTCGATTAAGATTTCATTGTAAAAACTCGATTGTATCACATCACTATTTATTTGGAACTAAAAACCTGCAAAACTGGAAATGTTATTTTTTTTGACTCGAATTAAAAATCGTACTATAACCTCTTTTTAATTTTCGGGTGAATTCCTCGCACGTTTTGGAACGTGCCAGTGACGTCATTCCAGTCGCTTAACGCTGATTGGTGTTTTAAATTACGTTTCATTTCATGTAATTTTAAATTCATATTTTATTGATAAAAATAAACATTATGCAAAAAAAAAGTTGCAGAGGCCCTTCATTTACATTTTTTCAACATTTTATTAATAAATTTTCAATAAATACTATGTTTGCATCTTCCCTATTGACGCACAGTTCGTGAAATTCCGCAATTGATCAGAAAGTCAATTATCGTAATTAAAAAGATTCAAAATATTCGAGCACAGTTGTACTTATTTGTGGGGCGTAGGCTTCGATCAAGTATAAACTAGATACACAATCCGCAACAGTAAAGCGTCCTAACCAAATGACCGCCCACTTGCCGTTGTGGGTAGCCTATTCATTCAGTAGCATTTGTCCGTTCCGAGCGTAAACATGCCGCAGTGCTCAGTGAAAAAATGTAAAAATCACACGTCCAGAACGTTAAAGGAATATGGAGTGTCATTTTTTAGGTAAGTACTTTTGTTATTATTACAATATGCATGAAATTCCATTAGTATTTGACCAAGAAAAGATAATAAAACATTTTTTTAGTTCATATTAACGACATTCGGCGAGAGTATAACCCTTGAAATTGAATAGACACTAGCCGAACTTACAAACCCATACCATTGTTTTTCAACATCATTTGTTTGGGTTTTACGATGACTCTGTTCTGAAATGATAGAGACGCTGTTGTTTTTTATTAATTAATTTATTTTTACAAGCTTTTATTTAACTTGCAATGTATATATGTATGTATGTGATATGTATGTAATTGTTTCAAGGAAATTAATAACATAACATAATAATATAACATTTAGAAGTATACTTTATATGATATGTGATTTTTTTGTAATTTTTATAAGAACGTGCCAATTTTTTTGTACAATTGCGTTGTCAACACTTCTATTTTTTCGTGTGAAAAAAAAAATGATTTGCTGTGAATATTTCTTTAGTTTTAATAATTGGGAAAGGAACATTTATTTTCTGTTTTATCATATTTCATAAAAATAAAAATAAAATTAACAAAGGCAACTCCACTCCTCCCTTGTTCGACGTAGCAGCGAGTGTCATAAAAATTTATTGCTTTTAAAACCAAAGGTGATATGTAACAAACTAAACAGGTTTTATTTTCAACCTCATTGTACGTAGATAAGGTTTAAATTTGATTAAATTCTTTGACTCTTAGGACCTTATCGTAAATACTTGAAGTGATATACAAATGTCTAAGTACGTATTGCAGTTCGGACACTATTTTGTTCCATTTTGTATGGAACTGTGTATCTAGTCATAGATAATACATATAATACTGGTATAGATGAGACACTGACAGATCAGTTTTATTTTCAACTACTCGCCCTCCCCGCTAGTTGGCGCTAGCGTCTGGGAAACCTTGATTTATATATAGCTATAGCTATGTAGGCGCAATCTACATACAGTACATACTTACTATACCTATAGGTATATTGGTGACCATGCTAAGATAGCATTTTTTTTTATCCGTGTTAAAAAATGAACCAAAGCGAAAAACCGTAGAGGGTTTTTCACCATAGTACATTTTTTACACGGATACGATAAATATAAGTACATCAATATAAAGGGAAATAATACAACGAAAATAGAAATAGTTAATTTATTTATTAAAACTCCAGAGAATTTATACAAATTATTATTCGTCTTTAATGTATTGAAATTAACCACTTTTTTGTAGGAGAAAGTGAATATTGTGATAATTTGATAGGAAAATACCTAATTTGCATAGAAATATTGTAAATTGTACTAATACCTACATAACTGGACAGAGATAGACTTACATTCGCAACACATTATTGTCATTATTTTAATCACCACAGGGAATAACATAAATGAGTGCGAGGGTTTTTCGGTAATCTCGCAATCGTAATCCAAAATCGTAGCCAAATTTGTCAGAATAAACATACACGTTGAAGTTCATAAAACGATGCCGGGGTCAATGGAAATAAGTAAACTCGTCGATATCCGTTAACGAAAAGCCAAGTAACAGTGTAAGAAGCACTCTGGGGGTCCAGAAAACACGCGGTGGTCAATAAAAGTAGACATAAACACAGAAAACTCGAAAAACTCACGGCACACACAATCACAACGAACATTGAATGAAAAGTTTTGAAACTTTTTTTTACCCGTAATATTGTGTTGCCATTGAAAACATAAGTATTAATATAAATAAAAAAATATATAGACGTTTTTTAAGACAAATAACCAATCGCAAAAAATGTAAAATTATTTTTATGGTTCTATTATTAAATCACATTTGATAAATTATTATGATAATAACATTTTAAGAAAGGGGTCATCTAAGGCGACATCTAGTAGTATTTAAGGGAATATTTTTGCTTAGTTGGCACGTCCTCCCCGCTAGATGGCACTACTTTCCATACATTTTCTATTCTTGACCTCAAAGTACTGTACTGTCATCCCCATGTATCTAGTTGTATACTTGATCGAAGGGCGTAGGGCACATGCTTCGGGCTCTTTTCAAAGCGGGCGAACTAAATCGTTAATAATTAAATGAATAATTAATCAAAATATTGCTTATTAAGTACATGTTCTTCTGAATTCCCGCGCCTCGTAATTATAATATGTTTTACTGTTGAGACTGTTTCATTATAAAGAAGAATATGATTATGTTTTACTGTTCTTACATAATATACTTGACAGTTTTTTTTTAATTCTAACATAATTCACTAAAAGCCGCAGCTTATTGCCTTGGGCGACATTTTCAAGTGCTGCCAAAACAACAATATATTAATTTTCCTTAAGTTACCTACTGCGAAGTCATTTAACGGCACTAGGCTCATTATATAAATGGAATAATGAATGCATTGTCTGTGCCATTACTGTATACAGTAACAGGCAAGTTCCCTGCCTCTGGGCTTGACGCGAGTCTATTGTCTCGGTTTCATACTTCGTTGCACGGCGAATGAGTGTGGGGATCCGTAAAATGTTTATGGGCTTGATATTTTTTTGCATTTCGTTTAACCTTTCGGTGACCAAGCGACAGCCGGCTGTCGTGACTCGTGCTGCTATTGTCTTTCTATTGTGTCTTAAATCACTTGTGTTAGAAGGTTTAAGAAGTACTAAAACCCAGAAGTCAGATTTATTCCAACTCCGCAATACACAATACTCAATGTCAAAACTTGTCGGTAATACGGACGCATGTTTCACTGATTGAGACAAAAATTTAAATTTTCTAAAAGTCGGTAGAATTTCTCCGAAGGTCAGGTGGTAGATTGTCAAGACTGTGAACTAGACAAATGTTGAAAATTTTCATTTTGATAAAATCACTGTCGTACCCAAAAAGATATATAATTTGACAGGCTTTAAAAGTCATTTACATAAGTATATTCATAAGACATAAGCACGAGTAAGTCTTCAATTACTTTGCAGTAAACGTTATGTGCGATAATGTTATCTTTGGCTTTAATATAATCAAATTCTTTAATGTTTAATTAACCTACAGACCCACTATTGTACTTCAAAAGTTTATTCTTTGCACATTAGTGAGTCATGTTTATACTCAAGTGCTCACGATAGCATTCTTTTTGGCTGAATAGTTCTCGACATTTCATTGTAAACAGTGCAACGCCTATTCAAAAATAATAACCGCTTTCAATTATTGTTTGCATTTTCAAGACTTATTACATCAACGAAACGTTTATCCGGCCGTTTTTAATAGTTTTATGTTATATACAAAATACAAAATAGCATGTTATGGTTTTATGAATCACAATATCGTATTGGAAATAGTGAACTGATAATTTTTCAACGCCGAAAATAATCGTAACTACTGCTATGTATGTTGATGCAAACTCTGCCAGATAGGTTCTGTTTGATTGTAAGAATATTCCCTACAGATTTTGTTAGTCTATAACTTTTAAAAGTTGACAGTTGTCTCAAGTTAACTGTTGCTTCATGTGCAAAGCCCCTAATACTATTGGCTATACATCTAGTTCTTAGCGAAACCGCGGACACACTGCTACAACCATTTTTAAATAATTATTTAATTATGTAATCACATGTCCCATGTTGGGCGCCAATACAACTCCCAATTACCGCAAATGGTTAAAGCTTGGATGGGATCCTCAACACACAAACACTGAAGTGTTTGCACCGGTGTCACAAATATAATTATTTTAGCGTTAAGTGGAATTATTTTGATGTAGTTATTATGTCCCATATTGGGCGCCAATATGACAACAAGAATCTTAAGTGCCTTTTTTTGGGATGGGAAATCATGCATGAATACTTTTTAACTAAAAAAAACCACTTTATTTACAACTACAATAAGTTCTTAATCTGTAAGTATACTAATTTCTAGATGCTACAATAAGTTGGTATCCATCTTTGGGTCTGAGTATGAACGCCCTTGGGGACAGGCGTGGGGATGCCCGCTTGGCTTTAGTCTTGTACATCCTGAGGAATTTCACCAGAAACACTTTCGCTGCTAACACTGCGAAACGGGATCCTGAATCGAGAAAAAAAATACTGTTATTATTGCCAGTGCTTAACTCTGCTGGCCCTCGGAGTCGGTTGCGAAATTAACTCTGATTGAGATTTACGTAAAATTGATATTGTCATAACAATAGTCGTAATAGTGTCCTGATTCATATATTTTTTTTCCACGTTTTATAGCGAGACGGAGAAAATTTAATGCTACAGCAGATCAGCCTTTTTGTTTCAGTTAGAGCATGTATGAGATTCCTATTTGTATAAATTCAATAAAACATTCTGACTTTCCTAAACTAGTAATATATACTCAAAATAAATCTACTTTAAATCTTCAGTCACTGAAACTAAGAAGTAAAGTTACACCAAAGCAAGATTCTAATCTCCAACGCAACAAACAGAATTCCTTACCTATACAATGTCGGGGTCCATTACCGAAAGGCATATATGTGTAAGGAACTATGTCAGCTCTACCCTCCTTTGAGAAGCGCTCCGGCTTACACTGGTTGGGCTCCGGCCAATACTTCTCGTCGCGGTGGATCGAGTATATTGGAAGCCAGACGTGGATTCCTGCTGGGGCCTGTGAGAAATAATTATGATATTTTAACTTTTGCCCGCGACTTCGTTCCCGTTCCCGGGGAATTTCCGGGATAAAAACTATCCTATGTCCTTTCTCGGGTCCCAGACTAAATCTGTACCAAATTTCATTCAAATCGGCTCCGTGGTTTAGGCATGAAGAAGAGACAGACAGACAGATAGAGTTACTTTTGCATTTATAATATTAGTGGTATCAGCTGTCACCCGTGTCATGTTAGGTTTTAAGTTAATGCTCTACTCCCGTCAGTTTTTGCGTGAAATAGTAACAAACATACACAAACAATACATTATAGGATGAAGTGAGATTGTGTCATTGAACTAAGAGAGACTGGATTCCGATCTAAACGAAGGAAAACGAGCATAAACTAACCAATACCCTCTATATTGGTTATGCTGATTATGCTCACGTATTGTATAACAAAAAAAACTTTTTTTCAAAAAAATAGTAACCGCCTTCAAAAACTAAAAACTCAAAAATAACAAAAATTTCGGAAGTCTGTGGCGACACAAATTAATTGGCAGAAGAGAAGCCACCGACTTCCGAAATTTTTGTTATTTTTGAGTTTTTAGTTTTTGAAGGCGGTTACTATTTTTTTGAAAAAAAGTTTTTATTTATTACTTTTTAGTGTTGACTCTGACGTGTTCTACAACCGATGCACACATCGTCTATGAATATTTCGTCATTTTTTGAAGCACTAAACCGATCGCCACAAAATTTATATGGGACCACCCCTGAATCATGACTTATCAAACAAAAAAAGAACCATCAAAATCCGTTTACAATTGACGGAGATATTGCGTAACAAACATACAAAAAAAAAAAAAAAAAAAAGAAAAAACAGAAGAATTGAGAACCTCCTCCTTTTTGAAGTCGGTTTTTTTTTTTTTTTTTTTTTTTTGTATGTTTGTTACGCAATATCTCCGTCAATTGTAAACGGATTTTGATGGTTCTTTTTTTGTTTGGTTGTTTTTTTTGTTTTTTTGTTTTTTTGTTTGAAAGAACATACAGACGAATTGAGAACCTCCTCCTTTTTGAAAATCTCCGTCAATTGTAAACGGATTTTGATGGTTCTTTTTTTGTTTGGTTGTTTTTTTTGTTTTTTTGTTTGAAAGAACATACAGACGAATTGAGAACCTCCTCCTTTTTGAATATCTCCGTCAATTGTAAACGGATTTTGATGGTTCTTTTTTTGTTTGGTTGTTTTTTTTGTTTTTTTGTTTTTTTGTTTGAAAGAACATACAGACGAATTGAGAACCTCCTCCTTTTTGAATATCTCCGTCAATTGTAAACGGATTTTGATGGTTCTTTTTTTGTTTGGTTGTTTTTTTGTTTTTTTGTTTTTTTGTTTGAAAGAACATACAGACGAATTGAGAACCTCCTCCTTTTTGAAGTCGGTTAAAAAATCTGACTAAACACGTGCATAATATGCTGTATAATGGAATAAACTGGCTTTTAACACATCTCGTTTTAGCTAGGAACTAAAAAGAGATGCAATAAGAGTCAGTTTACGAAGCATGTTGAAAGCCTTTATTCGTTATTGCCACTTCACTACACAGACACTTTATATAGACGATAATGTGCGTTGCTTGTTTTAACACTGTACAGTTTAAACATCTATGTTTATTTATAAATAACATCGTATACTGATTAACTGACGTTGATATATCAATGCACAGCCCAAACCGGTGGCCCTACAGACATGAAACTTGCAGAGTGTGTTCTTTGTAAAGAGTAGGTAACAACTAAGAAATATTTTTTGGAAATTTCAACTCTAAAGGTAAATAGGTATCGTCATTCACGCGAACGAAATCGCGGGCGATGGCGAGTACCTAATGTATAAAACTAACTAAAATTTTAGTCGTAATTTCTGCTCAACTACGTAGAATTACAAAAACAAGTCAATATTGAAGGTGAGAGAAGTTTCAAGTAATAGTTTGAAACTAAGGCCAAAATACTTATCTATTCTCCGTTTCTTTCTTGCCATGGCAGCTTAACCGCTGTGCGACGGTGACAGAATTACGTTAAATTAGCTGAAGCACTTATTATGAAGTATATTTATCTCGACTTAAGATGAGAAAAGAGGATTATTAGTAAAGATAGATATCTCGGAAATTACTGTACACAACTCTGGTGATGAAATTACTCCCAAATAATCATCAAGGCCTTAAAATTAGCCACCCAAGAGATAGCATCTTCAAAATTCAAATCAACAAAACCAGACTACCGAAAAATGTAAACAAAATTCATTAAGGCCCCACCCCCTATTATGTCGTAAACGATCTATTAACACAGTATAAAGGAATCCTCCAGGGCAATGGTGCTATTACGATGCTAAATTACCTATTACCACGCGCCAATGAAGTTATTACTTCCAAAATATCGCTGGTATACCTTCTAAGTCATTTGTGGAGATAGGCACTAAAATTAAGTGTTAAAGATTTGCGAAATGACGGCGGAAAATGTTTGTTGGTTTATTATCACTGTCGATTTTACTTTATTATAAAAATGATATATTTTTTGGGTATCTCTATATCTCTATCGATATAATCTATTGGGTAGATGGGACTAAAGGAACAAAAGGGTGGGTTTTAGTCAGTAAAAGTCTGGTCCCACCCAGGACGGACTGGGCGGGACGTGTAGATAGGTGTGATGATTGAGAAAAGAGATCCTAATTTGGATGATTACAATGCTGATTTCTAGGGTACCCTAGAGATGGGAAAAGGAGTAAAGGACGACAATCAAGGCGCTGGGAAGACGACTTAAAGGGAATTGGTGGACCAAAATGGATGAGAATTGCGAGAGATAGGGACACGTGGAAATTTTTAGAGGAGGCCTATGTCGAAAGACAAACTGAAAAAAACGTCCGATCAAAACATTAGTTCTAAGAAGTACTTAATTGTAAATAACTCAGAAATAAAGGCTTATTTTATTTTATTTTATTTATTTATTTTATAATGCTGATTTATTAATCCATAAGACTTTCTAGGTTTATCTAGAACATTATTCTCTCGAAAAGCACAAAAAGCTGTTAGCCTCGGTTGTCATTGGTTGATCTTTGATAGTAAGAGAGTTGATGATGCTCTCGTGGTTTTGAGACTTAGGTTTTTTCTTTTAAGAATTTTTAGTATCAGACAAAGGCTCGAAGCTGGTGGCTTGTTCGCATTGGTTTGGCGTTCTTATGGAGTATCAGGATAAGGAAAGAGAGAGTGCATCTGTGTTTTCACGCCTTTATGCACAATAATAATGTCCAGCGTACTTGGCAAGCCTTTATCTAGATTGGCTGCGGGGACCAAAACTCGGCCGGGAGAATAATATGAAACGTTTTTAACAAAGAAACAAAGATATAGCCGTTGACACAGAATTTTATTTCAAACCGATCGTGATGGGTTATTCGAACGTATCGACGTTTTTAAGAAATAATAACCTTAGTCAAACAGTTTGATGTTATTAGAATTGTTGAGGTTCGTGATGTGATTTTATTCTAACAGCAAAAAAAAAACCTACTAATATTATATTAGAGTTACATCAGAATAATACATAGGCTACATAGGATTACCCTCCCACGGGAGAGAAGCAGTACCCAAATACCTAATGTAAAGCGACTGAAACCACTGGGGACAGCTAGTAAATGACAAATACTTACGATAAGCCTGTCTTTGCTGCCTGGGTGCGTGGGACCGAAGTCATACGTCGCAACAGACCGACGATCTGCTGAGCCCACCAGTGGCCATAATCTTAACACCTCTGTAAAATAAAAATAAATGTCTTAACTGCTGGAATTGTAAGGTTGTTGCCAGGTGTGATTAGAGCAAATTCTGCAGTGCCGATAATTGTAAAGCCAATGACGTTAAAGTAAAGAATCTGGACCAACGTTTAATGAGACCTTTCTAAGGCAGTGAGATCAATAACTTGATTTAGAAAGTAGTAGTGGTCAGGTGATCCTTCTCTTAGTATGTTGAGTGTACATAATTTGTTATCAGAATGAGGGGCAGGCCAGTATTTATTAAAAGAGTCGGAGAAGACTGACTCAAATACATTTTCTGGATGTTCAGTTTCCCCTTTACTGGTAATAAATCCTTAAACACAGCACTCACCATTGACACACATCTCCAAATACTCCAATCCTTGAACAGCTTCATACAGGTCTTCGATCTCATCATCAGGAGGCAGTTGGTCCAGTTCTTCATGCAGTTTTTCCTGCACGCTGGGGTTGATGGCCATTTCATACAGAAAGTAGTATATGAGGTTCGCAGTAGTGTCATAACCAGCCACGTAGAACAGAACCGCTTGGGCTACCAGGTCATCGTCTGTGAATTCTGTGGACATCCATATTTATATGACAAATGTGAAAGTTTGTTTGTAACGTTATCACGCTTAAACTGCTTAATCAATATGGATGAATTTTGGTATAGATATAGACGTAATGTTTGAACTTCAAAAAATGACAGTTTGGATAAACTGTCACACTATAATACTTTATCACATATCGCTAGGGCTTATAACGTATCTCATCGTCGGAAGTACGTATAGCTGACCATTGGTTTTAAGATAAGATAGACCTGAAGTAAGGAACCTTCCCACTCAAATATTTAACTTCATCGCAAAATCGGAGTTTGGCGCAATAAACAACCGTCTCTATAACAACCGTCTGGCAGTAGCTAACCGAAGAGAATCAGAGAATTCTTCCTTTCCAATCGAAAATGAACTACACAGCTACACTATGTCCCTAATACCCCTAAAGGCAAATAAGCGTATATATTTAACGAGATACACAAAACACATTACTATGCTGTACACCAGAGTAATCTTGATCCGCAAAGCAAATATGTTCCGGTTTTAAGGAATGGCGTAATCCCAGCACAATTGAGACGTCGCTCCAAACACGCACGTCATAATTAAAGGCTCGCGTCTCGTCAATCACGCGCTTGTTGTGTTGTGGGATCTGGGATAACAGTAGGACAAGTTGGGGAGGCCAACGAAATAAGGACTCCTTATTTCAATAAGTTTGTGTAGTGATGCAGGATTGATTATTACTATGATGATAATCACAATTGAATGTTTCTATGTATTCAGTTGATGAGTTCTTTAAAAAAACATTTTAAAGTTGCGGAAATTGTATGCCTTCGAAACTATCATCGGTCATAGTTAGGCTTTAGTTCTATGTTAGGTTATGCTTGGGTGTATTTTAAGCTAACTAACTCTTGAATTTCAAGAAATGACGTAATCCCGGCACAATATAGACGTCTCTCGGAACACGCACGTCATAATTAAAGGCACGCGTCTCGTCCATCACGCGCTGGTTGTGTTGTGGGATCTGGGATAACAGTAAACAAGTTTGATATGCCAACGAAATTGAGTTTTTTTTTTTTTTTTTTTTTTTAATCTGAAATTTTAATTGGAGTTTTTATCCCAATGGATACGCCAACTCCATCATGCCTTATGCAAACTACTTTCACTTAAAATTACTAATTATACTTAACTGAAAGGAGAGTCTTAATCGCTATGGTACACCAACTCGCAAAACTTCCTTGCCAAGTCCGACTTTGGTTGTGCTAAAATAGTCTGGGTGAGACCAACCTCTGATATATTTAAGTTAAACTCATTGATTAAGATTCTCCTTTCTACTTGGTTCTTGACACAATCCATCAGCAAATGTTGTACATCCTCGAGTACATTGCATGTGTTGCAATTCGGAGAACTTACTTTCTTCATGAGAAATGCAAACTTTGCTGATGGATAGTGTCCAGACCGTAATCTTACAGCTAACTTAACATAACTCCTACTTAACCTGCTACTGTCAAACCAGGGCATTTGAGGAAGCTCATTTTGCACTGTTTTGTACCATGTACCTTTGTCTACTGACTTACTATTAAAATGTTGTTTCCAATTGTTAAAACTTTTTATTTTAAATTTCGACACGTATTCTACGTAATCAGGTACAAAGCTCAGTTCGACTCCTTCCGTTGCTGCCAGTTTAGATGAACAATCAGCTTCCTCATTTCCCCTCAGACCGACATGAGCTGGGACCCATTGCAATTTCAACTCTAAGCCATTTACAATAAACTTATAAATATATTTTAAAATTTCGTAAGCTGTCGATGTGCCTCTGAAGCCAGAGGCGCATCGAGCTACGTGATGCAATGCGCTTTTGCTATCCGTAAATATAACGACCTTATCAAAATTTTTTTTCATTGCATAGGACAAGGCTTGCAAAATTGCAATGAGTTCCAGCGTCATGACAGAAACATCTGACCTTATTTTAAAACCTGCTCGATGGTTACAACTTGGGTCGTAAAACGCTGCACCTAATCCATGAGAGCTCTTCGATCCGTCCGAATACAATTTATGCCATCCACTATAATTTAGATTCAATTCACTCACAACTTCATTAACTAAAGCATTAGGCTCGTATCTTGATTTAGCTAGTGATATACATTCCAAGTTTATAACTAAACATTTATGAAAATCAATAGCTGATAACCAAATATCGAAATTGAGATCGTTTTGCCTTTTTAGTAAGTATTGGTTGATGCAGTGTGTTACTGAAGAGGTTGTGGCTAGATTGTTTTTAGGGTTCCGTACCTCAAAAGGTAAAAACGGAACCCTTATAGGATCACTTTGTTTCTATTCAGTTTATGTATTTATTAAATAAGGTCCTTGTTCATTTTGGTGCGATAATGTTACGCCTCATAGAACTGTCAAAGAGCATAGATCTTTTTAGGCTTCAGTTCTATATACGTTGCGTTATGCTAATATCTATTTAATTTTTTTAGGCTAAATAACTGCTTGGTTTTAAAGAATGGCATAATCCCGGCACAATTGAGACGTCGCTCTGAACACGCACATCATAATTAAAGCAAATAAATAATTTGTTCAAATAAATAAATCTATCTATCTATCTATCTAAAGGCGCGCGTCTCGTCAATCACGCGCTGGTTATGTTGTGGTGGGATCTGGGATAACAGTGAGACAAGTTTGAGAGGCCAACGAAATCAGAATTTTTGGGACAATAGTAATTGGCCTTTTAATAAGGATGTGTAGCATTGGAATTGTTTTTTATAGAATAGGAAATTCTGTTGACGAGTTACGTTTAAACCTCCGAACACACGTGATTCGAGACACAATAGAAAGACAATAGCAGCCTGACAGTCATCTGTCGCTTGGTCATCGAAGGGTTAACATGGAATATGTACCATATTTTTTATTCGAAAGTTTACATCGCTTTGACACACAGGAAACTTGTAAACAGGAAAGTTCCGTTAATGCAAAAATTGTAACGATACAGTTGTATCTAGATGATGAACCCTAGAAACACAACACTTCTTTTTGTGAACAGTCGTGTGCAAAATAGTAGAACAGTACTTGATCTACTGTTTAATCCCTAACTATAAATGAGAAGAATAAACGAATTAAAGTTAATCTTACTCTCAGCGGTCTTTGCGTCCTCATTGTTGTTCGCGTCGCCATCGCTGTCCGCCCTGGGTTTGCCTGTAACGTTTTATATTATGAAATAAAACATAATATTAGGTATAATGAGGGCTAAAGATTGCTTAACGAGAGCAAAGTTATGGTTGCAAATGTAAAAAAAAGATATTATTATATACTAGGTGTATTTTTGGTCCTGTACAACCCGCTAGGAGTTCATACATTTTGGTCAGGGGAGGGCATTAAACTTTTGTTAGAAACAGCTGATATTTTTTTCGCGATTTCAGAGTTGATTCCATAATAAAAGTGGTTTGTTTTCATGAGTAGAATTATCTCCTAGCCGGTTGTGCAGGACCAAAAATACACCTAGTATATTTTTTTTTATTTTAAATATGTATAGAATGATAAACTACTGACAGATTGACGACTGTTGATATATCAACGCACAGCCCAAACCTAGAGAGCCTATAGATCTAGAGATATGAAACTCGCAGGGTGTGTCCTTTGTAAAGAGTAGGTAACCAATAAATATTTTTTGGAAAATCCAGCGCTAAATGGGTAAATGAGAGGGATGGAAGTATCGGACATTTACGTGGGCGAAAGCCTGTAAAATTATACAACGTTAGTGTTTGTTTGTAGGATGTAATCTTAAAGACCAATAGGCGAGATGACAAAAAAAAAAGTAATTAGTCCGTCAGTTAGATAATCAAAAAATTTGGGACACGTATTTTTTCTTTTTTTTCGTAAACAGAAAATGACGACAATACAGTGCGTTGAAGTTTCGTGAAACGTCACACCTTTGTATAATTTTTACTGAGGAGTGACGTCACAAGCCCCCTCTCCGGAACTTTGATGCTCTTTATCTTTGTATTTTGTTATTAATTTGATCAAGCAAAAAATATGTGTCCAGTATTTTTGGACTGTCTAACAGACGGACTAAATAGAATGTCGTTCTTTTGATGTAGTCAACATCCCTATTCTTGTTTTCTTAATTACAAAAAAATTTTGAAAAACTGAAAACAATTGAGTAATATCAAAAGCTTGTCAATATTTGTGGGTAGAAGAGCTCTACGAAATTTACAGATACCTAGTAAAAGTCTGCTAAATAATTTACGTACTTTTGTTATACTAAACAATTAACTAGTAACTATCTAATAAGTACTTCAATATGTAGTACATGGTATTTTATTTCGATTAGAAAAATAAAGGCCAAATAACGTTCGTTATTCAATTTTGTGTATGTTTACGGAAGTTTCATGAAATTCGTTCTTGGAAGTTTTCAGACACATTCAAGACGAAGATTAGACCGCTAACGTTCCTACAAATTACAATTGTCTCGCTGGGTCCATTAAAAAGCTACACAATTGTTGAGTATCATTTTATAGGCTATGTTTTAAGATATCTAAACTAGACTTCTATAGAAAAAGTCGCGGGTAAAAGATAGTTTGTTGTGATTATGAAATATTTTGTTATTTTGATTGCCTAAAATTAGAATCTTTATTCCCGTTGAGTTTTCATGTTTTGGCAGAAAAAGGAAACTTTCGCTGGTCATTGACACATTTACGAAATTCGCTCATGAATGTTCAGACAAGTATATACCAGGAGATAATATAATGGATGGAGTTCTGTAATGGTTCGATTTTTGAGGCCTGTTTATTGGATGTGTCATATACAGAAAAAAAATGTTTGGTTATTGTTCACCAAAATAGTTACCAGGAGTTAAGAGAATGGTTGGAGTATCCACCATAATTGTGGTTTCATTTTAGAAACTCACAACAATATGTAACATAATTTATGACCTTAGTAATAAACGAAACATATGATCAATCAACAAACAAAGTACCAGGCGCTTATAAAGATGGAGGAGCTACATACCTTGAGCAGCGTCGACTAGGATTTGAATGAAGTCAGGTCGTGGTTTCACCAGATTTTCTCGCCGAGCCTTCAAAGCTGATTTGAACAGTTGAGAAAATTTCTCCGCGTCTTGTGTGGGAATTATTTTTACTTTCAGGAGCTAGAAAATAGTAAAAAAATACACATTTTAGTTAAATTGATGCTAAAAAGCATAAATGTACCGTGCAACTTGTAACAAACCTTCATAATACTCTTCATATTCTCGTAGCCGAAGAACTTCATGACTTGGTTGGTGTCCTGCACCACTGCTGTCTTCCCTAACCTGAAGATGCAGTTGTCAGGGTCTTTGAGCGAGTCCACTGCGAACCCAAACGCACATGACGCTATGACGTCATTCACATATGACATTGTTATCTGGAATGAAAAAACATACGGACATGGAACATACGGACAAAAAATCATATTGGTACTCGCCCAGGCCGTACGTGCAAAATAGATGCAGCTGCAGTTTACGTGACGTTATATTGCAGTGCACAGAGATGTAATTTCATAATAAAATTACCTAAAATTACGGTACCGTAGCAACAATTAGGCTGGAGAAAAATTACTAAGTACTTTCGCAGCCTGCAATAACTTGTAAGATTGACAGTCTTCTGTCTAAGAGGCCTGACTCTCATGTCTCATGTAAGAGTTTGTGGGTTTGAATTCGAACGAGTATCAATGTGATTTATTCAATTTATACAATAGAATTTAAGTCTGGAATCACCCATCCGCCTTAAGCAAGCGTGGTGATCCATGCTCATGCCTTTTCTGTATGAGTAGAACTTTTGTCCTGCATCGTGACAGTCTGGGCTGGTATCCATTATTATCCAGTTTTTTACAGTTCCGTTACTATACTATCCACAATTCAAAATTGATCTCACCTTGTTAATATCCATAACTTGTTCCCCAGAAACATTTTCTCGAAGATAGGCGAGGACGGCGCACGCACTCTCCGCCATGAGCGGCGCCATGCTGCGACAACGCGCGCCAGAAAACGCGGGAGATAATGACGCGCGCATTGACCGCCATCTTGAACCTGCGCGGTTTGAAAACAGATTGTAGACAATAAATCTCTATTTTGCATTTGCTGTTTTTGGTACACTTCTCGTTTATTTTAATTTGTATTCTCACGAAACTTTCATCCTAAGTTTGTGAAGATAATTACACTGAGTTATTGGCAGAAGTATTAGTGTCGCCATCAAGAAACCAAAAAAATCAATATTGTTAATAGGGTAAAAAATGTTTTGCAACAGTTTTCCGGATACTTTTTTTTTTACACCAGCATCAATAAATTTACGTACCTACTTTTTTAAGCTTTCAAAACGCCTCTCTTCCATAGTTTTGTAATGTCATCTTATGACGTCACGAGTTATCCACCCGATTGACGTTTCTTAGTTTCAAACGAACCAAAAATCCAATTTTACACTAATTTAAAAATGAACCGAATTTTTAGGGCTTAAATAAACAGAGGTTTTATAAAAAACGTGTCTTACATTTATCGGTTAATGTTGTTTAATACTGTATTGTGTAATCAGTATCAATTCTTTTAGTAATTTTGAAACTTGATTAATATGAATAAAAGACTAGCTTTTGTGTTTCCATGACCTTGTCCACATTGGTTGTTGAAGATGTTCACGTTTAACACCATATGGGAAGTCGTAACTAAAATTTTGGTGTAAGCTCCATACATTTCAGTTTTCATTTGTTTATCAACAACCTAACTACCTTCAACTACCTAGCCAGTATACTTATTAACAGATTTTAAACGGAAAAATCAATCATGAAAGATGTTTGTCAACAAAAACACAAACCAATCAATACAAATAAAAAAAAAACTTGCGACCTCTCCAAAGTCGAACCGTAAACAAGTTCTTATCTATCTTGTTGACAGAACAGCGTTTACAAAGAAGTTCATCAAAGTTCTTTAACTCGACTGTTTACAGGATAGTTGACATTATAGTACCCGTGATAAGGCGACCTAGTTAGAAAATTAACCGCTGTTAAGCACCTTGCATAGAACTTCAAGTTACGTCGAGCTAGTGCTTGTCCCTGCAGTTTAACTAGTTATAAGTTAAACTGTTTTGACTTCGTAATTTGAGGTGTTTACTTCTTGACCGCTGTGTGTGTGTGTCTGTGGCACAAGTAGCCACCAGTAGCTTTTAAACGGGTGAACTGTTAGCGATGGTTCTTAGAAAAAAATCATTAAAATAGTAATTCTCGTTCCCGTGGAATTTTTGGGATATAAAAACTATCTGTTGTCCTTTCTCAAGACAAGGTTTAGTAGTTTTGGTGTAAAAGCGAGACAGACAACAGAGTCAGTTTCGCATTTATAATATTAACCTTTCGACGCCCAAGCGGCAGCCGGCTGTTGGGCTGCTATTGTCTTTCTATTGCGTCTCGAGTCGGTTTAAGTATGGATTTAAACAAAAAATAAGTAAACTCGGTACCTGTCAACATAATAAGGTTTCGTCCAAACAGGGGGTCACAATCAGCGTCAATATGCACCCCTCGGTCCGCGAAAGAGTTGAAGTCTCGCACCATGATCTGACGGATGAGCTCTGGATCCCGTGGAATTAGGGTCGGTACTAGGTACTGGTACAGTCCAAAGTATCTGGAAGTATTAGGTTAGTATTGATTAGAATTTAGTGTAGTTTAACGAAAATTGGGTTTGGAAATCATGTTAAATGATAGTTTTTTTTTTTGTTTTTTAGAGGTTATTACAGTAGTAGCTTTTAAAATTGTATTTATTTATTTCTTATTATGAAATATGTATGAATAGAGTTCAAGTCCTAAAATCTTGGCGCTAAAATGAATTAAGTATGCATCTAACTCACTTGGCGGTGGTTTGGCGACCATGGTATCTTAATGAGACTGAGCTCTAGAA
The DNA here is from genome assembly GCA_033675125.1 of Athetis lepigone. Lineage (NCBI taxonomy): Eukaryota > Metazoa > Arthropoda > Insecta > Lepidoptera > Noctuidae > Athetis > Athetis lepigone. The sequence goes on along the minus strand of CM066236.1, from coordinate 2,823,596 downwards.
AATACCTTATAATAAATTTATAAGCAAATAAATGCTACCATTCATACTAATATTACAAATGGGAAAGTGTGTCTGTCTGTCTGTATGTTTGTCTTTCTTTCACGGCAAAACGGAGCGACGAATTGACGTGATTTTTTAAGTGGAGATAGTTGAAGGGATGGAGATGGAGAGTAACATAGGCTACTTTTTGTCTCTTTCTAACGCGAGCGAAGCCGCGGGCAAAAGCTAGTACAATATAATATATTAGAATTGTTACCGCCCCTACAGGTTGCACTTATGTTAACTTTATTCTTAGGCCACTGCTACGCTCCCATGGATAATAGAGCGATGTTATGTCGCACACATAAATGTATCAAACATTTACCATAACAGTTTCTGAAAACAGATTGAAACTATTGACTTTGACGGGCCTGTTGGTCTAGTGGTCAGTGACCCTGACTGCTAAGCCAGAGGACGTGGGTTCGATTCCCACCCAGGACAAACTTTGTGTGATGAGCATAATTGTTTGTTCTGTGTCTGGGTGTTATTTATCTATAATATATGTATGTATTTAAAAATCTATAAGTATGTATATCAGTTGTCTGATTACCATAACACAAGCTCTGCTTAGCTTGGGATCAGATGGCCGTGTGTAAGATGTCCCCAGGATATTTATTTATTGTGCAAAACTATAGTGAGCGATACCTATTTGTTATACATCGTGTTGGGTAAGACGAGGGACATATTGGAGGCTAATCAGAGCTAGGGAATATGAGGGCTATTAAAAGACTCATTCCAAATATGTTAAAAAATCTGACTGAATGGCTCCTTACTCTTAACTATGAAGATGTGGAGGAAATCCTACATACATTAACTTGAATTTAATAAATGCTAAATGTACTTACATACTACACGTAACGAATTAATAGGGTTATGTGGCCAAATCAAACCACCATCCACACACACACACACACGCACACACACACGCACACACACACGCACACACACACACACGCACACACATACACACACACACACCTCCAAACGCGTACTCACACACACCCCCGAACGAGGGCTCATGTACACACACAAACACACCCCCACACACACTCACACAAACACACACGCACGCACGCACACACGCTCGCACACACAAACGTACACCAGACACACTTCACGCTTCTTTATCTTCTGTTTAATTTTTAAGGAACTTACTTTAATTAATATTACTGTTACTCATATTGTTGGTCTAGTAAGTCTAAAATTATGTTTCCATCGGAAGAGCGAGGCTTTCCCAACACAAGTATCATTCGATTACTTTCTGGGAAGCCCCGGCAACTTACATGTAAAAACTTACTGAAATAAATGCATTTTTATTTTTATTTTATTTATTTATAGTACTTTATCGTATCAGAATAAGATTCAAATTACAAAACCTGGCTCAATGGTTTAAACCTGGTTTAGAGAAAAACCTTGTTTTGTAATAAGGCGGTAAGAGTCTTATTGCGATAATTAAACTGCGGTTTTCTTTATGATTTTATATATTATTGTTTTATTTCCATTTATTTATTTTAATACATACTAGCTGCTTTTGGTTACAGCCTCGCTCCCGTAGAACATAGCGTGATATTATATAGCGTATGTTACTCACGGATAATGTAGCTTTCGAATGGTGAAAGAATTTTTAAAATCGGTCTAGTAGTTTTTGAGCCTATTCATTACAATCAAACAAACAAACATACAAACAAAGTTTTCCTTTTTAATAATATTAGTGTAGATAATACGATAGGTACAGTTTAATATGTTTTATTATTATTTACATTTTTATTAAGGTACCGCATCCACAAATAGGCCCCTCGACTTTCGTAACACGGTGTAAATTTTTGCAATCGTTGGTAGGAAATAATATAAAAAGCCAATTGTCACAGAAGCAGTTAGTATTACTTTGGGCCCATAAATTAGATAAATTCCTTTATATTTTCGCAATAACCGGCGTTACATAATACGATACCCATTTTTCAAACGAGTAATTTAAACACGATTACCGCCACGACACCGTACGACACGAGATAATATCCGTGAGAAGAAACCCAGCCTTTCCAATGCTAATTTATCATTCGATTCATTTACCTTTGATCTTTAAATGCGTCATATCCAGCCGCGATAGCTTCCACAAAATTTTCCCGCCCTAGGGTGACAGCTGTCAAGTTCCCCAACAACGGAACCGGAGGCAGCGTACACACACCCTTAGACGAGAAGTATCTCAAACGGTTCCGGGAATAATAGAAGAGGCACGTCACTAGCAGCACGATCAACCACCACATCGTGAGGTTTTATTTTAAACACAAAAAACTTTTGATATTGTCTATTTTTGACACAACAACCGCGGTAAAAACAAAACTGAACAACTACAAACAATATAAAAAAAAACACACTGCGTTCGAATTTCGAAAACTGATCGTTCGCGAATTTTATAAAAGTTATTCAAATATTTAAATATCGAATACCAAAGAATAATGCTCCAAACTCGTACAAACGTATTCGCGCGCATTTAGTAGCGGAATGTTGAGTATCAGAAACTGTCCGAACAACCGGCTAAACTAAGAGAAAGTTGCGAAGGTAATGGCGGCACGCTGACACAGCGAATAAATGGTTGTATAACAGAAGTCTTACGTCACACGTCTGCAACTGGTATTTGAGTGCCGTGACCCTCTTTGGCAGATGATTTGATACGTAATAATGGTTTAGGTACTAGTTAGCGTTTAGTCGTATAATGCCTAATTCGCAAAATGGCACACAGTTGCAAAAAGGCCAATTCGCGAATGGACTAGTTCTCAAAAGGACTCATTCGCGAAAATTCTCAAAAGGACTAAGTAGTAAAATGCCTAATTCGTAAAAGGACTTTGTGAAGTATAACGTTCCAAAAACCTTAATGTAAAGCCTGCCCTGTCAGCCTTTAGGTTCATAACGACAACTTCCCAAAACGTTCACACTCCCAAAACGTCTACTTCCCAAAATGGTAATTCTAATGTCTATTTCCCACTTCGTCTACTTTCCCATAACGACGACAAATCTATAATAGGGAAGATGCAATATTTTTATTTTTGTTTTGATTTTAAAGAATTCCATGTAAAATAGACCACTAATATATTAAAAAGTTAAAATGTTGTAATTTCTTGTAAAAAAAAGCGGTTTTAAATTGACAGTTTAAACTTCCGCGCGAAAACACACCAATAGTTCCGATGACGTCACTCCAGTGACACTGTATCTCTGGTTGTATTGTTCTTCTCTAATTTTTATAACTTTTTATTATTATTCGCCATTCCAGATACTTTTATTGCTAAAATTTGAAAATAAACTATCAATCAACATCTCGTGGTCATAATAATACCGCATGAAAGCATGTATGCAATGCTTTTTTATGCAAAAAAGCATGTTGACTCATATTGATATCTCCAACACCAGACGGGTTACAAACTTTGTATCAGACAGTTTTGGTGGCTGAACTTCTGATTTTAAATATTTGAAGAATCTGGATTAATGGAATCTTTACCTCCTGGACCTTGTATCATCGCAGACAGAGGCTTCAAGCATATCGAAGGTGTGTTATTTCAGTTGATTAGTTAGACCATTAGTGAACAACACTAAGAAAAGTTCAAAAGATGAAGTACTACAGTCGAAGGAAATTGCATGCCTTCGAAATCATAATTAAATAGTCATTAGAAGACTGCGCGAATTTGCTTTTCTAAAGCTAATTAATTTATTCCTACAAAACTATTTCAAGACTATTTCTGTTTACTTTGACAATGACAACTAACTGCGGGGGTGCGTTCCAAAAAGGGTAAGAATTACACGGAGTAGCGCGAAAGTTACTCTAAAGCGTTCCGCTGGCTTATTACCTATGAAACAGCAATCAGCAATATTTGCGCAGTGATCGCGCGATTAATCGCTTGACGTAAAAAAAATCGTATTATGTATGAATCGATTGCTAATCGCTCGCTGATTGTTCTAATGCACTTATTGCTACGATGACGATAAAGTAGCAATCGCAGACATTTAGACATTTAGTCATGCTTTGTTTTATTAGGTACCAAAGAGTTTTATTATATTGAATACATACCATCTTAAATAAAACAATTTTAGAAATATGGACCTTACCAAAAACAAATAATATAACAGTGTTTAATGTAATATTAAATTACCTACCGTGTATGTCTTCTATTTAATAACCGTAAATTACATGTAATATTTTTTTTATATAGTCAAAGGCAATTTGATATTGAATTAAAAAAAATCTCGATTAAGATTTCATTGTAAAAACTCGATTGTATTACATCACTATTTATTTGGAACTAAAAACCTGCAACACTGGAAATGTCATTTTTCTGACTCGAATTAAAAATCGTACTATAACCTCTTTTTAATTTTCGAGTGAATTCCTCGCACGTTTTGGAACGTGCTAGTGACGTCATTCCAGTCGCTTGACGCTGATTGGTGTTTTAAATTACGTTTCATTTCATGTAATTTTAAATTCATATTTTATTGATATAAATAAACATTATGCAAAAAAAAAGTTGCAGAGGCCCTTCATTTACATTTTTTCAACATTTTATTAATAAATTTTCAATAAATACTATGTTTGCATCTTCCCTATTCCCGAAAAGTCCCCTTCCCATAAGGTCAACTCTCAAAACGTCCACTTTCTAAATAGTTTTTTTTAATCAAAATTTTACGGGTTCCAGTGGGAATTTCAATTTTTGTACAAAAATTATTTTCTAAAATCATAATTAGATAGTCAATGTTGAACCGGAAACCTATTTTAAGTTCAAGATATTTTTATGAAAGTCAACATTGTTATTTGTATACAGTGGGTAGTTGCAAAACAAATTATGAAGTTAGTTGTATTGTACAGAATTAGCATTAAACGTTCTTTTGAACATTGTAAGGTGCGTGTGAATATTCAAAATAGACTTAACAATAATTAAAACCCAAAAAGGCAAAGACAGTGTTTTGTCAAATGGCTATCGCTATTATCTAGTAAAACGTAATAAAAACAATACGACTTTATGGAGATGTGAAAACCGTATATCGTGTTCTGCAACCATAACGTTGAATAGTGTCCGTACCAATATTTTAAGAAAGTCAAATCACTCCTGCGCGTTAAACAGTTATCGAAATGAGGTATTTAAGTTCATTGTTCATATTATCACATAATATGCGGGAAACAATTGGGTCTGAAGAAGATGAAGAGTACAGAAATTGGATACCGTCTTTCTCTTCACTTAAAAGTTCTTTGTATCGTGAACGAAAAAAGTTTCTTGATGTAAATAAACTAGTTTTTAATAGTTTAGAAGAAGTTGTGATTCCAAAAACATTCAATAAAGACCTCCTGGTTTATGAAGATGGAACTGATGATAAAATCTATATATTTGCTTCTCGAATTGCAAAAAAAATGACAAACTTGGATCTTATTACGGAGACGGCACTTTTCGGTGTTGTCCGCCACTATTTTATCAGATTTACAGTATACATCTTGATGTTGATAATACCAACAAAAATTTCAGCAATGTTGTACCGGTGATCTATGGTTTATTGCCCAACAAAAAAGAAGCTACTTACATCCGTTTCTTTAATTTATTAAAAAACAATTTAGGGGTAAAGATACTTCACTTTAAATGTGACTATGAGCACAGATTAATAAATAGTTACTACGTAACAGATACTTCACTCCAATACAAAAACCAAAATACCTACGCTATAATAGCCTACAAAATCATAATAATAATACCAGTTGTTTGCAGCAAGGAGAAATGTATCATAAGTACGCACAAAGAGAGTTGAGATTCTTTTGCCCGCCGCGCGACTAACGTGTGTGCGTGTCGTCCAGCAAATCTGCTAGGGTTATACGTATGATGACAATGGTAATAAAACGAATGTTTTAGAAAAACAATTATTATTTTATTTGTTGATCAAAAATTTTTTAGTTTGATAAAATGACTGATGCATATTTTTCGTTCCTTGAATTCCCGACTAATATATTTTAGTGTCGAAAATATCCACAACCGCGTGAATAATTTTAATAAATAATCAAAAGGGAAACAAGAGAATTGGGAAACAGGGGAATTGCACAATAATCACGCAATAATTACGTGATTTTGGCATTTTAATAGTCAGCGCTGTACCCGTGACGCGCGAGCACTCAGCCGGGCGCGCGACAGCCCGGTGTTCGTTGTATCGTCGACGATACGCGAAGCGGTAGGCATAAAACGCGTGGCCTTGAGCGAGTGACGGACGCCTGCTATGAGCTAGCTCAATTTAATGCTATCCAGAATGTATACCCAGAGGCTCAAACTACTGGTTGCTTCTATCATTATAATCGTGCAGTCTGGCGCAAATTAAAAATAAATAAAATAAACAAAACAAGATCAGAAAGAAATTTTGGTAGGCTTATTACTTTGTTGCCCATGCTTCCTCCAAAATACATACAGAAGACATGGAAAGATATATTAGCAAATATACAAATTACTACAGGTATGAAGAAATTTAAAACTTATTTTGAAAAACAGTGGATGGCCATATCTTCCCATAAAATAAGTGTATATAAAGATAATCACAGAACAACAAATCAAGTAGAAGGATGGCATCGACGTCTTCGAGCCCGGATACCACAAAGCCCTAACTTTTATTTATTTTTGTATAAAATTGAAAAAGAGATTAAATATCAGGACAACAGACTAACACATTGCCTTTTCGAGACAGTTAATAAGACTAGACGAAATGCGCACATTTTATTTGACGAACAATACAGCACGTTACTGAAAAAATTACATAAAAAAGAAATGACTTTGATTAACTTTCTAAAAAAAATTATTTACATGCGACTTCTAATCAAGTGTAAGCAAAACAAAACGAAATAAATATTTCTGAGTGAGACCAAGAGGTGGTTTAATATAAACAAAAAAAAAATGATTTAGACATTTCAGTTTTAAAACTATTTTAAAAGTATTTTTCCTTTTGATTTGATTTTTTTTAAATTCGATTTTTTAATTACATTTCAAAGAAAAACGTTATGTATTTTGTTTTGGAATTTTCAGAAGTGATTATTGTTACCTATTTAGTGTAAAAGTAATGTTAAATTACTGGATTGAAAATATTAGATTATTATTTACTCGTACCTATCAAAGATTCGTATTAAAATGATAAAATGCAAATAAGCCTTTTTAATCTCCACTACGCAATTTTATTTACTCACTAGCTGTGCTCGGCATGCGTTGCAATGCTCCGTCTAATTAACCTATTTAGTATTTTTTTTTTTTTTTTTTTTGGGGAGTGGGAAATCATCAAATGACTTCTCCCGCCATGGGGCGGGAGGGCGTGTCAGACTTTTACTGACTAAAACCCACTCATGTTCCTTCGGTTGCTCTTTATGTTCCGGGGTCACAGTAACCATTATAAACATTCTGCAACCCCGGCAGGCATTGGCCCTGTTGGGCCCCTTCCTACGCTGACTCTCCCTGAGGGGCGCGAACACTAACGCGCCGCCGCAATGGGGCCATTACTGGCATTCCATTGCGGCCTCGGTAGTCGCGGCGGCAGCGGCGGACGCGGCAGCAGCGGGGACGTCGGGAGCCGTGGCGGCAGCGGGATCGGCGAAACGATCGGCGGCAGCAGCGGGAGCGGCGGGGGCGGTGGCAGAGGGCTTCCGGCCCTTTCCTCTGGTCCTGGCGGGTGGGGCGCAAGCCTTGCCCCCAGCCCGGTGATCGGCCGGCTTGCCGGCTGCCGCACATACGAAGCAGTGCGGCGCGGCGGTGCACGAGCCGGCCTTGTGACCGGGCTGACCGCAGCGGAAGCAGTCGCCGCTGCGGTCTACCTCCGAGGTGCAACGGACACCGACATGGTGTCCCACCTGGCACCTGAAACACCTCAGAGGCCTGGGCTCCAGCAGCTTGACCTGCGCCGAAGTCCAGTCTCCGACCAGTAGTCGGCTGCCTTTTCCCGCGATCGCTTTTGCCGCCGGTACGGGGCTACTCACGATGACCGCTCCCAGCCCGGAGCGGTCAAAGCGGATGGCGCCCACCCGCACATCGCTAGCTGGACAGCCCCCCACTTTGGCGACGGCGGCCACCAGTTCTTCCTCTGTGACGGAGTCGTCCAGGCCGGTGACGCGCATATCAATGCGCATGGTGGGCCTGGACACTCGTACCTCTTCCGCCTGGAGGGACTCCCGCAGCCTTTCGGCCAAGGCATCGGCGACGGGGCCGCTGGTCGCCCCCGGGACCTCCAGCATGCGGGCTCCGGTCGCCGTGACTCGGAGCCGCAGACCTTCGGTCACGCCGACCTCAGCGAGGTTGACCGCTGCCTTAGCCTTCGAGAGGACTGCCGCGTATGTGACGCCCTTTTTTACCGCGTCCGGCTGCAGGGTTAATATTACCGCTGCAGACTTAGGGGCGCGGAGCCTGGCCGCGAGGCTCTTGGCCTTGCGGCGCTCTTGCCGCCGCTGCCGATGTTTGGCGGCCCTGGCCACCTTTGCCGCCTTTTTCCCCTCTCCGACGACTTGCCAACCGGGCTCAGCCGGAGCTTCGGCAATCGGGGGAGGAGGAGGAGGCGACGTGGGACACTGTGCAGCCGCACTCGCTGCGGGTGCCCCCACCACTTTGGGCTTTGCCGCCTTGCCCTTCTTGGTTGGCGTGGCCTTCTCCTTCGCCGGCTCCGGCGCAGCGGCACGCATTGTCGTCCCCGCCACTGGAGCCGCGGCCACCGCGGCAAAGGTTGCCGTTGGCCCTGCCGCCGGCGCCACCGGGGCCGCTCGACTAGCCGCGAGCGGGGGCCGGAGGGCAATGCCTTCCAGCACCGAGAACCGGCGCTGGAGATCCGCCAAGGCTTGGAGCACGTCCTTGAGCTCCGTCTCCTTGGGCTCAGCCGAGAGACGCGCGTCCCCCTGGAGCTTGGCCAGGTCCGCGCGTAACTGGACGTTCTCCTCTCGGAGCGCCTTCATGTCCGCCCGCATTGCGGCCAGCTCCCTTTCAACCTGTGTGGGCTCCTGGGGACTGTTGGCCTCCGCCCGCATTGCGGCCAGCTCCCTTTTGGCCTGTGTGGGCTCCTGGGGCCTGCTGGCCTCCTTCGCCGCGGCCATAATAACGTCGTAGGCCTCGGCCATGGCCTTGTCTTTGGAGCTTTTGCTCTTCTTCAAGGCCACCGTCGTCAGTGCCTCACCCACCAACTTCGCCAGGTCGACCGCTTGCTCCCCCCTCGAGCTCCTTGCGGCGGCTGGCTCATCCCGCGGAGCTGGCGCAGAAGCCGCTCCGGGGTGACGCCCCTCCAGGGCGAGCCTTTCGGCTCGCTGCGCAGCCTCCTGCGCGGGGAGCTTACGCCCCCCTCCTCCAATCCGGCCCGCACCCCGCCTGCTGGTGGGGATTTTGGGAGCCGGAGCCATCGCCTCACTGTCGGAGGACGACGACGCGCCCTCCGACATTGTCCGCTTCCTACTGCGGTCTCTCCGCCCACGCCTCGGGCTCTCTGAGCTCGAGCTTTCTGAGCTCGGGCACAGCTTCGCCGACCGCACTTCCTTCTTTCTCTCCTTCCTCTCTTTTTTTGTTTTCCTTATTTTAGTGTCCATACTTGATCCCACGAGTATGGGGGATTTAAAATGTACACCCAGGGCAACCCCCTGTCCCTGGGCAAGTGTACATTTATAACCCAACCAGAGGGTCCACCGGTTCCCTGGCTGGGGGTGCGCTAAAGACTGATGCGCCATCCATAATAGATGACACTACTCCTCAGCCATTCGTACCTTCGCCACGCACCAGAACTTGGTATTAGAGGTAATTTTTTATAGAGGTTGTCTTCCTCGCGGCCCGGGCGGTTAAGCCAAGGCCCTCGACCCCCGTCGAAAGTCAGAGACATGACCGTAACAGTCTTCGGGGCTACGAGATCAACGGGGGCAGCTAGGGATGACGACCCCCAGCTGCCTGCTCTGCGGCAGGGTGAGTGCACGCAAAGCCCGTTTCCCGACTCCAACACACACTGCCCTCTGCTACTCAGAGGGACAGGTGGTGGAGTCCTCCGCGACAGAATATTGGCAAGTGGGCAACGAGACCCCACAGGCACAACGTACCCAATGACGAGTCGTTGCCCACCTCCCAGGGTGCACCGTCCCTCGGACTGGTCTTCGCCCCGGAAGAATCCATAAGCGAACTCCAGCCCTCGGGCACACGAGGAGGTTTTCTGTCCAAGCACCCCAACCTATTTAGTATTTACCCTACCTACCTTTTAAGTATTCTTACTTGACAATTTTCATAATTCTTTGTTTTTTCTCTTTTAAGAACCTTTACAAGCATCCGAACTGAGAACCTCCTCTTTTTTAAGTCGACTATAAAAAACTTTTTCCAAATAAATAATAACCACCTTCAAAAACTAAAAACACAAAAATAACTAAAATTTCGAAAATCTGTGGCGACACAAATATTGGCAGAAGAGAAGCCACCCACTTCCGAAATTTTAGTTATTTTTGTGTTTTTAGTTTTTAGAGCGGTTATTATTTTTTTGGAAAAAGTTTTTTATTTTTTACTTTTTAGTGTCGAGTCCCAATGTTGACTGTGTATTTAAACCTAATTAATTTTCAAAATAAAACTACTTACAATCTTATAAAACGATAATAATCATAAAGTATTGTTGCAACAACGCAAGCCCCTCTATCTCTTTAACGTTGTTGTTAGTTTTTTATTTTTAGCTTTTCAATGTCTATATACCTATTTTAGTGGAAAGTCCTCGTCAATACGAATATAATAAGCCCAAACACGACGTAGTTAATACATATATCGTTGCGGAGTTCCCTTAACTGTCTCTCGTCTCCATCATCAGGTCAGCTTTAATCCTTTACTATTTTAAAATGCTCTTAAACATACACCTACGTGTTAAGTTTTTAACCTATGCATGCCTACAACTTTCCAAAGTTGCCCTCGATTTCTCAGGGTTTCCATCATCAGATCCTGACCACATGACAATGGGACCACCTGAGAAGTATACCCTATTAAACAAAAAAAATATTTTGCAAATCTGTCCAGGCGTCTTTGAGTAATCGGTGAACATACATAAAAAATAAAAAAAAGATCCCGACGAATTGAGAACCTCCTTTTTTTTGAAGTCGGTTAAAAAGGACTATAAAGCGACTCTTTTAGTTTTCAAGAAAATATTGGACAAATGGTAAATTTTGTGAAGTAGACGTTTTGGGAGTAGTCGTTTTGAGAAACAGACTAATTGGAAATTGGTCGTTATGGGAAAGTTGACGAAATGGGAAATAGACATTTAGGGAATTACCATTTTGGGAAGTAGACGTTTTGGGAGTGTGAACGTTTTGGGAAGTTGTCGTTATGAACCTGGCTAAAGGCCTGTCAGTCCTTGGGCAGAGGCCTGTAGTTCATGCATAATGGTGTGACTTCATTTGGTGTATTTGGCAAATATTCGCGTTACTGGTACCCAAGTGGCGCAGCTGCATGCGCCTACGTATTTAGAACATGCAATCAGTGTTTCTACAACTTTTGTCTCGTCTAGAATTATCGCCAAAAGTCAGTTTTATTATTCGTCTACCTACCTCAATATGTTACTTTTTTTCTACAACTTCACTTTTTTCGGTTCAACGCGCACAGTCATCAAGCAATGTAATCCTTTTTCAAAAATTCAAGTAAACAAGTATTTACCACAGTTCTTCGGGTTTTATTTACATATGAAATACGACTCGCAAATGTCTCACAAGAAGCAGACATAAATTGGCGACCGTGACAGGACGCAAAATCTTCGTAACAAATATTCTGCAAGTCACTACTCCCCAAAGTCAGGAGGACGTGCCTTACCAGGAGCTGAACACCGTCAGGATCCGGCGTCTAAGCTACAGCAAGACTTAGTCACGACCACGGCAGCAACCTTCCACAGAGATAAGTGTCCCAATCATATTTCCTACCCATACCAAATTACAAAGTTCCAACTTATCATCACTTTATTGCCTCCGCTGTGCATTCAAGGTCACAAAGGGCAATTATAATCGTTGTTCATCAAGTAGTAACCTTCTTCAATTTATATTTACAACAAATAAGTGTCTTTCATTGTTGTAAAATTGAAAAGGTCACAAAGGTCATCCATCTTACTTTCGTTTCAAATTTAAACTCTGTACAAATTATACGTTGTTACGTTCCTTGCTATTTTAATCCATTGATTATTATGATATTTTTGCTATAAGTAGCAACAATTGTTATTTATTTAGATCGCAAAACTTTAAAAATAATTTTAATTTATTTAGTCATTGTTGTGTCATTTAACATCAAGCACAGTGTTCATAAGTAGTCATTTCTCGCCTTTCACACGTTCTGCCGAAATTTCCAGGATCGGTGAAGGAATACGGCCCGCAGTTCAATCGATCTACTGTGCGGAACCGGTTTCCTCGTCCCAGGTGTCGCCGCGCTGACGGGAGGGAGTTGAGATTTCAGCTACTTACTTATTGTAAACAAGTGCAGCTAAGTGGATAAGTTTTATTCGTTTTAGTTTCGATTCATAAACAACAATGAGTACTGAGTCAGATAAACATAATAGTATTAAATATAAAGAGTTAAGTATGAAGCGCAGTTCTATTAAAGGACAAATCACAAGACAAAATTTAAAAACTACATTTCAACATTAAGTTCAGTACAATTGTCTAGCATTGAAATTGTTGAGTTATCATTAAAATTAAGTAAGTTTGAGGGTTTGTCTACGAAGTTTGATGACCTTCAAACTGAAATTGAAGTATTAAATCATAAAAATTTGGATGCAGAAATTGACGAGCGTGATAGCATCGAGCATGATATTATTTCATGTATAGCAACAGCAAAAAACTTAATTGAAGATGCAAACAATCAATCTGAAGCCCGACGTAAGTCTTCAGCGTTCGCATGCCATCACCCTCAAATTTCTGAACCTACTGGATTCAAGTTGCCGCGTATTGAGATTTCAAAGTTTAACGGAGCATATTTTCGCTGGCTTGAATTTCGAGATACATTTCAAGCTTTAGTTCATAACAACGAACGCATCTCTGACATAAACAAATTTCATTATTTATTGTCATATCTCGAAGGAGATGCGGCTCGTATAGTTTCAAATCTCGAAGTTTCATCATCTAATTATAAAGAGGCGTGGTCATTACTGTGTGAACGATACGACAACAAGAAGTTGCTCGTTAATTATCATTTGTCTGAATTAATTAATATAAAACCGATTACTAACGAGTCTGAACGTTCATTACGTTTTTTAGCTGATCATGTTACGAAAAACTTGCGAGCATTAGCTAACTTAGGGCGACCCACCGATAAGTGGGATGATATAATAATATTTATGATGACTTCCAAATTAGACAGTCAAAGTTTAATGAAGTGGGAAGAATCACAAAATACATATTCAGTTGATGACCTGCCCACCTTAGCTCAGTTTCATAAATTCTTAACTGATCGTGCTGGAGTTTTAGAAGCAATGAATCGTAGTAAATTTGACAATGTTAACAAAACGCCACGTCCTAGCCAGAGTTCGCATAATCAAAATTCACAGCCCCACAATAAACATCATAGTGTAAATTTCAATAATAGAAACAACAGATCTTCTCACGTTAAATCATTTATTGTTAATCAACAAAATCAGAAAAGAATTGATTGCGTCATTTGTGGTGAGTCACACAGAATTTACTCGTGTCCTACGTTTAAAAACAAATCTGTTAATGAGAGATTAGCTGACGTTCAAAAATATGATCTGTGTCCTAATTGTTTGAGACAGGATCATAAGCTGGCTGACTGTAAAATAGGACCTTGTATTTTTAAGGATTGCAAGGAGTGCCACAATTCGCTGCTGCATCAATCTCAGGCTGTGTTGTCCACCAATTCCGCTGAAGTATTGTCAAGTTTCTCAGAACCATACACATATCATGTATTTTTATCAACCGTTGTCATCGAAGTGTCGAACCCGCTGACTAATACCACGGAGAAGGTACGTGCTCTCTTAGACTGCGGCAGTCAATCTTCACTCATGACGAAACGCCTGAAAAATAAATTACAATTAGATACAAATAAAACAAAAGAAATAAATATAATAGGCATAGGCAATAATCTATGTCACAAGGTTACGCAATCATGCAAAATTACACTCAACTCGATGAACAATCCATATAGCATTACTTTATCCTGTTTAGTGCTTGATGAGCTGACAGGAGATTTACCTAAGGTTCCCATAGATGTAAAACAAATTACATTGCCCGACTACATAAAGTTGGCCGACCCTAGCTTTAACATACCAGCAAAGGCAGACGTTATTCTTGGGGCGGATATATTTTGGGACGTTGTAGGTACAGAACAATATTCTCTGGGTCCCAAGAACCCAAAATTGATAAACTCAAAATTTGGCTGGCTCGTAGCTGGTCCCATGTTATCCACATATTCTAAATACGTGCAAAGCAATCATTCAAGCACTTCAAATCACGATTCAATTACAAATATTGATCAAAGGTTAACTAAGTTTTGGGAAGTTGAAGAGCTTCCACAAAAAACCACATTTACTCCAAGTGAGAGGTTATGTGAAGAACATTTCCTCGCCAACACCACACGATTAAATTCAGGTAGATTTTGCGTCAAGCTGCCATTGCTTGATAGTCCTAACACCCTTGGTGATTCATACAATTTAGCCAAGAAACGGTTACTTAACTTAGAAAAACGCTTTCGTAAAAATCCAGAACTCAAAAAACAATATTCTGAATTTATTAATGAATATGCCGAGTTAGGACATTGTTCAGAATCACATATTGCAAAACCTACTCCAAATTATTTCTTATGTCATCATGCAGTATTCAAAGAAGATAGCGAGTCCACCAAAATACGAGTAGTGTTTGACGGCTCCGCCCCCACTTCTTCTGGCCGCTCGCTCAATGATATTCTCATGGTAGGCCCCAACAGGCAAGATTCTCTTTTCTCCATTTTGATCAGGGCTAGACAGTACAAATTTTTACTCACCGCTGACGTTGAAAAAATGTTCCGCCAGGTGGCGTGCCACAGTGACGATCAAAATCTACAACTGATCTTATGGAGAGAGGACGAGTCGCAGCCAATCAAGACATATAAGTTAAATACCGTCACTTACGGCACAGCAAGTGCGAGTTATTTAAGCACGCGATGCCTGTGGCAAGCTGGGGAGGAATGTGGGGACGAATTCATAAAATCTATCATTCAAAACGACTTTTACGTGGATGATCTGATCACAGGATCAAATGACGCAGATGAATTGCGCCGCGTAAAAGACTTAGTATCAAAGGCGTTAAACTTAGCATGTTTTCCATTGCGTAAATATAAGAGCAACCTAACAAACCTTTTACCAAACAACACTGATATTAATAAAAACAAGTTAATAACCAGCGAAGCTTCGAGCACTCTCGGTTTGGGATGGAATCCTTCCAACGATCAATTACACTTTCCAATAAAACCTATGACAGTTGACGGAAAGTTAACAAAACGAATCATAATGTCAAATTCATTAAAAATATTCGACCCACTTGGGTTACTAAGTCCGTGCATAATCAAGCTTAAAATTATGTTACAGAAACTATGGCTTCTCCGAGTCGATTGGGATGAGCCTGTTCCCCAGAATATACAAGAATCCTGGGACGAGTTTGTAAACAATCTACATCATTTATCTAATTTATAAATCCCTAGAAACGTTATTTGTGACACTGCAAAGATTATCGAAATTCACTCTTTCAGTGATGCATCGCAAAGCGCCTACGGTTCTTGCATCTATGTTAGATCAATTAACCAAAATAATGATATCAATATCAAATTGTTATGTTCCAAGTCCAAAGTTTCACCTCTGAAACCTATAACGATCCCGCGTTTAGAACTCTGCGCCGCCTTGCTCGCTGCGAGGTTGACTAAAGCAGTTTGTGATGCCATAAAATACAAACCTGCTCGCGTAGTCCATTGGTGTGACAGCAGCGTAGTCCTCGCCTGGATCCACAGAGTACCTAGAAATTTAAAAACATTCGTTGCAAATCGTATAGGTGAAATCATAGAATTAACTCAACCATCATCATGGCGGTACGTACCAACTTCAGAAAATCCAGCTGATCATATTTCTAGGGGTATTAATCCAGATCAGCTGCCCACTTTAAATCAGTGGTGGTACGGTCCCCAGTTTTTACATAAAGATGAATCAGATTGGCCTGTCTTAAATTCAAATGTAATAAATAAAGAAAACTTACCTGAAGTTAAAACCACTTTATGCACTACTATTGTTGACCCATTAATCAATTTTGCAACTTACAGTTCATTTACTAAGCTGCAACGGGTAATTGCTTTTGTCAATAGATTTATTTACAATGTTCGAAATCCTAATTTCAAGCACACTGACTTTCTAACTGCTGATGAATTAAATCAATCTTTCCATAGCCTCTGTTTTATGGCTCAGCAACAATCGTTTTTAATGGAGTATAAACTAATAAAACAAAACAAGTCGTTACACAGTAAATTTAAAATTTTATCACTATCACCGTTTATTGACAATAATAATTTAATTAGAGTTGGTGGCAGAATTCAAGCTTCTGATTTTCCATATGAGACGAAGCATCAAATACTTCTCGACTCATCTCATGTCTTAACTAAATTATTTTTTCATCGCGAACACATTCGTCAGATGCACGCCGGCCCACAACTTTTGTTAGCTACGGTTCGCGAAAAAATTTGGCCTATTAACGGTCGTCATCTGGCTCGTCGCATAGTTCATAACTGCGTCACATGCAGACGTTTTCAAGGGAAGACCCTGCAACCTAAAATGGGCAATCTTCCTGCTCACCGCGTTACCGTCGGCTTGCCATTCGTTTCCGTTGGCCTAGACTTTGCAGGCCCATTCTTTATCATTAATCGTAAGGGACGAGGAGCAAGACTGACAAAATGCTATTTATGTTTATTTATTTGTATGCGCTACAAGTGTGTACACTTAGAGGCAGTAAGCGGCCTATCTAAGGATGATTTTCTTTTAACATTACGACGTTTCATTGCTCGCCGCGGTAAGCCAGCGGAAATATTCTCCGATAACGGTCGTAATTTTGTCGCGGCAGCTAAAGAATTAGGATCATTTTTAAAATTAAATAAACACTTGCTTTCCGACTTTGCTGCACAAGAAGGCATACAATTTAATTTCATTCCCGCTTACTCCCCTCATTTCGGCGGCATTTGGGAATCAGGCATTAAATCCGCGAAACATCATGTCAAACGTGTCGTAGGCAATCATCATTTGACCTTTGAAGAATTGCAGACTTTATTTGCACAAGTGGAGGCAATATTGAACAGCCGTCCCTTGTGTCCCATGTCTTCCAATCCAAATGATTTCCTTTCCCTCACCCTAGGACACTTTCTCATCGGGAGAGCGCTGACCACGTTCCCTTCTCCTCTACTTGAAGATGTGGAACCCAACAAGCTGAAGCGATATGAACGGTTAGAGCAAATCCGGCAGCATTTTTGGCGTCGTTGGCAGCACGAATACATCAACGAATTACAGAGACGACAAAAGTGGATGAAGGACACTCCACAGCTCAAAGTGGACGATTTAGTCCTTATTAAAGAAGAGAATCTGCCTCCTCTGTGTTGGCGACTCGGAAGAGTAACAAGGCTGTTCCCGGGACCCGATGGCGTTGTACGAGTGGCAGATGTGCAAACTTCAACAAGTTGCATTCGACGAGCTTTGGTTCGTCTGTGCCCTCTTCCTACACCTGAAGAAGAACAAAGTTGAAAGAGAAGCCTTTCAACGGGGGGAGCATGGCGCAGCTGCATGCGCCTACGTATTTAGAACATGCAATCAGTGTTTCTACAACTTTTGTCTCGTCTAGAATTATCGCCAAAAGTCAGTTTTATTATTCGTCTACCTACCTCAATATGTTACTTTTTTTCTACAACTTCACTTTTTTCGGTTCAACGCGCACAGTCATCAAGCAATGTAATCCTTTTTCAAAAATTCAAGTAAACAAGTATTTACCACAGTTCTTCGGGTTTTATTTACATATGAAATACGACTCGCAAATGTCTCACAAGAAGCAGACACCAAGTATAAAATATAGCAGTAAGGTTCATATTGCGTTGCATCGAATACGCAAATATTTTGCCAAATAAGCGAAGTGAAGTTGCACCATAATAGAATAGATTTCAAAATTTTAATGTTCTATTGCCGTTATAACAACCAGTATGGATAAAATAACGCTTTTTTTTAAATAATTTAGGGCCTGTTATTCGTAAAAGCATGTCGGCCTTATCATCAAAGTAAAAAATTAAAGAGGTTGTCTATAAGAAAGTTGATCCTAATTTTGTATGGTAGTCCGAAAGGATCCTCTGTAAATTAATCATCCTTTGTAAATTAATGTTGTTTAATATCTGGAAGTTCTCTTGTATTTTTTCATTTCCCAAAATAGGATATTAGAAATTCTGACAGTGGTGATGGCCTAGTGGTTAAACTTTGACGGTTTGAAACCCATTTGACATTTTCAATTCAGAGTACATCTATACTAATATTATAAAGCGGAAGAGTTTGTTTGTTTGTTTGTATGTTTAAACGCGCTAATCTCAGGAACCACTGGTCCGATTTGAAAAGTTATTTTTTTGTTAGTTAGTCCATTTATAGAGGAAGGTTTTAGGCTATATAACATAACGATAAGACACATAGGAGCCGAGCGGTATGAAAAGTGTGACAAAAACGGGAAAAATATATTCCTTTTGAGAGATTACATTGCGTGCGCTGCGTAAATGGTTAAAGTTACGCAAAAAATATGTAGCAAAAAATTGATCCTCTTAAAAAGTTCTAAAAAAAAGTCCGCGACAGCATATGTCTAATATTTATAGTTCACTCAATATAGCCATTTTTATGGCCAAGAATTTAGTTCTAAAATAATTCAATGATTTGCCAGGGTGTTTTCATCAGTACAGTATTAATCCTTATCAATATAAATACGTTATTTAAACCAAGTTTTTAATGTTGTACAAAATTGCCGTTTACATTACATACATTATTTATAATTTCAATGAATATCTTTGGAGATATTCACAGTTTTAAAACTACTCCGCAGCAATATTGACGGGCCTGTTGGTCTAGTGGTCAGTGACCCTGACTGCTAAGCCAGAGGTCGTGGGTTCGATTCCCACCCAGGACAAACTTTGTGTGATGAGCATAATTGTTTGTTCTGTGTCTGGGTGTTATTTATCTATAATATGTATGTATTTAAAAAAAATATATAAGTATGTATATCAGTTGTCTGATTACCATAACACAAGCTCTGCTTAGCTTGGGATCAGATGGCCGTGTGTAAGATGTCCCAGGATATTTATTTATAATATAAATGATAGTACATAATATGGGCCGTAACAAGGCTGGCCGATCGATTGTTTTGCAAGATATTCGTAGCTTATACATCAGAATAACACATAATATTGTCCTATATAACATTGCGCCATGAGCCACGGAAGCCGATCAGTAACCAAATATCTAACATAACGCGGGGATCGTGTGGTCCATGGCTCTCTATGGGGCTCCGGTGTGGGCGCCGAACCTGGCCTTGGCTCCGTCCCGGCTACTGAGGACGTCCCAGAAGGTCATGGCCATTCGGATGGTGCATGGATATAAAAGATCTCCTGTCTGTCTGATTCTTGCGGCATGGGATTTGGAGGCAACAGTCCTTGCACACATGTACCACGCACAGTGGCGCGTGGAAGTGTAAAGCCGGGGCGAAACTCCGCTACCGCGGCTATTCAAGGCGCGGCACACAGAGCTCCTGCGGGATCTCATGGTGGAATGGAGACTGCGACTGTCGCAACCCTGTGCTGGGCACGCCTCTTTGAGGAGTGGCTGGAGTGCGCCTCGACGCTCTCATATATCGGCCGTCACAGGTCCTCACCGCACACGCACACTTCGGGAGGTTCCTGTGTCGGATTCGGGCGGTAGTGAAGTGACGCCTGCGTGACACGGTGGAGCATACGGTGGAGATATGTTCTGCTTGGGTGAACCACCACCGTGTCCTTGCAGAGGGATCGGCAGGGGTGACCTCTCGCGCCCGGCGCTGGTTCAGGCCATGCTTTGGGGCGCGACTGAATAGGAAGCCGTCGCTCCCGTCTGCGAAGCAGACACGCTGGAGACGGAGGCGGCGGGGTGCGTGAGGCAGCGTCAAGCCTCACGCCCCGGACAGAGACCCAGGCGTAGTTGTCGAGACTTCGAGAGTCGCAAGACGACGGCCACCGCAGGCGCGGGCCTGTGGACGGCGAGCGGTAGGTATCTCGCCACCCGACTACGACTAGACCCGTGTCGACGGCCACCGCAGGCGCAGGCCTGTGGACGGTGAGCGGTAGGTAGCTCGCCACCCGACTAGGACTAGACCCGTGTCGACGGCGTGTCGATGCTTCTAACAGTTACCGCGGTCCCGGAATATATAAGGGTAACTGAAGGGACATTATTGGATTTTAGTCAGTAAAAGTCTGACATTCCATCCCTCCCCAGGGGCGGGAGAAGTCATAAAAAAAACTATCAAATTATTTTTTAATTAGTGTGTTCGCGACAACGCCATTGGAGCTCTTTCACGCCTAAACAACCCTAATAATCTTTTCCTGTACGCTCCAGATGGTTCCACAGTTATTATTATTTATTAAGAAGCACTGGAATAAATAAATATTTTTTGTATCGGTATCCTCCAACAGCGCTTATCACTAAATATTACATTGTTGGGTTCCGACATCCACGCGAACGCAGTCGCGGGCACAGCTAGTACTTTATAAGTTACTAGCTTTTGCCCATTGCTTGACAAAAAGTTGCCTATGACACTCACAATCCCTTCTTTGGTTTGTCGGTCCATTTTGACATGAAAGACAGACAACAGACACATTTTCCTATTTAAAATATGAGTGTGGATGTAGGACATCTTGAGCCTCCAAAACTGTTAGTTCCAGTTGTCTTTTGCAGATCGAGGCAGTTATTACGGGTAATAAGAAGCCAGAAAATCTAAAAATCAGATCATAGTCTGACATACAATCTCTAACCAGAGGGTATCGTGTTATTTAGAATAAATTCTAGACGGTTCCCGAGAGCGGACCTAGAGATAGTTTATAGACTTAACAATACGCGACGAGCAAAGTAACGCATAACTGGTTCTTGAAATGTATACTAGTATTAAAAAATTATTTCAATTTTTGTTTGATACATATATAATTAATTACTACTGATATAACTAGCTTTATCTGAATGCTACAGATAAAGCTTTTAAGTCTCATGTGGCGTGCATGCAATCTTGAATTAGGCTGCGCTGTGCGCTAACAACAATGACTGCTGTCAGCGCACGCCACGACCCGGTATAGAACCAAAAACTCTAACCAGGAGTGGCGATGCCATTACAAATCCTCCAATAAGATAAACAAAATACCAAATCAAAAGCGCCAACAGAATAAATAATACAACTTTTATCACAAACAACATGCAATCGCTGGCTGACGGTTTCCGAGGGCGCACCCAGAGATAGTTTATAGACACAATAATACGAGACGAGCAAAGAAACGAATAACCGGTTCTCGTAACGTATACGAGTAATAAAACTACATATTATTTATCTTGCACTGATCGCCTGATACTCTACAACAGTTAAGGATTTCACGACTTAGAGGCGTGCATTAGTTTTAGAAATAGGTACGCAGTGGTTGTCATCAGTGCATGCCACAACCCGCTATCGAACCCAAAACCTCCAGCAGGAGTAGGCGACGCCATTATAAATCCTCTATTAAGATAAACAAATACCAAATCAAAAGAACAGAATAAATAACACAACTTTTATCACAAACAACATGCAATCGTTGGCTGACGGTTTCCGAGGGCGCACCCAGAGATAGTTTATAGACACAATAATACGAGACGAGTAAAGAAAGGTATAACCGGTTCTCGTAACGTATACGAGTAATAAACTAGTGAGACAGCGGTGTCCATGTCCCCGGATTAGTTTGGGAATTGTCTAGCTCTCCACGATTTTATTATGCGGTTTGGCTCGGCACTTATTTAGTTTTATATTTTCTTATCTGATTCCTTTTGAAGTCGGTTTTTACGAGGATGGGTTTGTTTTAGTTGTGTGGTTGTATGTTTTAGTGATGTGGTTTTATCACAAACAACATGCAATTGCTGGCTGACGGTTTCCGAGGGCGCACCCAGAGATAGTTTTTAGACACAATAATACGAGACGAGCAAAGAAAGGAATAACCGTTTCTCGTAACGTATACCTACGAGTAATAAAACTACATAATATTTATCTTGCACTGATTGCCTGATATTCTACAACAGTTAAGGATTTCACGACTCAGAGGCGTGCATTAGTATTAGAAATAGTGTAGGCAGTGGCTGTCTCCAGTGCACGTCACAACCCGGTATCGAACCCAAAACCTCCAGCAGGAGTAGGCGATATCATTACAAATTCTCCAATAAGATAAACAAATACCAAATCAAAAGCGCCAACAGGATAAATAACACAACTTTTATCACAAACAACATGCAATTGCTGGCTGACGGTTTCCGAGGGCGCACCCAGAGATAGTTTATAGACACAATAATACGAGACGAGCAAAGAAACGTATAACCGGTTCTCGTAACGTATACGAGTAATAAAACTACATAATATTATTTATCTTGCACTGATTGCCTGATACTCTACAACAGTTAAGGATTTCACGAATCAGAGGCGTGCATTAGTATTAGAAATAGTGTAGGCAGTGGTTGTCTCCAGTGCACGTCACAACCCGCTATCGAACCCAAAACCTCCAGCAGGAGTAGGCGACACCATTACAAATTCTCCAATAAGACAAACAAATACCAAATCAAAAGAATAAATAACACAACTTTTATCACAAACAACATGCAATTGCTGGCTGACGGTTTCCGAGGGCGCACCCAGAGATAGTTTATAGACACAATAATACGAGACGAGCAAAGAAACGTATAACCGGTTCTCGTAACGTATACGAGTAATAAACTAGTGAGACAGCGGTGTCCATGTCCCAGGATTGGTTTGGGAATTGTCTAGCTCTCCACGATTTTATTATGCCGTTTGGCTCGGCACTTATTTAGTTTTATATTTTCTTATCTGATTCCTTTTGAAGTCGGTTTTTACGAGGATGGGTTTTTTCTAGTTGTGTGGTTGTATGTTTTAGTGATGTGGTTAGCTATTGAGGTTTTGATGAGTGATGTGTCAGTTAAAGATTTGATGGGACTGCGCCATTGGTCTTGTGATCATGAGCGTAGCCGAGAGAGTAGTCCTGGGTCCGGTTACGATTCTAGTAGTGTTATTAAGTTGGTGTCATTAAAATGTTGTAAAGATTGATGATAGTCTTCAATGATAGAAAGTACTTTATATTGTAATGTTATGGTGTTTTTTTTTTGGGGAGTGGGAAATCATCAAATGACTGCTGCTGTCCTGGGTGTGTCAGACTTTTACTAACTTAAAACCCACTCATGTTCCTTCGGTTGCCCTTTATGTTTCGGGGTCACGGTTACTATTATAAACATTCCGCAACCCCGATTTTTTGGTGAGCTACTGACACGACATGGTTTTGAAGATGGCTCTGGAAATCCTATTCAACGAGCAAACGTCATGATAAGGTGCAGTTTCGAATGGATTTGCGTGATCAGTTTCAGTGATAAGTAATAAGGGTGCGAAAAAAAAAATTACTGAAAAGCATTTTCACCACCACTGAATACCACCGGCCACCGACTTCTGAAAATGAAGATCTTTTTTACTTTGTATATTATTCTTTTTTACTGATTATTGTTGTTTCATCTACACTAATCTACACTAATATTATAAAGAAGAAAACTTTGTATGTTTGTTTGTTTGATTGTAATAAATAGGTTCAAAAACTACTGAACTGATTTTAAAAATTATTTCACTTTTATTACTATACTTATATTTATAAAAAATATCCTGGGACATCTTACACACGGCCATCAATAAGCCAGTAACCAAAAGCCTAATGTAACGTGGGTGAAACCGCGAGGAACCGCTAGTGTATTATATACCTAAGTATGTCTCGACTAAATAAGATTGTCGGATGACAGATCCCTCACCCTGAACGAAAACAAAAGAAACATGAATTCAGCCAATATACAATTAAGTTATTTACATATTCAGCAGGTGCTCCATGAATATATTAAACTACATTCTAACGAGCTCTAAGAAAATATGGTAGAGTACTGAAATTATAAAAATAAACCTAAATAATTTAAAAGTTTTGATAAAATGTTTTATGCTATAAACCTTTTTTTATTTTATGAAAATTTTCCACGCTAGGATTTTCTCGTGTATCGAGGGTGCGTTGGCAAACAAATAAACTCTCACACACATACAGAAACCGACTCCAATTATATACCTATAGGTCACGTTATGTAGGTTTTGTCCCGAGCGGGAGTCAAAGCCGAATCAAGCGCCCAACTTCTAAGCCAATAATAATTGTGCCGTCTAATAATATTAACATCAGCCTTTTACTGCAGGAAAAATTCCCCTTTTCACACAGAGAAAGCACGAGGATTGATCACTACGCTTGCTCAAGGCTAGGTTATCTCATAAATATCAATAGACAGACAGACGGACACACTGAACCCTAAACGGCAACAAACGCAGACCCGACTCTAAAATACGAGCAACGGGTTTTAATACTTAAAAGCTTACACGGGCGCTCATTAGTACCCAAAACTGCCCTCTCGGCTATAGTTTAAAACAGAGTATTTTTTTAACACATAAATCAATTCTCTACAAGAACACATTAGCATACAGAATCCACCAGCTTTTAGGCTGGGGCCACAAAATCAGCGAACCTGAGGAGCGGCGTGTTCAAATGTATAGATTTATATGGAACCGGTTTTGATGGCAGCGACGTGCGTCACAAGGAGCGGTAAACGAGGTTCTAGTCTTCTTGCGTCCGCTGTCTTCATGACCACAGCTTAAAACATTCAACTTCGTTCAGAAAGGACAAACAGATTTAATAACGGGTCCGTTTTACCGGGTTAATGGCAAAGAGTGACACTTTTGGGCCCTCACATTTACGTCACAAACAAAACAAAAAGTTTGTAAGCCAAGCGGACATAATTAATGCGGATGTGTTTATTATGTGGCAAGAAATTAATTCTTTCGCTTTAACGCTTCGCACGGTTTTTTTACGGTATATTGTTACTGATTCCGAGGGTGGGAGAAATGGAGTGATTGCATTTAAAAATTTTGGGTATTACGTTTCAAAGTTACTGTCGAAACGCAAGGGAAAACATTATGCGCCTTACTAATAAACGCTGCATAAAGTTATGACAGGTTTATACGTCAAAAAATGTATGGTTACACAGGCTTTATTCATTGCATAACTTTACACAGTGATTATTAGTAAGGGAAAATGTTTCTAACCTTTGATAGTGACTTTTCTGAATAATGTTTTTTCCACCTTTCAGTCTAACTAGATCAAGCTCAAAAAGCCTTTATTGACACATAAAGGCTAGTTTAATAATATAATAAATAAATATCCTGGGACAACTCACACACGGTCATCTGATCCAAAACTAAGCAGAGCTTGTACTATGGTAACCAGACAACTGATAAACATACTTATATAATTTTTAAAAACATACATATTATAGATAAATCACACCCAGACACAGAACAAACAATCGTGCTCATGACACAAAGTTTGTTCTGGGTGGTAATCGAACCCACGACCTCCGGCTTAGCAGTCAGGGTCACTAACAACTAGACCAACAGGCCAGTCAAATAAATAATATTCCGGTTTATATCCGGTTTCAATATTAAACCTTTACAAAAACCTTTATAATCCGGTTTATTCTATTAGTGGCGTAAATGCGTTACAAACTATGACTAAATAGAGAGAGAATTAAAGGATTTCCCTTAGTTATTTCTCTCTTGTTACGTCTTTTACGATACAGAAACTTAGCCGATAAGGTTAAACAGTTACCCGAAACGAAAAGAAAGGATAAACGTAATACCGTTTTTTTATTAAACCGGTTTCAGAGACTTCTTCAGGAAAGCAGAGATTGAAACCCGGGTGTTCACAGTACCTTTAGACTAGTGATAAAATGTACCCAAGGAAATAGTAATATATAGACGAAAATAAATAATGAAATAAAATTGAGGGAAGCACTCCAAAATGCACAATATAAAGGAGTTCTATTTCAGTTTAAAATAGATATAGGTACTTAAAAGTGTATCTTTTGTTTAATTTCACGCAGTAATAAATTTTAAAGCAACACAATATAAAGAGAGTACTTGAAATAACATTACCCATTTACGTTTAATAAAACGATCCATTAATAAAGTATGGTACTGTAATGGTACTCGTAAAATTATTGTTTCATAACATAAATAGCTAATTATTCCTTGCTGTTTTACCCGCGTCTTTTTTGCTCCACTTTCTTAGGTCGTAGCGTAATGTTATATTATAATAACCCAATACTCTAGAAATTAGCCTGTTTAAACGAACAAACAAAAAGCATGAAGTCTCTTCAGCATCGGTATACTTAATAATACATAATCATGATCTTGAAGTAAATTCTGTTGGGATGACATCATCGTCAGTTTCTACATTTATTCTATCTTTATTCATCCAACATTTTAAGCTATTTTCCACTGCAATTTGTGAAATTCTTTCAATACTTTGTCAGCCAGTACGCGACGCGATGTTTTTCCAAAACCAATTTAATGTTGTCAATAGGGAAGATGCAATATTTTTATTTTTGTTTTGATTTTAAAGAATTCCATGTAAAATAGACCACTAATATATTAAAAAGTTAAAATGTTGTAATTTCTTGTAAAAAAAAGCGGTTTTAAATTGACAGTTTATCTAGGGTGCGTTGGCAAACAAATAAACTCACGTATACACAAACAAACAGACTCGAATCATATACCTGTAGGTCATGTAATGTTGGTTTTGTCCCGATCGGGAGTCAAAGCCAAATCAATCGCCCAACTTCTGAGCCAATCGTGCTGGCTAATAATATTAACATCAGCCTTTTCACACAGAGAAAGCACGAGCATTGATCACTACGCTTGCTCAAGGTTAGGTTATCTCATTAATATCATTAGACAGACAGACGGAAACACTTTGCATTAAGACACACTGAACCCTAAAAAGCAACAAACGCAGTCCCGACTCTAAATTACGAGCAACGGCTTTTAATACTTAAAAGCTTACACGGGCGCTCATTAGTACCCAAAACTGCCCTCTCGGCTATAGTTTAAAACATGAGTATTTTTTTAACACATAAATCAATTCTCTACAAGAACACATTAGCATACAGAATCCACCAGCTTTTAGGCTGGGGCCACAAAATCAGCGAACCCGAGGAGCGGCGTGTTCAAATGTATAGATTTATATGGAACCGGTTTAGATGGCAGCGACAGCGTCACAAGGAGCGGTATACGAGGCTCTAGTCTCCTCGCGTTCGCTGTCTTCATGACCACAGCTTAAAACATCCAACTTCGTTCAGAAAGGACAAACAGATTTAATAACGGGTCCGTTTTACCGGGTTAATGGCAAAGAGTGACACTTTTGGGCCCTCACATTTACGTCACAAACAAAACAAAAAGTTTGTAAGCCAAGCGGACATAATTAATGCGGATGTGTTTATTATGTGGCAAGAAATTAATTCTTTCGCTTTAACGCTTCGCACGGTTTTTTTTACGGTTTATTGTTACTGATTCCGAGGGTGGGAGAAATGGAGTGATTGCATTTAAAAGTTTTGGGTATTTCGTTTCAAAGTTACTGTCAAAATGCTAGAGTAAACATAATGTTCCTAACCTTTGACAATGAGCTTTACCAACAATTTACGGTTCCCTTTCAGTTTAACTAGATCATGGAACTAAACTTGATTTATCAAGCTCAGAAGTATCAATAAAGTCTATTTTAATATACCGGTTCATATCCGGTTTCAATATTAAACCTTTACAATCCGGTTTATTCTATTAGTGGCGTAAACGCGTTACAAACTATGACTAAATAGAGATAGAATTAAAGGATTTCCCTTAGTTATTTCTCTCTTGTTACGTCTGTTACGATACAGAAACTTAGCCGATAAGATTAAACAGTTACCCAAAACGAAAAGAAAGGATAAACGTAAAACCGTTTTTTTATTTAACCGGTTTCAGAGACTTCTTCAGGAAAGCAGACATTGAAACCCGGGTGTTCACAGTACCTCTAGACTAGTGATAAAATGTACCCAAGGAAATAGTAATGAGACGAAAAAAAACAATGATATAAAATTGAGGGAAGCGCAAAATGCACAATATAAAGGAGTTCTATTTCAGTTTAAAATAGACATAGGTACTTAAAAGTGTATCTTTTGTTTAATTTCACGCAGTAATAAATTTTAAAGCAACACAATATGAAGAGAGTTCTTGAAATAACATTACCCATTTAAGTTTAATAAAACGATCCATTAATTAAGTATGGTACTGTAATGGTACTCGTAAAATTAATTATTGTTACATAACATAAATAGCTAATTATTCCTTGCTGTTTTACCCGCGTCTTTGGGTTTTGCTTCGCTTTCAAAAATAACCCAATACTATTACTCTAGAAATTAGCCTGTTAAACGAACAAACAAAAAGCATGAAGTCTCTTCAGCATCGGTATACTTAATAATACATAATCATGATCTTGAAGTAAATTCTGTTGGGATGACATCATCGTCAGTTTCTACATTTATTCTATCTTTATTCATCCAACATTTTAAGCTATTTTCCACTGCAATTTGTGAAATTCTTTCAATACTTTGTCAGCCAGTACGCGACGCGATGTTTTTCCAAAACCAATTTAATGTTGTCAATTGCTGTCGTTTCGAAATTAGAACGTTTATTTCTTCGGGACGAAGCACGAGTGATTAAAAAAAACCGCTCTCGATTTTTGGTTGTCAAACCTTTTTTAGTGAATTAATGGTAATTTATTGTTATTTATTTTGATCGTGTAGTACTAATTGAATAATTGGGATTCGGAGAGTAATGAGAGCAAAGGTAGCTGTAGACTTGGGTTCATTTAATTTAACATTAATTTGTGTGAATGCTGTTTGTTATTTTGATGAAGTGAATAACAAAATGTACCGACATATTTTCATTAAAATAGACGTTTGTTTGCGGCTTATTTTGTGTGTTAATTAATTTAGCAGCCTACCGTTGAAGGTAGGTGTACGTTTGTTTGTAAATGAAATTTGATTTAATAACTTAGTTCTCACTCACCAGAGGTCGACACTAACAGTGTATAAAATAAGCAAGTATTTTTGGATTAATTTACATAGTAGAACATCTGAGCAAAGAGTTAAAATACAGCAGTAAAGTCTATCCACAAAAAATACTAATATTGGATTTCAGTTTTTTTATGGGTGGAAAATTAGCAGGCATTTTGTACTCGGTACACAGGTCAATCATTTATCGTTAAGATCTGACTGCACAGTCGGTTTGTGCAGTTTATCGAACGCCCATTGAGCTACCATACGACCACAAATTCTGGTTCAATTTTCATACACAACTTCAAGAAAACTAGCGATAATATTAGGTATATAATAATAATCGTTTGTATTGTTAGAGGCCTAAGGGACCTCTTCTGTACCGGACTAAACTAAATTTTCTTTAATAAAATATATTTTATATTATTCGTTGTATTTTCATACTTATTTAGATTATGTCGCTATAAATATAATCTAGCCGCAGGGTTCTTTAAGCTCCATTTACATTTGGTCCTGGAGGACTTTTGATACTCTCTCACAGTACCGAGCAATGCCGAGCATTTGACGTTTAGGGGAATATCACACGACGCCGCGTATCGACGCGGCAGGCGATGTAGATGATTTCATTTCGTTTTGGCCTCTAATAAACTCGTTGACGGGTACACGAAAACCGCCTCAAAGCGCGGGGCACCGCTAACAAATCCGCTGTACCGCCACCGCCCTTCGCAGCGGTGCGCGGTGCCTTGTGTTAATTGCTTAGCTCCCGAATACTCAAACTTCATTCAATTTTAAAGATTCGAACTCGGTAGCATAAAATTTGTCGATATCATTAGCCACTGGACCATTGTGTCATTACGCAACGAGTTGAAATGATCCTACTCTTTATTAAATGCTGAAGTTGTTTAGCGACTTTAACCCGTATCATAAATCTCAAAGAATTGAGGGTAGTTTAATATGAAGTGTATAAAAATTAAATCTTTTTGTTCAATCATAACGTTCTTTACTATCTTTGAGTGAGTTCAGTTACGATTGCGTAGTTTTTAATATTTATTTAAATCATGAGTTCGCGTTCAAATATTATGGCTACGAGGGCCCAAATAATAGCATTGCATAATCAAGGCTTAAATTATTCTGAAGTTTCGAGAGAAACTGGTTTCAATGTAAGTAATGTTTTAAAAACCCGATTCGTTATTTATTTTTTATCAATGACTATCGATACACGAAAATAATAAATAAATATATTTCCCTTATAGGTAAAGACTGTCACTTTATGGATAAGCGGTTTCAAGAAGAGGGTTCGTTGGAACACCGTAGTAGATCAGGCAGAAGACGCCATATTGACTCAGACCAGCGTCAACTTATGGTGCAAGGTTATGAGGAAAATGGCTTTACACCAACTAGATATTACGCAGAGTTGTTTGATACATCTTTGCGGACGGTGTATCGTGTTCTTGATAGTGAAGGTCTACATTACCGTCAACATGCTATTGAGCCATTGCAAACCGAAACTAATAAAAGAGCACGATTGGAGTTCGCTGTGAAATACAGAAATTTCGACTGGAGCAACGTCATCTTCAGTGATGAAAAGACTTTCAAGTCTAGCCAGCTCGGGCGAGTTATGTTGTGGCGTAGGAATAACACGCGTTGTGATAGTGATCACGTTGTGCCTAACTGTGAATCCGGTCGTATAACAGTGAACATGTGGGGATGGATGAGTGCTGCAGGGCCAGGTGAACTTACTGTAATACCCAGTCGTGCAAACAGTGTTAATTATAAAGATGTGCTAAATGATGTCATGTTGCCATTTGGACATTTGGATTGAGTGATAACCATAACCGGGGTAGCTATGATTTATTTGAAAAATTACAAAGTTCAAACTTACTGTAAGTGTGATTTCATTCCCTGTTTTATAACAACAAAATGTTCTTACACTAATTATTGCAATTTCATAAAAATATAAGAAATCGCAATAAAACAATCTAAATATAAATTCCTTTTTTATATAATAAAATATTTATTTATTATAGCTATCACCCGGTTTAAAATTGTTTTTGATTTGAGGTTTAGCTTCAATTTCTTCCTCGATCTGGAACGAATACTTAAGCTATGAGCCTTGGTCATAACTAAATTGCATTTTAAATCAATCATATAATGTGAATACCATACTAATGTAAAACTTATTATTTTTATAATTTATGAATTAGTAGAATATTTACAGAACTATAGTTGCCTTTCCCTATATTAGTGAAAGGCATTATAACATGTTGCCATAAAATTAAATTATCTTTAAACAAGTTTACTTCGTTAATGTCTTCCATTTTGTAATGTTTACTTATTTCTCATAGCAAGTAAGTTAAATAATTGTCAATTGGGTGTAAACCTGTTAGGTTAAGAAAGAAAGAAAGAAAGAAATTATATTTTTCTTTGACAATTAAATGTCTTAAACTACAATATCGCTAAAATAGTTTATTTCTTATTCTTTGCGAGAATTAAAAATATATCTACACGTTCTTGTTTCTATTACCTAATACTTAAAGTAATATATGTATATATATAAATCTATAAAAACACAATCATAAAATATAAAAAAATGAATACAAATTATGTTAATTAAAATAAATTTTAAAAGGTCCATTGAAAACTGGGTCTTGAACCAG
The DNA here is from genome assembly GCA_033675125.1 of Athetis lepigone. Taxonomy (NCBI): domain Eukaryota; kingdom Metazoa; phylum Arthropoda; class Insecta; order Lepidoptera; family Noctuidae; genus Athetis; species Athetis lepigone. Next base: position 2,791,689 of record CM066236.1, on the reverse strand, counting down.
TACCCTGTGATATGAACTTCGTTAATTAAACTGACATGCTTATCCAACTAAGCTACTTAGCTGACTACCGAGTAGTGCGAAAATGAGAGCCAATTTGAATGTAGGGATTCTTTATTTTTTATTATCTACGCCATCTGCAGTCGAATTAACTAATTAGGTTTATTTGGTGTCGTTTAGATGGCGCTTTATTAAGTACTCGGAAATAAGATAATAAAATAATTTATGTTTATTTGAATATAAATATATTGTTATTTCTTAGTAAATAGCTTTGGTAATTATAACCTTATTATGTGCCTCTGTATAAAAAGGTTTCTAAGCTTTGCAGTGTTATTTCATTTTTGAACAGCGCCACCTAGTCGTCTTATAAAATGTAATGCAAAACTTCACAAGCAAAAGTCGACCTTAGCCCTTCCAGGCACTTTTGTCATCATTAGTACATGAATAACTCTACCTAATTGCGACCTATGGTAATCAATCAACCATTAGTAGTCACCGAAGCCTATAGGCATCTGCAATATCAGAGAGCTTTCAGATGCGTTTCGTTGCGTCAAATTGTAAAATAAACGAAAGGAAATTTTAAACGGGTATGATACAGAACAATTCTGTAAAGTGTAAACTAAAAAAAAATAGTTTTAATTACGTACAATTTCCATTAAAACAACTTTTTGTGACAAAAAAGTAAGTCAAATAACCAAGGCTTCTAAATGACTTTAATGAAAAATTCAACCCGCCATTTCCTAAATAAACCGCTCCCTGAAATTGGCGCGTAATAAGTGAGCAACAATTTGGAATATACCGAGTATTTCTGTAACGCGAGTGACGTCATTTGTTCCTACTAATTATTGTACCTCGCAGTCAAATACCGGGATTCAAATAGACGTGTGCACTTATTAAGTAACCTGCCTTTAATTAGCATTGTTGTATTTTTGCTTGTTTTGTTTGGACTTATTTAAAAGTCACAGAATTAAAACTGAAAACCTAGATGGTTAGTTTTAACTGTGAACGCTGCTGCCGTGAAGTAAAAAGATTATAATGACTTTAATGTAGTAAAGAGCATAGCTTTAACAAAAAAAAGACGGGTTGCACTCCGGGAGTGCCGGCAGAAGTGAAAACTTGATTATTAACAGCGTGCCACGCGCATCCATGGATAGTGACAGCTGTCTACTATCCATCCGTCCTACGCTTTTTCGATCAGGTCACGTGTCCTGACGCGAGTTTAAGATTTTATACCCATTACAGAAAAAGTGCTCAACGCCGCTAAAGAAGTTTTCACTTCAAAAAAACCTACGATTCAGTCAAATATGAACAGAAACAATTTTTTTGCCGACCAGCATCACAAAGCGAACAAAAGAATAGGTTGCAGCTTATATACCTAGTCAATTAATAAATTGTGTTGAGTATATAATTAGCATCTATATTGTATTCTAAGCACATTTGTGTCTTTTCAGTAAAAAAGAATGAAGAGGCCTTTGCTTCGTAGTCTTTCGTTTGCGATAAATTGCTGACCCAATCAGGCATCAAACAGACTTCTTAAACCAATATGAAGCAATTTTTTTTAAATTTTAAATTTTCAACGACCAACCGACAGCCGGCTGTCGGGCTGCTATTGTCTTTCTATTGTGTCTCAAATCACGTGTGTTCGATGGATTAATCAGCTGTAGCCTCAGTAGCCTGATTCACGTAAAATCAAACGAGCCAAATTTCGTTGTAGTTAATTGATAGTCGTTCGATCGAAGTCGTACAATCTGTATATATGTTTGTATTTTCAGGTTTCCTTACATCCCTACAAAAAGAACCTCTCATCGATAAATATACGCCAAAAATCATAATACGCTTTCATTATCGCGGCAACAGGCTGGTAACATCTGCTTCCCTAGTACATTAAATAAATCTATTCCCGTACTAAAAGCAGTAGGGCTCCGAACACAATTACCATATTAATACAGCTACATTATGAAAATGGATACAAACGGGTATAGAACAGAAGTTCTACTTGAGATTGTTTACCTACGGAGAGCAAATAACTTATAGCCCAGGAAAATTAAGGCAGTTAAGGACGATCAGCCAAAAATTTTCAAGTAGTTTTGAAACTTGGCACAGTTATTCTCTAAAGTCTATTGATAAACATAGTAAAATTCCCCGAGAATGAAGGCAGAGCTGCCTGCTGTGCTAACGCCTGCGAAGGATTAAAAGTATTAAATCGATAATTAGCCATTACAAGTTTGAATTTTAGCACTCAGGATTTTTCCTTAGGAAATTGAACCAAAGACTTACATTTTCAGGTGACCAAGCCTGGCCGACAGAGTCCAAGTACCTACTTTAAAAAGTCCCAGATAGCCTTCTCTTTAAGAAGAAGACCATTCATAGAAAATAAAAACACTAAAATTATCTTCTGTTTAAAAGAGATCCACTATCATCAACCCTAATTTATATTTCACGAACCGCCATTTTTTATTTCTGTCGTGGAAAGGTTCTAGGGATCCTTGACATTTTTTTTATAGCGACTAAGCAACCCCAATTGATTTAAAGGCTTGACTATGTAATAACTCTGACTAGAAGGCAGGACAACTTGCAGTTGCATCGTTGACCTGAGGTCGATACCTAAAATTTTGGAGATCAATGGTTAAGTTGAAATGTCCTTGACCTTAACTTGCAGAAACAGATAACAATTTAAATGTGTAACACGCACTCGTATTATTAGTGATAACAACCCCGAGCAGTCTAGTGGCGCCACTTGTCGATGCAACTCGGCTAAAAAGCGCGCGTTTCTGGCGGGACTGAGAGACTAGGCGGCGCGGCGATTACGTTACGATCGACGATCGATGCACGATCAATAATACTTTTAAGGCGCGGTAAGCAGCTATTAGCGGTGGTGCATCGAATTAATAGAAATAAGGTCGAAAATATTTTGGCAAATCCGCAAAAATGTAAGTAATTTTGCAGTTTTAATTGCATATTTAAAAAAATACAGTTCTGAGTTTTAAAATTTTTAGATATGTCTTTAGTTTATAAAATTTTCTTTGTTATAGATATAAAAAATATAATGGAAAAAAAATGGTTGTCGCTGAAAAAATTGAGAATTTCGAGACGATAACTTTTTTTTCGTGGTCTTTTTGAACATTTTTTTTTGTAATACTAGACCACATTTGTAAATTGTTTTTGTGTAAGCCTTTTCTTTATATATTAGACTATTAATACACTGTATTTTTTTCTGGCTTGTGGTATGTATAGATACGGTTTAATACTTTGAGACGAAAATCTAGACTTTTACAAGGTGTTTGCTATGGACAGCGCCTTAAGTAATGGATAAGTAAATGTAATGTGTGTTCAGTGTTGTTTTTGTTAATATTAAAGTGTTTGCGTGTCTCCGTATGTTATTCACTCTGACCTTGAGATATCTACAAAAATGCTGTTTTATTTTAATTTCACAGACAACAAGGGTTGACCTCTTTCTCAGCTTTAATATTCTCCTTGTTCGTATTTCTCATATATGTATGTTCAGCGCGGTTATGACAGCGTTCGCTGCAAGCTCAACTGGGTGTAAAATTGACACCGCCCTAGTAGGTAATTTTAACGTGATATGCTCGCGTTCATTGAATATAAAATCTCTATATTGTCTATGCTTATTACTTTATGGGAAGTAATATAAAAAAAAAAACGACGGAATCTTAGATTATATTATAATCTAAGGACGGAATACAGTAATTTTTGGCGGATGATAGTATTGTTGGGCTTTTGAAAATATGTATAGTATTTATTTTGTAAACTAGCGACCCACCCCAGCTTCGCACGGGTGTTACAAATCTTTAAAAATCCCGATTTTTTTAACTATATTATGCATGTATTATACATATAAACCTTCCTTAAGAAATACTCTATCTATTAAAAAAAACCGCATCAAAATCCGTTGCGTAGTTTTAAAGAACATAATAATATTAGATAGGTACATAGGGACAGACGGCGGATAGCGACTTTGTTTTATACTATGTAGTGATTGGCTAAGTACATACAATCGTGGTCAACTAATTAGGGACAAACAAAAATTTAAGCTGAATTTTAATTTTCATGTCCATGGTAGATTAGATAAACTAAATAATTTAGTTTAATTTTGTGAAATACTAATTAATATTAAGAATACTTGAAAATTTTGAGCATTGCTTCAAAGTTGATAATATTTTGTAATAGGAAATTTAAAAACAAATCTCTTGCAACCGAATCGCAGCGTGTTCTGGCTGGCCATCTAATTAGGGACAAAAACAAAAGTAGTGTGTTATATTCTCATTTTTATAAAATCTGATGGGATGTAATTTTTATTTTAATAATTAAGATTAGAGTCTTTACGCTGACTTTGAATTTGTTGAAATATTATCATAATATTTAATTAAACATAGGGCGAAATAAAAGTTCTGATACAACAATGCGAAAAATAATAATTATTGTTTAATTAAGTAAATAGCCATATCATAAATTATTAAAATATTGAATTTGCTCCATTATAATGATTTTCAAAACAGGACAATTATAATCTTTATTTAGAAATTAAAACTACTAATCGTGCAATCAGAAAGGAAATACCAACAAAAACTGTTAAAAAAATCGCAAAACGGTGACAGCAGCGATTAAAGACCCACTTATGGGCTTTTTATTAATTATAGGTCTGAATAGTGTTGGTATTTGAACTAGACCAAGGCGGTGGAGTAATCTACAACAACCTTTCGACGTCAAGATGTTGAAGCTAAACTGTTTGGCATGGTCGTACGAAAAGTTCCAGTGTTGAAAAAATCACAGACTCGCCACGGTTGGCCTTAGTTATGAGGCATCGATATTGGGACTGATTTTCAATAAAAAAATGTTTTCATTTTGGACTAAACGAAGGTACATTTTGTTTCATCAGAAGGCAGGCAGTATTATTGGCGCCCTAAAAAGCAAAACGTCTCCAAAATACTCCAATAAACAAGTTAAACTTGAGGAGAGAACATAAAACTATGACGTTGGTTTTCTGGAAATGGTGTGGGACCTTTAGAGCAAATGGAAGGCACACTAGATTCAATTTGAATAGAGAGAAACACTACAAGCAATCACACTACTTTATGTTAAAAAACACACGATAACTACCCCAAAACATACTGCACTGTCTGTTAGAACATTTCTCACTAATGAGTAGGTATCGGTTATAAATTGGCCGGCCTAGAGCCCAGACCCGAATGCTTGGAAACATTTTGTGGTACGTTATGAAAGAATTGTAGGTTTAAAAAATGGTGTAAATAAACTGGCTATTAAAAATCAACAGTAGTAACTTTGAAGAAGGCTGATAAGTATAAGTGATACAGTATCACTAAAGAACAATGTGACATTTAGATTGCGTCGATTCCATACCTTTGTTACATGGTTATGGCAATCCTTAGCAATCACTCTGGATATTGATTTGCATTACAGTGCGACGCATTAAGCCTAATTGAATAATAAATAAACATATTTATTCCTTTATTGCTCTCTGCAATAATTATTTTTAATGTTATCTTAAGTGTCCCTAATTAGTTGTCCAGTGTACGAATAGAATGAAGAAGAAGTTAAGTTGAATTTTGATCGATATTTATTTTACGTATAGTCCATTCCTTTAATGAGTGTGCCTATTTGTTAAGATATTGGTTTAGTTTTATATTAATAGTAACTAAACTGCCAAAGTCTCAAGCAAACTTAACTTATGGGAAGCAGAATTAAATGTTACTCATAGTATATCATGTTGTCCCTAATTAGTTGACCACGACTGTATATCGGATACATATTATGTATAATTAAGTATTCGTTTGATATATTAAAAGCGTATGTTGGGGCTGACCTAACTCGGAGAAGAAAATATCCCAAACAAACACAGATCTAAAGTTTTTCATAAAATGCTAAGCAACATTTTGGTTAAATCATGCGAGAAATACGTAAGTTTAATGACTAAGATGTTTTCATGAGAAAAGAAGCATACTGCTTTGAGTAGACCAATCTATGATGCGATGGAGACATCAGAGTCCCCATTACCGCATCACATCATTATTTCCAAGTTAGTTTTCAATATTCCCCTTTTTAAATTATCTACCAACTCGGCTTCGATTCCAAACAGGGAAGGGATACTTAATATTATTTTTAAGTATCGGCATCATAATCAGTTAATGAATCACTTCAACCTTCGCTGAATTTCTCGTATAAAAATACCAAGTTCTGTGTGCAACTCAATCCTTTTCAAAAGTATCGGGTCTCGAACGAATGCTTTTATTTTTCTTTTCACCGTTTGAAATATTGCTTTTTAAATTAGAGTTGTTTTTCATTTTTAGTGTTCCGTGCACACGGTGCTTATGGGACCTTCTTAGTGAGGTAAATGGTTATGCAATATTGCTGTCTTTGTCACTCAACTGTCAATGTTCTATGGCTAGATAGAGAGGGAGTTAATTAGCACGTCGTTTAGCTATTCTAAACTAAGTAACGTATAATTAACGGTCTTGTTTTACTGCAGGTAGATCCTTAATTTTAGCAGAATATGTATCAATAACATCGCTATTATCCAAAGCGATGGCGCCTAGTAGGGCATGCAATTATCGAAATATTCCGATAATCGATAAAATGAAAAATATCGGTTTTTTTTTCGATAAAAACCGGTAATTACCGATAATTGTCGTTATTTATAAAAATAAATACAAAAACTTGTTTTTTGCATGTAAATGAATGGATAATCTAATGCAATTACTTGCCTTAAATAAAAAGTAATATAACATACTGAAAAATAAATGAAACAAGTTTTTTTAACCATAGTACAAGCTCTGCTTAGTTTGGGATCAGATAACCGTATGTTAGTTGTCCAAGGAAAAAATTATATTATGTAACATAGCATTTTTAATTTCCTCACTAAACTCTTCTTAAAGAGATCTTTTAAATAAAATTTTAGAAGCTTTTTGCTTAATTATTAAAAAAGTTAGACTCTTCAAAATAATATAATAATTATTATGAGTAATAATTATAATAATTATTATATTGACACTTTTGAACGTTTGCTATAATTAAACTAACATTGAATAATTTCGTAATATCTGAGTCATAAAACTTTAAATATACACATCTTAACAAGATTTGTTAACGATTAATATAATAGTTAAATTGAAATATAATAATTACTTTTTATAATTAAAAGAGTTTCTCATTTAAAATAAATAGTAAAGAAAATATTTTAAGGATTATTGCACTTTAAATAAATTACTTAACATACAATTATTATTTTGTATTATAATTAAAAGAGATCACATTTGAAATAATCACATTTTAAAGAGATTTTTAGGGTGTGCTTACTGTTGCTATTTTTTTGCTGCTGAAAAATGTCTGCTGAAATGACAAACAATCAATAGTTTTGTCATTTAGGCTAGTAATTCGTTGTAAAAAAATTATCGATTATCGGTAATTATCGTTTTTGTTTTCGATATTTATCGTTTAGTCAAAATGGATCGATAACCGATAAATTATCGATTATCGGTTATCGGTTTGCATGCCCTAGCGCCTAGTTAATCGCGTAGCGTCCTTTAAAGCGACCTGATGACTCCACGACAGAAATAAAAATGGCGATCCGTGAAAAATAAATAAGGGTCGATGATAGTGAAACTCTTAACAGGAGAAAATTTAAGTGGCTTTAATTTCTATGAAAAGGTCTTCTTCTAGAAGAACTTACTGGACGGGTTTATGCCCAATTGGACTGAAGAAGCAAAGAATCAGAGAACGATGGAAGGAATGGAGGGAGGCCTTTGCCTGGGAGTGGGACAAAATCGGATAACAAAAAAAGGTCATCTTCTTAAATGGCGTGGTTTACTTAAAGTACTTGGACCCTGTAGGCCAGGCTTGGTAACCTGTAAAGCAGAAGGTCGTTGGTACGATTTTAAAATTTCATCTTTATGTAATGATGATAATAATTAATAATGCATTATATTTATTTCCTATTTACAAAAGTATCGGCTCTACCTTGTTTAGACTAAGATGACGGTATGTGAGTTGCATTTAGATATTTACTAGCTTTTGCCCGCGGCTTCGCTCGCGTTAGAAAGAGACAAAAAGTAGCCTATGTTACTCTCCATCCCTTCAACTATCTCCACTTAAAAAATCACGTCAATTCGTCGCTCCGTTTTGCCGTGAAAGAAAGACAAACATACAGACAGACAAAAAGACAGACACACTTTCCCATTTATAATATTAGTATGGATTGATTTTATTATATAATGATTTTATTATATGTATTGATGTATTGATTAAATAATGGTGCTTTTAATATTTTTTTTGTTTTTGTATGGCCACCCTGGACTTTTTTTTAAAACTAAAAGCCCATTTCATAACATTTCCTTTCAACGATCTTTTCTTCAAAAGTTAGGTGACAGCGACAATGACAGTATTGCCAGATTACTAAACAACTATTAGGCCACTCATATACACGTGAATCTAGATTGTGATAATGTGGGGGGGGGGGGGGAATCGATACAAATCTTTTATGAATAAAGGTGATATGGTTTAAATAAATTTTGTTTACATTAATAGGTAAGTGATACGAAGTTCACCGGGTCATCTAGTATGTATATAATAGTAAACTCACTGCCTGATATCAACGTGTTTGTTAATATATAACAATAACTAACTAAATACATTAAACTTGGAGGGTTTATTCTTTGTGAAGAATATAAAAAATAGCCCTAAAGGGTTAAAATAGTAGGTAGAAGTTCGACATCCACGCGGGCGAAGCCGCGGGCGAAGGCTAGTAAATATTTTAAATCTAGATATTTTTTTTATCTTAATATTATTTTTGTACGTTGGAAATAAGAAAAGCTGTTACAGTATTATTTTTTACAGCATATTACACGCCTTTTTGTTATTTCAAACCGTATTAAATGGCTTTTATTTGCATGATTTGGATTTATGAAAATGATTCCATTCGTATTTTGAAAACAATTAAACATTACTTATTTGTGTCAGGTTTGACGGGTTGTAACCTCTATGGTTGTAACTGTTTTGACACTTGATTTGCCGGTTACTATGACAACGACATCCAACAGAACATGGACAACTTTTATATGGGAAAATGGAATTGTTGTTTTACTCTATCTTTCTCGCAATTTTAGAGACAAAAAGTAGCCTATGTTACTCTCCATCCCTTCAACTATCTCCATTTAAAAAATCACGTCAATCCGTCGCTCCGTTTTGCCGTGAAAGAAAGACAAACAGACAGACAGACAGACAGACAGACAGACAGACACACTTTCCCATTTATAATATTAGTATGGATTTATTTTCTAGTTGTCCCACGCGGTTTTACGAGCGTAATGGTAGGTTTTTGGATAACTGCTTCGTAGCGGGATATGCCCCCCACCCATAGGTAATTTTTCCCCGTTTTTGCCACATTTTTCATTGCTGTTCCGATCCCATTGTCATAATAGCATAATATTAAATAGTCTATGTTACTCGGTAACAACTTTGCTTTGTATTACCACCAACTACATTCATATTCTGTGTGTGTTTTAAAAATACACAAAGTACAGTTAACACACAAAGGATTTCGTGTTGCAATCTCATGCAAAAAAAATGCCAATTATTTTTTAACGTGTTTTGGATTGATTGAACCTTTGGCGTGAGAGGGCGATTCGCTCCTGACCAGTTTTTAAGTGTTCAGCAGTTCCTATGGTTTTATCGATAGAAAAGTTCGCAATTTTTTAGCTTAATGTCGTTTCGTTGTATTTACCAGCCTGTCTAGACAATATTGCCTAGTTATTTGACTGAATTATAGCCTGAGTTTACATTAGGTATTATTTTTATATTTTTCCTTAAGAATGTTATATGTGTTTGCAATATTTATTTCTGGGAGTGTTATTGGTTTTTTTTAGGAAAATGGCTCTAAAAATAGTTTGCTGTAAGTTTTATTCATTAAAAACCTACATTGGGTTTGTGAAGTTTGTATGCAGAATTGCAGCTATGCAACTTAACATAAATTAAATATAGCCGAAAATGTTTTATATTTTTTCCAACTAGCAGACGAATTCCAGAATGAATTCGAATTTTAAATGTAGATGTGATAATCGACCATGCTGACAAACGGATTATAATTAAATAAATCGGAAAATAAACTTGATACATCAAAATTATAGTGTTTCAATCATCATTAGATTGATTACCGATCGGTACTTGTATAACATTCTGGCGATCCGTTACTATTTTTGGAAATACCTCTAAGCTACAAGCTCATAATCTTCGTAGCCTTTTCCCAACTAAGTATATTAGAGTTGGCTTTAGTCAAAACGGTCTAGAACGAACGATCTAGCTGAATACCTGTGTTTTTCATGGAGCGACTACCTATCACCCCTGTTACTACGCAACTCCTGGGTTATTAGACTAACACTATAAAGAGTAATGGCGAGAGAGAGTACGGGAGCGTAAGGCTTGACGGCCATTTTCACCTAAGTGTCATCTTAAGCACGCGTACTTTAAAATCGTCGCGCAAGATCGTCGGCGATCCAACTTGTTTGAAATCTCGTGAGCGTGGCGTAAGCCAACACATAATTCAAAACTTTCTGTGTGGGCGATATCTCTAATTGTTGCGAGCTGAAACGTGTGTCACCGATGACAAGTCGAGTCAGTTTGTGATCTTCGAAACCGTGTACTTAAGCATCTTACTTATATCTGTCGCAGTCATCTGGTTAAATCAGCTATTTGATTGTATGACCAGCGCGTTCATTGAATGACGACATTTAATTGAATGACTAAACGACAACTCGTCAAGTTGTTTAATGTAACGTTCAACGACTTGACTGAACGTCATTTAGCATTGTCGTTAAATAGGGTATAGTCGACTTTGTAATGTTGGTTTAGGGTGAACATAAGTTCGCAACTTAAAAACTTAACTTCCTTTACATAACAAAAATGAGGACATGACATGACACACTTTATTATGATTTTAATTAAAAAATAAACGTTAAAAGTAGTCGGCGGCGGCGTATTAATAGGAAAATTCAGGATGCTGTCACACTATTTTATCAAGAATAAGTCACTTTAAAGTAAATTTAATCAAAATAATATCAAGACAATGCTATCTGCGCGAGCTATTTTACGCCATATTTGTTTTGGTGACTACTAACGCCGCAGTGAAAAAAAAATGAACTAAATTACAATCACCTGACTGATTTAACGTCCGCTCTGTGCAAAGGGCTTTGCTACAATCAGCTATCTAGTTGGATGTTGAGTGACACTTGTTCAATCAGCCTTTGGCCTAGTCATTCAATTATATGTTGCCATTCAATAAACGCGCTAGTCACACAATTAAAAAGCTGATTCAACCAGATGACTGCGACATATCTATTATCTCTCTGACTATACGTAACAAATGTTAAAGATTCACGAATGACAACTGGGACCAAAGATTTACATGCTTTCGGAGGCACAGGACGTCAGTAATTTACTACATATACCTAGAAAGTATATATGAAAATACGAATTAATCGATAACCACAATTCTTGACTACAATTTAGATAGTAATTCCAGCAATGGAAAGTTTTCGACAGAAACAATCTATAAACACTCATTTAGTAAATACATTTAAGAGATAAAACCAACAATTCGAAACATAAACACCAATTCATTAACGACAACTCCTGTACAATAGCCCACAAGCATCTGCAAACAAACTAAACGCGGAACAGTTTGTCTAAATCAAAATAAACCCGAACTATATCAATTGATTTACGTTTAATTACATTTTGAACGGCGCGTTGACGTTTCGTTCGACGTCAGCTGTTAAATCGGGCGCCATCTTGAAGTGCCACGAAAACCGCAGGCGTGCCGCTGACTGGGCACTTTCACGCGTGTTTACACATTGCCTCGCACATCTGCTGTCCTGGTACCGAATGAGCGGATTATTCGGAATGCGAATTGTCTTTTATGGTTCCTGTGTTTACAAAAAATTGGGTAAGCTAAACGGCCTCATTATTGAAGGATGCTGAATCAAACTTTTTCTCAATTATTTTTCTTGGGGTTTTGTTTATTCTTTTGAGATTCAAGATAGATAAATGATGTTTACCATACTGGCCAGTGGCCACACACTAACTATGCCAGTAGCGGCCGGCAAAGTAGTAATGAAAAACCTTTTTATGGCAGGTATCGTCACCATAAAACTCGACTGAAACTAACTTTTTTTCACTTGTGGCATATAAACATGGCAGTAAAGGCAGTTTAGGATATTGAGTAGGACGGCCAAGGTGGAAAAGCAAACAATTATTACTGCAACAAATAAACATAAAATTAGCTCATTTTATGTAATGTTCTATTTACATCAAAGTAACACAAACACAATAAATATTTAATTACCCCATTATGCTCCAGACAAGTTTCCATCTTCATTAATTTCAGTTCGGAAGTAACAATAACAATTTTGTGTACTTAAGGCAACATTGTTGAAACCCAAACTCGGGCTAACATATTAATATTTGAAACCAATGGGAATAATATTCATGGAATAGTTAGTAGTTATTATTCTAAACGACTGTACGGGACGGTGCGGGGTCATAGGGTGACCAAGACTGTAGTAATTATGACAAGACATTAAATGGTAGAATTATGTGATAGTAGAGAACTGAATTACATTGTTAGTAATTGACGACGCGACCGGAAATTTTCCGTGGCTACCATAAAACCGACGCGTCGGTTGTGCCCAACTGCCCGTGAGTGTGTGTTAGTCAGTCGAATGGTGTCACTTTGATACGAATAGTTTATTTGTTATGTAGTTACAAAGTTTTTTCGATTGTAAATTGAAGAGCCGGAGTGATCCCAATGAGTGTGAACTTGGTTGGTCTCTTAAACCAATTGGAGTGACGACACAATTTTACGTTTAGACTGACATGAAAAAATTATCGTCAATGCTTAAGATTGTGAGGTGAAAATATGAGAATGCAAGCTGTTCTACACGGTTTTACCGGCTGATAAGTAGGTCTGGTTACTTTCGCACCCGTGGGTGTCTTGGTGGTTCTCTATTCTTTTTCAATTCTCCACCACAGTCTTGCCATTGCAGTTTCTGTGTTGGTGACGGTGACAATGCGTTACATAATACTTTATTTCGGCTTGCTATACATTTTTAACGAATGCGAGTCAATTGCAGAGCTGACTAGCGTTCATTAAACTAAAAAAAAAAATTGTTTCACAAAATGACGGCCTTGATGTACGGCCAAAAATGTACAGGACACGCAGACAACAAACTTTTTAGTCGGCGAATTGTTTGGTCTAGTTGGGCTGCAAGGTCAAACAATTCCAGGAGCTTTTTTACGTCACTTTTGTTCTCGAATAATAGCTACATCAAAAATACATACTTGAATTAGTAAATCTGTTAGTTTTTAGAGAGAGGCGTAGAATGACTAAGCTGAAGAACTGCTATGTAACAAATGTACATATACACCGTGCTAGGTAAGACGAGGGACATAATGGTGGAGGCTACAAAGTATTCGATTCTCATTCCAAATATGTAAAAAAACAATATTTTAATTTTTTACCAAATGTCTCACTAAATTAATAAACTGTTGACACGCGCGCTGGATACCCATCGAACGAAGAACGGATCATACCTACTTCACTCTGTTATCATAGGTGACCCGATGCAACCGCGAGCGCCAAGGTTTATTTTTTAATATCTTAAGAGCCTTATTGCGCAGCTACGGGTTTCTTTACGATTTTATTTTGTTTTATTATTTTTTACATTTGTTTTAGTCATATGTACGAAAATTTTATTGCGTCCATAAATATGTCCCTTGACTTACATAACGAAGTATTATGCTAGTTCGATTCCCGCGGTTTCACACGCTTTTGACAAGTCTTTGGTTACTACTCCACTTCCGTGAGACATAGCGTGATGTTATAATTATATTGGTGTATTTTTAAATGAGTTCAATAGCTTTGGAGTTTATCCATTATTAAAATAAACAAACAATCAATAAAATCCTTTATCTTTTTATCCTCTTTACAAAATTAGTATATTTTATAAAGTACGAGCTGTTCCTCGCGGTTTCACCCACGTTACATTAGGTTTTTGGTTACTGCTTCGCTCCCGTGGGACATAGCGTGATATTATATAGCCTATGTTACTCCTGGACAATGTAGCTTTCTAATAGTGAAAGAATTTTTAAAATCGGTCCAGTAGTTTTTGAGCCTATTCATTACAATCAAACAAACAAACATACAAAGTTTTCCTCTTTATAATATTAGTGTAGATTGACTGAATTCCTTTGGGTTCAGGTATCACAATCAATATGTAATAGGCCTGAGACCTGCTAAAACAGATCAACCACGATCTCTCAGTAATTATATTAATTAGTTACATTATTATCCAGTATATAGTAGCAATTAATATAATATACAGTTCAATTACGATGCAAACGTTCGTTTAGGATTATAATATATTAGTGTTAAATATCTTTAATTATCAAAGTAATTAAAGATATTTGAAGATTGGGAGGAAATTAGATGATGTTCGTTTAGGTGAAATTAAAGTTGGGGTTGTTATCTAAATGGAGTGTAATGTTTATAAAATACTAGCTTCTGCCCGCGGCTTCGCTCGCGTTAGAAAGAGACAAAAAGTAGCCTATGTTACTTTCCATCCCTTAAACTATCTCCACTTAAAAAATCACGTCAATCCGTCGCTCCGTTTTGCCGTGAAAGAAAGACAAACAGACAGACAGACAGACAGACAGACAGACACACTTTCCCATTTATAATATTAGTATGGATCATCAAAGTGGTTTTTGGCTTTTGTCAGTAAACAATAATAAAGTAAAAAATTTCGAATATTGTTTTTGTCCTATTTTTAAAGTAAGTAACTACTAATATTATAAATGGGAAAGTGTGTCTGTGTTTGTCTGTCTGTATGTTTGTGTTTCTTTCACGGCAAAACGGAGCGACGAATTGACGTGATTTTTTAAGTGGAGATAGTTGAAGGGGTGGAGAGTAACATAGGCTACTTTTTGTCTCTTTTTAACGCGAGCGAAGCCGCGGGCAAAAGCTAGTATGTTATAAATTAGACGTTTTTGTTTATTTAAAACCAGTAGTAAGTACAACAACGAAGTAATACAACACAAAATCAAAACATCGATTCATGAAACAACGTTTATTTTTACAAACGGTGCCAAGTGCGGTTGTAAATCACTTCAGAATTGCTGTTTTTAAAACCTTGGAGATTTTCTGCAGTACCTGACAGTAACTAATATATGTAGGGAAGGAAGAACTTATTGTAGTTTTCAGTTTTTTCAATGTTACTGGATTTACTGAGTAAAATGGAAATTTTTGTTAAAATATTTGCTGATGTTTTTACGATACCTTTTTAACAAACTACGGGACCATTGTTTTTTTTTTGTGGTCGGCTATTAAGAGCTGGACTGGGATCTTATTGAATGTTACCATTGATAATTTATTTATTATATAGGTTTACCACCTAGCACGGGAGTCAGGGACTTCAAACAAATTTGTAACACATTTCTTGTGTAATAAAGATTATTATCTTATCTTATCTTAACATTACATGCCTCGGAAAGCACTTGAAACCTTTTATACCGATTCAGAGTACATTCGACAGTCTTTACCGGTAGTCAGAAGTTCGAGAGTCCAGTGATTAGGTTGTGAAGGTCTGATAAGGAAAATTATAATCGCGTAGACTTCTATCCCCTATTTTACGCTTTAAGGGGTCGAATTTCAAAAAAACATTTCTTAGTGGATACTTACTCTTCACGCAAAAACACACCCTTCCAAGTTTTATGTCTCTAGGACCAGCGGTTTGAGCTGTACGTTGATATATCTACAGTCAGTCAGTCAGTTTACTATATAATAAATATAGAAGATTGTGAAATAAAAATCAGTTTATTAGAATGCATGTGACATATTCTACATCATACTTAATTCTATTACGACGATTTATTCCAGGTTCTTTCATTATTTATTTTTCTCTTAAGTAATTAATCTTGGATTACATAAGATAGATGTACTAGCATCATCTGTTTGAGAAAATATCTACATTTAGAAGCCTTATTATCTACAGTAATTATGCTCGGAATCACAATGACAAAGAACCTTTAAATTTTGCTAATATTAGGTTATAGTTAGCTACTTCTCGGGGCTTTGTCAGTTTAGGAAGTCAAACATATCTCTTTAATCCATACTTCCATACTAATAATAAAAAAAAACCGGTCAAGTGCGAGTTCTACTCGCGCAACGAGGGTTCCGTTAATTTGTTTTTTAGTGAAATAACTACAAATTTACGGTTTTCGGAGTTTTCTGTTTACTTGTGCTACATGACCTTGCTTCTTGCCAAATTTCACGATTCTAGGTCAATGGGAAGTACCCTATAGGTTTTGAGTTTTGATTCCCTTGAAAATGTCTAAATATGCAATATAAGCCGCCGTATCTTTTTATTGCGTTGATTTAGAAACTTGATTTTTTCACTGCTTTAAGAGATAGCAGACCTGAGTATGTGATATTAATTTGAGCTTGATATCTCGACGCGTTTCTGAAAAAAAATGGTCTTGACAGACGGACGAACGGGAGGACGGACGGATGTGAACTAACTACAAATTTACGGTTTTCAGAGTTTTTCCTTTACTTTTGCTACATGACGTTGCTTCTTGCCAAATTTCATGATTCTTGGTCAATGGAAAGTACCCTATAGGTTTTGAGTTTTGATTCCCTTGAAAATGTCTAAATATGCAATATAAACCGCCGTATCTTTTTATTGCGTTGATTTAGAAACTTGATTTTTTCACTGCTTTGGGAGATAGCAGACTTAAGTATGTGATATTAATTTCAGTTTGATATCTCGACGCGTTCCTGAGAAAAAGGTTCTTGACAGACAGACGGACAGACGGACGCCTGATGTGAACTAACTACAAATTTACGGTTTTCAGAGTTTTCCCTTTACTTGTGCTACATGACCTTGCTTCTTGCCAAATTTCACAATTCTAGGTCAATGGGAAGTACCCTATAGGTTTTGAGTTTTGATTCCCTTGAAAATGTCTAAATATGCAATATAAACCGCCGTATCTTTTTATTGCGTTGATTTAGAAACTTGATTTTTTCACTGCTTTGAGAGATAGCAGACCTGAGTATGTGATATTAATTTCAGTTTGATATCTCGATGCGTTTCTGAGGAAAAGGTTCTTGACAGACAGACGGACAGACGGACGCCTGATGTCAACTAACTACAAATTTACGGTTTTCGGAGTTTTCCCTTTACTTGTGCTACATGACCTTGCCTTTTGCCAAATTTCATGGTTCTAGGTCAATGGGAAGTACCCTATAGGTTTTGAGTTTTGATTCTCTTGAAAATATCTAAATATGCAATATAAACCGCCGTATTTTTTTATTGCATTGATTTAGAAACTTGATTTTTTCACTGCTGTGAGAGATAGCAAACCTGAGTATGTGATATTAATTTCAGTTTGATATCTCGACGCGTTTCTGAGAAAAAGGTTCTTGACAGACAGACGGACAGACGGACGCCTGGTGTGAACTAACTACAAATTTACAGTTTTCGGAGTTTTCCCTTTACTTGTGCTACATGACCTTGCTTTTTGCCAAATTTCATGATTCTAGGTCAATGGGAAGTACCCTATAGGTTTTGATTTCCTTGCAAATGTTCAAATTTGCAATATAAACCGCCGTATCTTTTTATTGCGTTGATTTAAAAACTTGATTTTTTCACTGCTTTAAGAGATAGCAGACCCGAGTATGTGATATTAATTTCAGCTTGATATCTTGACGCGTTTCTGAGAAAAAGGGTCTTGACAGCCGGACGAACGGACGGACAGACGGACAACAAAGTGATCCTATAAGGGTTCCGTTTTTACCTTTTGAGGTACGGAACCCTAAAAATGGGAAAGTGTGTCTGTCTGTCTGTCTGTCTGTCTGTATGTTTGTCTTTCTTTCACGGCAAAACGGAGCGACGAATTGACGTGATTTTTTAAGTGGAAATAGTTGAAGGGATGGAGAGTAACATAGGCTACTTTTTGTCTCTTTCTAACGCGAGCGAAGCCGCGGGCAAAAGCTAGTAAACATATAAATCAGAGTTGGTTATACTGTAATTAACAGTAACACCGTCCTATGAAGTTTTTAAATACGCCTGTATAGATAGACGGGTAACATCATATAAAAACGAGAACGTAAGTCCTTTTAAACCCTTTCTACAACTGCTAAAAACCCAGTAATTTACTCAACCACTCAAAAATCCACAGCTTGACATGGATTAATTAAATTCTAAAAGGGACGTGTTAAATTTCTCACATTTGCACCATAAGCCGGTTAGTTGGCAATGGTAATTCCACTTTTGACTCTCCGTCGTTTCGGAGCGGCGGAAATTCCGTGCGGCTGCACAATCTCTAAAATAAATAGCCGTCATAATTTAGCAGGACATTGTCCTAAATAACACGTTAATCATGGTGAGTATGTAAACGTTGGGGAAAGCATGGCACGCCACAGAGTAATTGTGTTACAGAGACACGTACTGTTAACATGGTAAAATTGTGTTTGGTTTGGAAATTGGCTTAATATGAATACATTTTTAGATGTCGATATTGTTTTTTATTGCGTATTTTAAGCGAGCTGGCGTACTGGCTACTAATACTAACTATGAAATATATCTGGAATGATCTCAGAGGTTAGTCTTTTGAAGTCCAGACAAATATATTTCTAAATCATGCGAGAACAGTGTGCTGACTGAGTGCTCTCTTAATGTTCTCTGGTTGCGGGAAATATGATTTATTTGAATCCAGAAAGATAAGATCATTTAAATCTTGTTTTCGTTTTTTCGTTAAATTTTGACTTCAAAGTATTAAATCATTGGTCTTAAAAGTTGGATACCACGTACCACGCTTTTGAGATTTGAACAGTCAACGTCATCAACCGACCGCAACTTAAATTCAACTTTAATGGTGCGACTTTACTTGGCGTGTTTGGCGAATATTTGCGTGTTCGATGCAACGTAATATGAAGCTTATTCTAATAATTTTAGAGCCTAGTTTGCATTATCCAAATAACGCAAATATTTTGCCAAAAGCTTGTACTCTGTCGCATTATTTACTCCCTTATTTCAGATATTCATATTCCTACCTCGGTGTTCTAGTACTTGTTCTAAACGTAACGTGTTTTGCAATTCCTATGCGCTTTGAAAAATATGTAGATTTGTTGTCTGAGACGATCCTTATTACTGAGGGGAGACGTAAGTGGAATGTCTGATGTGTTTCGGAGAATCGTCTCGCTCTCGGCTGCTGTCGTCAGAACTAGTGTGAATGTTTTGAATATGTGATAAGAAAATATACATTGCTACAGCTTCATTTATAATTAAGTGAATAGGAATTGGTATGTTTTTTTTTTATTTCCGAGGTAAATAGAGTGATAGCTATACGTGTCTGCCTGTGGTACCGTAGCTCTTAAACGTGTAAGCCGATTTAAATGCGCTTTTTTTTATTTGAAAGTAGGTTATCTAGCGATGGCTTTTAGAAATTATATCCTCCTCCAGACACTGCCTGTATTAGGATACATAATCTCTTTTAGATCATTTCTAGATATTATGTTTCATAAAACTAGATTTAGCCGTTTCTTAGTTATCAACTCTTTAATATACTCGGTAGAGAGGGTTTTCAAATTTTAAATTTACACTAGTTGTATTTTTATTCGCGTTACTGTAATTACATCGCTATATAAAACTTTAACACCACTGAAGACAGATAAAAAGGCCTACCAAACAGACTACAACCCAAGCCTTCGCTAAGTTTCAATATATTATTAAGTCGTGCAGCGTACATCAACGCTCTCCAGCCTCCATACGTGCCTACACCTGAAGTGTCCTCAAGGCACTGCTAGTGCGTAAACACTTGTAGCTACTCCAAGCATTTTCAAACGACTTTTGTGTTGTGACGTAATATCTCGTCTTCTCTGTAACTGTTTATTTTTAGCGAGTCTTTTCACGTTTTGAAATGAAAGGTAAGAGATGATTTAAGTGGGTGTGAGACGACTTCAGGCTTCATCATTATTCGCCACTGTTCAGCAACATTCGTAATTAAATCACATTTTTACTTCAATACGTAAGCAGAGATAAATAGATATACAGGTGGATGTTTGTTACTCATTAAACAGAAAAAGTTCTAACGAATTTTGATGAAACTTTACATTAACATAGCTTGAACGTCAGAACGTCGTGCTATCATGTAGCCGACGGAAGCTGAATAGTAACCAAATACTACGGAGAACAACTATTTTTGTCATAATTAGCCAGTCTTTAACATACTAAAAGAAGTGACACAGATATTTGTTTTTTTAACTCAGTTCCTTCGGTTGCTATTTATGTTCCGGGATCACGGTAACTATTATAACTCGTTTATTCTCACTAGTTCGATCGTCGAACTAGTGACTGCTCTTTGAGGTGTGCGTGTAACAAACCTCGCCGTCGAAGCGGGCCTGGTCCTAGCCGGGCGGCGAGCTACCCAACGCCCGCCGTCCGCAGACCCGCGCCTACGGTGGCCGGTAGTCCTCTTGCGACTCTCGACATCTACGTCTGGGTCCCTGTCCAGGGCGCGAGGCTTGACACGATATTAAGGGCCTACGCACACTTATTTAGCTCCATTCGCGTTTCACTGAACGATTTTGGTCACACTTATACATACAATTTGGCTTCAATTAGCCGCGTTCAGCGTCGTAATAATGAGAAAAGCCGTCAAGCTTAAGAGACTACGCACATTTTTTCACCTCTGTACTTAGCTTTCATTAGTTTTCTGGAGGACATAAGCTGAATAGAGCTGAAAAAATATACGTAGTCCTTAACAAACTTTCTTCCTCAAACAAACAGCATAAAACTTACCAAATATTTAATAACACTAATCACACATAAACCCGCAAATTGGCTTATCGCCAAAATGATAATATAATTATAAGTAAAGCTGTAACAACATATTCCGGTTATGACGAAGGAAATCTATTTAGGGGTAATACATCTGGTATAATACCATCATATAATAATCTCATTAGGGTAGGAAATATAATCGGACGTGCGAAGGGTCCCGGCTCGGAACGGTGACAACCCTGTTGATGTCGCCATTATAAACTTGTTATGAACTTGTGAAGTATGTACTAGGGTTATGAAGGCTGTGGATATTATTTTTTGACAAAATTAGAAGTAGTCTGGTTGATTTTGCCACTGGTAGTAAAAATAGTTGGAAGTTAAACTCCATAGTTATTGAAACACTGACTTTCAATGGCTATTGAATTTAAGAAGACGCTATGCTTTCACTTAAATAAGAGAAAGTTTTATGTTTGTTTTCTCATGGATGTCCGTCGATAATTCTGTCATTAACAACCAACATTTTTTTTTAATTATAGTGATTAACTCTCATAAAGTAATCTTATAAGGGTAGGAAACGTAATCGGACGTGCAAAGCGTCCCGCACTGGGATTAAGTATCTTGCAAAAGCCGAGCGATCGCGATAATTTAGCAATATAAACGTCAATTCAAAATACGTCATGTCAAATAGCCATCTAGCGATAGTGCTGCCTCTGTGGAGCAATCAGTTAACTAAAATATGCATATTTCGTTTGGTGGTTTCGTATTTAATATGGTTTTTAAGAGCAAAGTTAAGTTTTTTTTGTTAAAGGAGATATTTAATTAGTTTCAGCGATTGCTACTTTATCGTCATCGTAGCAATAAGTGCATTAGAACAATCAGCGAGCGATTAGCAATCGGTTCATACATAATACGATTTTTTTTTATTAATCGCGCGGTGACCGCGTGATCACTGCGCAAATATTGCTGATTGCTGTTTCATAGGTAATAACCCCGCGGACCGGTGACAACCGTGTCTGTTTGATTTTTATTTATTGAGAGATTTGATTATTAACAGAGGTGTATCTAACACCTCTTTTTTGTGTGTCCATCGATATTTCTGTCAATTATGAACAGCTGTCACCATTTTTTTTTATTGGAGAGTATAACAGACTTCTTTCTTATAAAATAATCTCATTAGGATACAAAACGTAATCGAACGTGCAAAAGGTGACAATACAACCCTGCTGATGTCACCAGTATAAACATGTTTGTTTATAGACTGAGGTTAAAAATATAAGAACAAGTCTGATTGGTTTTTATTAAATATTGAGTTCTAGAGCTATTGAATTTAAAGAAACAAAATTTACTATTATATTGTTCCCTTTTACTGCTAATTTTGTTAACAGACTTCTTAAAAGTAGGAGCTTCAATATTTATTCGATTTATTTATGTACTAGCTTTTGCCTGCGACTTCGTCCGCGTGGAATACTAGTTCCCGTTCCCGGGGGATTTCCGGGATGAAAACTATCCTATGTTTTTTTCTCGGGTCCCAGACTATATCTGTACCAAATTTCATTCGAATCGGTTCAGTGGTTAAGGCGTGAAGAACAGACAGACAGACAGACAGACAGACAGACAGACAGACAGACAGACAGACAGAAAGACAGACAGAGTTACTTTCGCATTTATAATATAAGTACGGATGTCAATAGATTTTCCTTTGTTTTTTTTTCTAAATTGTAAAGATTTAAGAAAGGAAAAGCTGAGACAATATTTATAATTGTTCGTTAAACTACCCCCTTTTCTCCCGGCAAAAAAAAACAGATTTCTTAAATACTTACTCAGGAATTTGTAAGAAAACTATGATACCATAACAACTTTACAATATTCCTTGAAGAACTTAAAACAGCATACCGTTGCAAAATACCTTTTCCTAGATAATAAATTGTCTTATAAAATGGCCATTAAACTTAAGATTCCGATTTTGATTTACTAGCGGTCCCCTGCGGTATCACTCGCATTTTTACTTCTTAACTAGATCGCTTCCGTAGGTCTTATTAGCATACAGTAATATAATTTATATAGCCTTCCTCGATAAATAGACTATCGAACGCAAAAAGATTTTTTCAATTCGGAGCAGTAATTCCGGGTCAGAGCCCGTACGTCCCCTAAGATTCGCACCCTGTGCCCATTCGTCCCCTGGAACTTTTGAGGGGCCTATTCGCCCCCTGAAGAATATTTATTTTAATTCATTCTTCTAATATAAGTACATGTATATAGTCCTGGTACAGTCGCGCAGAAAAGGGTAAAATAAAAATATAATAATTCCTTAAATATCATGTTTAAGTATTTCAAATAAGATTAAGTTTAATAAAATGCCTCTAGGCTCTAGGCATAAAGTCAGTCTTCAAAATAGTTAATCGATTCGGCGATCGATCGTTTTCTATTTACCACTTCACGTTACTGCGCGCCTAGTACTTTGCATTGATTAAGGTGATCTTGTGAGAAAATTAAGGAATACAGTGAATTTTAAATTTTCGTACATGACTACTTCACGTTACTGCGCGCCTAGTACTTTGAATTGATTAAGGTGATCTTGTGAGAAAATTAAAAACACAGTGAATTTTAGATTTTCGTACATGACTACTTCACGTTACTGCGCGCCTAGTACTTTTGTTCTCTTAAGTTTTCAATCATTAATACCCGTTTTTTAACAAGCCATTCGTAAAGAGACAATATTACATCGTAAGCCTATCGACAGGTTACATTATTATCATGACGGATTATCATTCATCGTAGCTCTTTTTTCAATGATCTGTTATGATTTATTAAATTAATTGCGTTAATAAACTGTTCACAAGTGTACTATGTTAACCGTTTTTAGGTAAAATATAGGTGATTTTATCTCAGGGGACCAATAGGCACCTGAATAGGTGCCGAATCTTTAACTTATATTGTGTATATATTAGAGGAGACGAATGGGTACCTTAAAAATAATATTTTTATTAAAATATTAATTGGTCCCCTACCAGGAGACCAACGGGCACCTATATAGGGGCCGAATCCACAACTTTTATGCTGGGGGACAAATCTTAGGGGACGTACGGGCTCTGACCCGTAATTCCTGAGGTTAATGCGTTCAACCAAACGAATGTAGTCTTCAGCTTTTTAATGTAAGTTAGAATTATTAATTGTTTTTACCCGACTGCTAAATGGATGGTTATTTTTTTCGAGTGTATGTATGTATGTCTCAGTATGTTCTATGGCACGCTCTACAGCCTAAACCGTTTAACGGATTTCGACATATGATGTGTCATAGAATACATCTCAGTTGTGGGAGTAACATAGGGTATATTAATTTAAAAAAAAGGAGAAATAAAAAAAGCAAGTAACCCAACTGCAAATTTGGTAGTTGGTGGCAATTACATGAAACAATTTTTTTTTATTATTTGATTTTTATTTTTTTATTACATACTTCCGAAAAAGTTATAGATTAACTCACTTAGTTACACAGCATTTATCGTACAATATATCTCAATATAATCTTATAATCGACAGCATAATAAATCACAAATCAGATACAACATGGCTGACGGAGCGTGTCGTGTTCGGCAGGAATAGATCGCGGTACCAATGATGGATGGATGAATGGATGGATGGATGATAGCGCGGTGTCATTGACTGCTTGCAACTTTTCTAGCAAGGAAATGTCGACCGGATTCAAAGTTGTCTACAGAAAAGTATAATCTGTATGTAAATTAGCTTTGAAACTGCTTTTAGGGTCCTGTAGTCAATAAGAAAACAGTTTTTTCTTAGAACTTCCTTAATCATTACCTACATTGTTTTAACAGCAACATAAATCCCTTATAAAATTTCATGTAAAAGGTTGCCAAGATGAGACCATATGGCTTACACTAACAAAAAGTTAGCAGACAGATAGACGGGCCTGTTGGTCTAGGTCTAGTGGTTATCCTGACTGGTAAGCCGGAGGTCGTGGGTTGGATTCCCACCCAGGACAAACTTTGTGTGTTGAGCATGATTGTTTGTTCTGTGTCTGTGCGTAATTTTAATGTGTTTATCCTACTAATATTATAAATGTAAAAGTTTGTATATGTGTTTGTAACTTCTTCACGCAAAAACTACTGAATGGATTTTGATGAACTATACAGTAATATAGCTTATACATCACGCTGTAACCGACAGGAGCAGAGCATTAACCGAAAACCTAACACGACACGGGTGAGACCGCGGGGAACAGCTAGTAAGTATGTTTATCAGTTGTCTGGTTACCATAGTACAAGCTCTGCTGAGTTTGGGATCAGATGAATGTGTGTGAGTTGTCCCAGGATATTTATTATTATTTAGAACTCATGTGTAGCCAAGCTTCCAACTCTACACAGGTCAACACTAACTTTACAAGTCTAAACATCCTCTTCATGTTAGGCAAAAAATATTTTACTTGGAAGATTCGCTATCGTCACCAGAGATTTTAGTTTAAAAAAGTATTCACTGTTAATTACTTTTCCGTTATACAATAGTTCTTGTTAAGCTTTATTAACGCGCCAAGCCACATTGTGGTAATTTTACACGTAAATGCAATGTCACACACATTCATCCCCCGTCCGAAGTCGAACGCTTGACGTTTATACCCTTTGGTAACCCTTGGTCCAAACAAATGTATTAGCTTTTTACACCATACGATTTTAAAGGACTGGATTTTTAACCGACTTCTAAAAAAAGGAGGAGGTTCTCAATTCGGATGTTTGTATTTTTTTTATGTTTGTTCGCGCATATCTCCATCGTTTAGCAACCGATTTGAACAATTCTTTCTTTGTTTGAAAGGGTAGACTTCCCAAATGGTCCCATTGTCATTAGGTCCAGGATCTGATGATGGTATCATGCCGAAATCGAGGGAACTCCGCAATTTTTATAGAAAAACGTGCATTTTTATTTTGAAAGTTACTCTAAAACGTAATCAGACATTGAGACTCTAACTAAAAAGTAAAAAATAAAAAGCTTTTTCTAAAAAAAAAGATAAGTCGGTGGCTTCTCTTCTGCCGGTCTATTTGATGTGTTGCCACCGACTTCCAAAATAGTTATTTTTGGGCTTTTAGTTTTTGAAGTCGGTTATATTTTTTTTGGAAAAAGCTTTTTATTTAAGCATTTTTTATTTATGGCGTTATGTATTGATTAGGCATTAACTTTTATTAACAGTTAGTAAGTTCGTTTTTTGTTATATTGAAATTAAACATTTTCATAAAAGTGCTTATGAGTTGTTTTCGCTGCATTTTTAATATTTCCTTGTCAAATATTTTTATTCACAAAACAAGGGTCCTTTAAAACAAGGACTGGTCAAAATTATAAACTCAAAGCAATTTTTTAACTATGATTTAGCCTCAAAGGCAAGCATCAGACCGACAGAACGTTTCTCTGAAACTTTTTGAAATGAGAATTCCGTTTTTCTTTTTCGCTTTTAGGATAATGGTAAGGATACAAGAGATCGTATAAGTCCAGGAAAGCGGAGCATTGCTTGATATCTTCATTTTTAGGGTAAAAAGTAACCCCAAAGGACTTCGTTGTCAGTCAGCCTGTCAAGACCTTTTCATTAAGGAACGGTCAAAGAATTAAGGTGAAATTAATATCTACAAATAATTTCTGACGTCTACAATTACTTAAAGCAGTAAAATAACCTTAAGTAAAGTAACCACAATAATTATGTCGCAATTTTTTGCTTTACCATGAGGAACAAAACCCACAGGGTACTTTGTTTTTTATCCAGCTCATGAAAGGTAAAATAAAATAAATTTCTTTTTAGAAATATCTTACACTCAAGAAAAAAAGTCGAAAACCATAATATAATAACAACACTAAATAAATATGTTTTCACAGGACGCTCGTTTGCTACTTAGACTCGCAATTTTATGGACAGCAAAGACACATCTGCACACACACCATATATCTGACGCCATCTGCAGATCTGACATCTGCAATATCACATTGACATGTCACATGTGCCTGCTACATCTTCTTTCAAACAAGAACGTTTTTTTTTATTCTTTCGCAACACGACGCTGCTTAACGGCAGATTTTGGTAAAGTGATGATATTTCCACGAACGATTCAATGTTCAAAGCAGCATTTCTTTGAATTATTTCTGACATTATAAAACTCTTAAGACAGGTCTGTCTTCATGATTGTGTTACGGTATTTAATCGCCATTCTTTCTCCCCTTGAACACGTCTAAGGAGTTATTGAAATTTTTTCCCGGAATAGAAATATTTTTCTGCCTCTCTTTTTGGCGAAAAAAAATTAAGATTCCGTGTTTGTAGAATTTAATAATAATATCTTTGCGTAAATTCTTAACAAAACGTTGGTAATACGGGTATATCAGGAGAATGTTTAATCATATCTTGTTTGAATGTATTTGAAGATATTAAAAATGTTCTTTCCGTGTAACAAGCTTATAAAAATGGTGAAATATTTTATCAAAGAAATAAATAGAGGCGAAGTTAAACTGGAGTTCTTCAGTTTCTTTGAAAACGTACTAACAGGAATGAACTTCGATGCTAACGATATTATGCATACGTTTGTGTTCATAAGGGAAAAGTTTTGCATGTCTGTTTTGCTCGGAGTCACAAAAGAGGTATATTCAAAAGGTCGGCCATATTACGTCTCACACACACGCCTACAGGCGTGCGCATTAATAGCTTTACCTATTTTAATGTCAGTCGCAATTGCTTATACTACCCATCGACTTAACTGTGCACCTCGCGCTGTGACGTAACGCTGTCGGAATGCCATCGCTACTAAACAAACGAGGCGAACAAGGGCCGCCGCGTGGGGAAGCGGGGGAGGGGTCGCATTCCAACGAGGTGTACAGATAATTAGTTCGGGTTGACTTCTGTTTTTGAAGATAGTACAAGTTGCTCGATACATTTTGGGAGCCAACCTGTCAACCTTCTGAATCCATCTCTATTGTGTTTGAGTCCCGCATAACAATCGTTTTTCATTTTGTTTGTACTCTTCGTCGTTATGCTGGCTGTTTTGGTATGCTTCCTATTTCGAAAAGTCAACGTTAAGGAATTTATTTTAATTTAACTAATTACAGTTACTTTTGAATTGTCAAAGAGTCGGTCAGTCAGAAAGCTGAAACTAGTTGCTTGTTACAAGCCGTAGTTAGGTCTCTCGAGGTATTTAGGTCGGTCGAGAAGACCGAACAACAAACAAACTTCATAATATACAGTCGTTCCAAATTCTTTTTTGTAAAATTCGGCTACCTTATTTTTGTAGCTTCTGTATCTAATACTAATAATTCTTTATCCATACTAATATTATAAATGGGCAAGTGTGTGCGTGTGACTGTTTGTTTGTCCGTCTTTCACAACAAAACGGAGCGAGACGACATGACGTGATTTTTTAAGTGCAGATAGTTGAAGGGATGGAGAGTGACATAGGATAGTTTTTAACCCAAAGGTCCCACGGGAACTGGAACTAAAACCGGGTAAAACCGCAGGGGACAGCTGGTTAACAATAAAGAGCAATGTATACTTAACATTTCAATAATAAAGGAGAAAGAAATAAAGAAAGAAAGAAAAACAGTTTATTCGTGCTATAAGATGGTAAAGTTTTACAGTAAAGTTTTTAAGTAATACTGTGTGTAAACATGTGTTTGACCTGTTGGTCTGGTGGTTAGTAGCCCTGACTGCTAAGCCGGAGGTCGTGGGTTCGATTCCCACCCAGGGCAAACTTTGTGTGATGAGCATGATTGTTTGTTCTGTGTCTGGGTGTGATTTATCTATATATGTATCCATACTAATATTATAAATGGGAAAGTGTGTCTGTCTGTCTGTCTGTTTGTCTTTCTTTCACGGCAAAACGGAGCGATGAATTGACGTGATTTTTGAGTGGAGATAGTTGAAGGGATGGAGAGTAACATAGGCTACTTTTTGTCTCTTTCTAACGCGAGCGAAGCCGCGGGCAAAAGCTAGTGTATTTATAAATTATATAAGTATGTATATCAGTTATCTGGTTACCAAGCTCTGCTTAGCTTAGGATCAGATGACCGTGTGTGAGTTGTCCCAAGATATTTATTTATTTATCTATTTATTAAAACCTCAATAAAAGACTTAACTCGATTTGGTTTTTTATGACCCTTTTCACAACAACTCGTTTTAAAATCCTCCCTATATCGTATCGTAGTCGTGTCTTAATGAAAAAGGAGCCTCACTAGGCTTTTAGGTGATGAGTCAACATACAACTTCGTTACTACGAAAACACATTGTTTATCTATCTTTGTGCGGGCTGTGCCCGGGGCGTGAGCGTTAGACTAAAATATCGCCAGCTTTTGTAAAATACAGACTTCATTCATTAGTTGTATCATGTTTCCAGTCCAATTCCCCTTGTTTACTCGATTATTTTTTGTTTTTTTCTAGTTAGCTTTTAGCATTATTGTTCAGACTGATGACGTGTACAGACACGAAGAAATATTCTTAACCAAGCAGAACTTTTACTATGGTAACCAGACAACTGATTTACTTACTTATTTGATTTATAATCACATACATATTAAAGATACATTACATCTACCTCACTCAGGCCAAACAATTAAATCAGATCGATTTATTTGCCAGAAGTATACAAGAAGGATCTTAAATTTAAGTGATCTCATTACATTCCACCTTTACATAATTGTAAATATTTTTTTTTTTTTGGTGAGTGGGAAATCATCCTATGACTGCTCCCGTCCTGGGTGCGACGGGAGGGCGTGTCAGACTCTTAGTGACTAAAACCCACTCATGTTCCTTCGATTGCCCTTTATGTTCCAGGGTCACGGTAACTATTATAAACATTCCGCAACCCCGGCAGGCGTTGGCCCTGTTGGGCCCCTTCCTGTGCTGACTCCTTCTCTTTGAGGCGCGCGTGGAACAAAACGCGCCGTCTACGCGGTCCTGGTCCTAGCCGGGCGGCGAGCTACCCATCGCTCGCCATCCGCAGAACCGCGCCTACGGTGGCCGGTAGTCGTCTTGCGACTCTCGACGTCTTCGCCTGGGTCTTAGTCCGGGGCGAGAGGCTCGTCGTTGCCTCTCGCGCGCCGCCGCTTCCTTCACTAGCATAACTGCTTCGCAGAAGGAGGCGACGGCATCCCATTCCGTCTCGCCCCGAAGCATGGCCTGAACCAGCGCCGGGCGCGAGAGGTCATCGCCGCCGATCGCCTCTACGAGGACACGTCGATGGTCCGCCCATGCGCGGCACACCTCCACCGTGTGCTCGACCGTGTCCTCCAGGCGACCGTTGCTGCAGTGGTGACACCCAGGCGTCGCTTCCGCCCGAAATAATTGTAAATATCAGCGTGATTGTTTTTGTATTGTATTCAGTACATTACAAAAATAATCAAGCTTATCACACAAAGACTTGTCCTGGGTGTCCACACCTTACCACTCAAGGTCACTCATCATTAGACACGGCTATAGTCTTTTTTTTAACAAACGAGTACTGAGTATATCTCTTTCACATTTCCGGTATTGGACAGAGAGAGATGGGAAATTAGTCGAGGCGGAGCCAACGCTTTTAACACCAATAATAACTCTTATGCTGATTATGTAGACCAATAAAAACGAAGAAAAAATTTTTGGTACTCGCTTGTTAAAAAAAAACAGACTATGGACAATAATGTGGAGCTTTAAAGAATTATCGTATCGTAGGTTAAGGAGAGATAGTTTATCTAACCTAGTGATGTATCAAAATAATCATGATGGTTTAATTAATTTTGTAGAATTGATAGTGTAATTTATTTGTAACTAGTGACCGACACCGAATTCGCACAGGTGTTTCAAATCTTTGAATATGCCAGTTTATCTCTACTATAATATGTAGGTACTATACATAATATAAACCTTTCTCTTAAATCCCTCTATCTATACAAAAAATCACATCAAATTCCGATGCGTAGTTTAAGAGATCTAATCACTTTGTTTTACCCTATGTGTTCCGTTGCGTAGTGATATGTATATGTACATATAATATGAGTTGTCTGGACATCTAAGTACAGGCTCAGTTTGGGATTTGCTTTGCCCTTTTTACTTAGTCTCAAGATATTTATTTATTTTCTTATTCCCGGCGTCACATAAACATTATGCCCTCTTTGTATTCATCTACCTTTTAAAGAGATTTTGTTTTAGAACCTAATTTTAGCTAGAATTCCTTTGATTCATTGAGTGTCGAGTAACCTAGTATTTCATAAACATTTCCTTTTCGCTAGACTTGTGAATTCTCGTTTATGAATGCTGCAAATGAATACTTTATGACACAGAATAAGTTGTATGCACTTCCTAGAAATAATCTGGCTTCATTAAAGGTGGTTTTTGAACTACCTACTTAGTTCAGACACGAATGCACGCCTCTGAGTCATAGTCTTATAGTATAGAGTATCAAATAGTTTATAAATGTAATAATTTGATCATCTATGATAATGTGTTGATTTATATGAGATAGACACTGCTTCTATGCCTCTATTTAGTGCATTATCCCACGGAACGGAAACACTGATGCCAACCAAATATACACGTAATTAGGTTAAACTTTTCAGGGGTACATTAGTGTGAGTGGCTCCACACTTTCCAGCTGATAAAAAATTGTTGAATTACTTTTTAATGAATGTCCGGTATATCGTGTTACTCAATAACTGAGTTTTGAAAGGCAGTTGCTGGTATTAAACCTTGAACACACGTGATTCGAGACACAATAGAAAGACAATAGCATCGCGACAGCCGGCTGTCGCTTGGTCGTTGAAAGGTTGAAACTGTATCAAGTTAGGTTAGGTTCTAAACTTAACATAATTAAGAAAAGTCTTGCGAGATACTGATGATGATAGCATACTTCTTCGAGCATAGTCAACCAAACTAACTGTTAGGCATTGAGACTTGGTGTCGTATGTCAATATTGTATAGCACCCAATAAACCAACTATTGATATAGGGCGTTGAGAAGTCAAATAATTTGATTTCAGTGTCCGGGCGTTATATTTCGTGCCCGGGCTGTTTGAGTTTGACCGATGTTCGAGTTTCTTATTGGGTTTGGGGTTTCTGATTTGTTACCCCTTTTGAATTTTCAAGGCCATTGATGAATGTATTTTTGTTGACCCGAATGTATTGAATTTTAGACGGGGTTACTGGTAATGTTTATGGTTTTTTTTTGCGTCTATTTATATTGTATTTGCTGTCCGCCGTAGTTCCCGTTCCCGTGGGATTTTTGTGATAAAACTATCCTATGTCCTTTCTCAAGCGATAGACAATCTCTGCCGAAAATTTCAATTTAAACGGTTTAGTAGTTTTGCCGTAAAAGACGGACCTCCTCCTTTTTTGAAGTCGGTTAAAAAGATGTAAAAATGTTTATTTGTTAGAGATAATCTCTGGAACGACTTGTTAAATTACATAATTTTTGCGGCACGCGAATATTAATGGCATCATTCGACGTGCTCTTGTTGCCGTCGGCGTTCCAGCTGTATTAGAACCCCACGGTTTGGCACGCGACAATGGTAAGAGACCGGACGGTATGCCTTTATTCCCATGGAAGATGGGTAGGCCTTTAGTGTGGGACGCTACCTGTGTCGATACTCTTGCGCCATCCCACCTTCCTAGTACGGCGTTCTGTGCCGGTGCTGCCGCCTCGGCTGCGGAAAACCTCAAGCGGCGAAAGTATAGTAACCTTACTGGAAACTGTATTTTCGAGCCGTTTGGGGTTGAAACCCTTGGGCCATGGGGTCCGAGTGCCCACCTATTTTTTCAAGAGCTGTCAAAAAGACTAGTTGACTCTTCTCGTGACCCAAAGGCTGGCTTTTATCTTGGCCAGAGGCTTAGCATTGCTATCTAACGTGGCAATGCTGCCAGCCTCTTGGGCACTTTACCGGTTGACAGCGATGCGGAGGAGTTTTTTGATGCCATTTTATTTTAATTCTAGGGTTTTTAATTTAGTTTTAGTTTGTAAATATTGTGTATAGTTATGCATAGATGTTTCTTCATTTGAAATATTGTAAAATAAACATGGTCGTGGCATATTTTTTTATTGACACATATGTTTCTCAACACAGTTTTCTTTTCGTAAAAAGTTTCTCGTACGACCAAGGCTTAAACATCAAAACCAATCAAAACTAACACAACTTAACAGTTTCAAAATTAAGCGGTCTTGTGCGGTGACCACGATTCAAAGATTAAAATCCCGGGACACCAGTATCCGTTGGGGTCCGACATAATCGACAAACTCGATTACAGATTTCCCTGGGCGACGTTTTTCATTGATCCGGGTCTCGGCACTCGAGTTGAAATCGCCTACAGTAGTCACGTTTTCAATTCATATCGATTTTTTGAAGAAACAAGGAACCTCCTTAGTCCTTTGATTATTTTGATCGGTTTAGTGTGATTTAAATTTTTGTTGTTCTTTTTTGTTTCGAGTAATTTCCTGGCTGTTAGGGATTGGCTTAGGCGGATAGTGATTATATTAAGACTAGCTATAGCCCGCGGTTTTGTCCGCGTGTTTTGGTACTGCTCCACTCCCGTAGGTCGTAGCGTATTGTTTATAACCTTTAACCTTTCCAAAAATATTTTTTCAATTCGAACCTGAAGTTCCTGAGATGAGCGCGTTCAACCAAACAAACATGCAAACTCTTCACCTTTATAATATTAGTGTCATTTTTACTTTGAATGTTTCATCATCTTCTTCCTGACATTTTGCAACTTCGTCAGTCAGGGTCGGCTTTTAGCCTCCCTCAGTGTTTTAAATGAAGCAACCGTCTATCAGACCCTCACACCCAGTTACTGGGCATCACGTTACCCCTAGATAAGACTTGATTGATAGACTTTCCGGCTTTCGACTACGCGTAAAGAAAGTCTGAAAGTCACAGCCGGGACCAACGGCTTAAAGTGCTTTTCGAGCCCTTGACATAATATTATTATTTAAAAAAGAATTTATGAAATAAAAAAGTCGGATTAGTACTTGCCTGGTTACTCAAATAAATAAATAACTTAATAAATTACCAAGATAATTATTATTATTTTAGTCATGTAAATCATAAGTTAATATAATCCCTCAAAATAAATTTAAAAAAATGCTGCTGTTTTAAAAAGGCAAGGTAAGACAATATGAAATTGATATTGTGTTTTAGTTGCAAAGGGTTTAAGGTTGCTTATACCAAAGTGGGGATTTGGGGTCCTTTGTGTCAGAAATAATAAGAAAAGGGACAATCTTCTTGTACGCAAGAGTGGATAATTATATCTCTGCCGACCTCACGACCCAAACTTCCAGCATAATGTTAATATTTTGAATAGATATAGATTCTTATGCAAAAAAAGCATTTTATTTTTTACTGCATCTTTTGATCAAGGGAAATAAAAAAATAAACATTTATTCCCTTTGAAAATTTCATAGCGATTCATCTTTCTAGTTGTTATTCATTCTATTTTAAATGAGTATATATAAAATTTGTTTTTGTAAATAGTCATTACATTTTTATATCATCAGTAAAAATAATTCAATCTAGTCACTTACTCCAGGAGTACTTTCGTATGGATAAGATTGGGTAAGAAGTCCACACATACACTTAGAAAATAATATTTTGAATTCGACGTTACCTGGCTATGCTTGACAGCTTTCAAGTGATGGTCACGACTAGAAACAAATATAATCTGATACAAAGATTCAATGAAAGAAAAAAGAAGAAATTCAATGTATACTGGTATATAGCAGAACTATTCGCGGCCATGATATTGTAAGTAAAAGAGACGTAAATAAGTTACAAGCACTTCGCAAGTAGCACGTAGGAAGTTTGTTAACTCACTTGACGCTCTGTCGTGTGCTACTCTATGACTTTTCAAGGGTATACCGCCGTTCACCCGAATTTTATTTGCCCTAATTTCATTTGCCATAATAGTCAACAGCCATAATATCATACGACATAATACTCATTTGCCCTACTCTTATTTGCCATATTAGTCACGTGCCAGAATCATTGTTTCCCATAAAGTCACTTACCATAACATCATTTGCCATAATCATTGTAAGCCATAATTATCACATGTCCTAATTATCACATGCCATAATTATGATATGCCATAACATAATTTGCCATCGACATCGGGTGTATAACGGTTGTTTATATCAAGAGAAATTGGATGCAATTGGGACTTTAGGGCACCCCGACTCGGACAGGTTAGGTTAGAAGGGGATGGCGGGGTCGTGTGAGCGAGCGAAGCGAGCGAATAGACCCCGCCATCCCCTTCGTGGTTATTTTTTTATAAACCACACAGAAGTAGGAGCCCCGCGAAGCGGGGCTCCTTCGACCTAGCCCACCATCAACAATGCACAGAAAAAAAAACCATTACGGGGCTTAAATATTTGTCTAATACTTGTTATGCCATTTAAATATTATGCCATTTAAATATTATGTCTAATAATTATTATGGCACATAAAAATATGGCAAACAATAATTATGGCATTCGTATCTTATCTATACATATAATAAAATCGTAGGAAAGTCAAAACTGTACATTGAATATTTTTTTAAAAGAATACTTGAGGCGTGATCTACAATCGATACCGAAGCCAAAAATATAGTTTTTAGAATTTTTGTCTGTTTGTCTGTTTGTCTGTTTGTTTGTTTGTTTGTTTGTCTGTATGTATGTCCGGGATAAACTCAAAAAGTACTGCATGGATTTAGTTCAAATTTTGCAGGGATATTACTAAGAGGTCGGGTCAAAACATAGGCTACAAATTATCACGCTATCACCTACGGGGGAGGAGCTGGAGGCTTCACGCTGTCGACGTCGCGGGCAGCAGCTATCTTCGGAATTACTCAACGGATTTCAATGATTTTTTTTTGTTGTATAGGTATTAAGTCTGGGCGTCATATAGGCTATAACTTATCCTGGAAACTTGAACTTCTGGTGCAGGACCGCAACAGACCAGCTTAACTATAAGAGATACAAAAATGGTATCATAGCAAAAACTGCTTCACGTGATAAGCAGTTTCTGTTGAAAGAATAAATATGAAGATCTGGAACAACTGAGGTGGAACTCCATGAGCCCAGCTAACTATAACATATATAAGTATGACGTCTTAGCAGGAGTTGTTCAGCTTGATGAGCACTTTCTGTTGACGTATACAAATTGAAGATCTGGAACACCTGTTGTAGACTTCCATGAGCCCGGCTACGTACACTATACCGAACATATATAAGAATGACGTCTTAGCAAGAGTTGTTCAGCCTGATGAGCACTCTCTGTTGATGCATAATATTGAAGACCTAGAACCAACACCTAACGTGCAACTCCAAGCACCCAACGAATCAAATAAGAATGACGTCTTAGCAAAGTTGTTCGGTCTGATAGGCATTTTCTGGTTTATAAGATCGAAGGTTAGATAGATCTGATGTGGCAATCAAAGCTATCACTGATTTCAATGTATAAAATAACTTAAGCTGGGAGCTTCATTTTCCACACATTTTCCGGGAGCAGCCTTTATCGAGTGGAGGTACCACTCGATGAAGGCGGGGAAACATGCATACAAACAAGTCGAACAGAGAACCTACTTTTTTTAAAGTCGGTTCAATGATGATGATCATTTCTTCATCAATTTCATGTTTTTAGTACTGAATAAACATTGACTGTTAATACTTTTGTTCGGTATTTATCTGTGTGATTATTGCTTTGTCAGTAATATAAATGTTCATGTCGTTGTAAACCTAATTATGATGATCATGATGATGATGACAGTCCCAGTCGCATGCGTCATCTGTTTGCCGTCATTTTGGTGTTTTGTGGAGTTGCGAACCCGGTAGCTTTATGGGAGAAGTACCGCCATCTTCTGTTCGAGGACTTTTTACGAGCTTTGAGGCGTGCTTCTGAAGGTGAAATCGAAGCAACTGATAAACGCATGCTGAACACCCGTCTCAGTTCACTTCAAGATGTGGTCATTTCAATCGGCGGTAAACCACTGGTAGAGTACGGGTTGCGAGCTCTCAGATCATTACCACATCAAGACCGTGGAAATCGGGAGTACACCGCCGAAACCAATTACGATTCGGGTTTAATGACCACTATCCGAAATGACCACGTCACTAGGGCCCGTATTAATAGACGTCACTCAATTCTGAGACGCTCTCAAGTTTATTGCTGTCCTTATTTTTTCCCTTTAGAATGACAAGGACAGCAAGAGACTTGAGAGTGTCTCGGAGTTGAGTGACGTCTATTAATACGGGCCTAGGTTCACCTCAGAGCTAAAACAAATATATGACACTGTTCTGGAAAGCATTGGGCTCGACCAGGGTAAAATGTTTTTCCTGGATGCTCCTGATGGAACAGGGAAAACATTCATTATCACTGGTATCCTTGCAGAGGTCAGGACGCAAGGCAAAATTGCCATTGCTGTAGCATCGTCAGGAATCGCTGCTACACTGCTTTCTGGTGGCAAAACAGCGCATGCCATGTTCAAAATACCCATAGATTTAGAAAGCGCCGAAATGCCTGTTGTGGGGTATCCCGTAACAGTGACAAGGGAAATGTGCTCAGGGATTGCTCTCTGATCGTATGGGATGAGTGCACGATGGCTAATAGGAAAGCAGTGGAGGCCGTGAGCAGAAAGAACTTTGCAGGACAACCGCAGGAATGAACACTTGATGGGTGGTGTTACAGCTCTGTTCAGTGGCGATTTCCGGCAAACACTCCCTGTGGTGACGCGGGGGTCTAGGGCTGATGAGGCGAATGCTTCGTTGAAACGATATTCGTTGTGGTCACAAATTCATAGGCCGCGCTTGACCATCAATATGCGAGCTCAGCTCGGTGGCAATCCACGTGCTCAAGAATTCTCAGATGTCCTTCTAAGTCTCGGCGAAGGCACTCTACCACTCTAGGAAAGAGGTGAACAGGTGCTGCTCCCAGAGTCCCTCGGTAGAGTGGTGGCCTTCTTAGAAGAACTCATTTGTTGTGTGCATGGGGACATCAGTCGAATACCAAACCAATAGACTTCTTGGGTGTGACAGCGAGCCATTTTAACACCCAAAAATGATCAAGCTGCAGACATCAACGAACGCA
Source organism: Athetis lepigone (assembly GCA_033675125.1). Lineage (NCBI taxonomy): Eukaryota > Metazoa > Arthropoda > Insecta > Lepidoptera > Noctuidae > Athetis > Athetis lepigone. The sequence goes on along the minus strand of CM066236.1, from coordinate 2,753,768 downwards.
TTCTCTCGGAAATTGAGGGAAACGAAGTAGTTTAGACGTCCATAAACACTCCACACATTATCCCGTAGGATTCCTAAACTCCCTTCCAATTCAAGCGCGTGCAGTTCTCTGTGAGTGAGTGAGTTCGCCATGACTATCAACAAGTCGCAGGGGCAGACGCTGAAGGCTGCGGGTGTCGACTTCAGGACGAGCTGCTTCTCACACGGGCAGCTGTACGTCGCTTGCTCCCGCGTCACGACACGAGTCCTGATTCTCTGTATATTTAGGCTGCTGAGAGCAAAACTACAAACGTAGTTTACAGAGAAGTTTTGTAACAATTCACAATCGTTAATATTTTTTTATATCGTGGAATGTAGAAAAAATTGGTCAAGCGCGTGTCAGACTAGGATTCCATAACGAAACACATCGCATTAACAATTTAACAACGATTTCATCTGAGCCGTTATACTTAGCTTTCTTTTAAGGTTCAATCCAAGGACTACCATCATGTTTTTTTTTCGAACCAACCGTTTAAATTTGAGAGAACGTTAAATATCTTTTGTTGTTTGTTTGTCTGTATGTATGTCTGGGCTAATCTCTAAAAGGACTGCATGGATTTACTTAAAATTTTGCATGAATATTACTAAGAGGTCAGGTCAACATAATTATAAGCTACATATTATCACGCTATCACCTACGGCGGCGGAGCTGAAGCCTTCACGCAGACAACGTCGCGGGCAGCAGCTAGTGGTATCTAAAATTCGGGCAATTAAAAGTATGTCATATGTCTTTTAGGGCAAATGAAACATTCGGGCAAATGAAATTCGGGTAAATGAAATTCGGGAAAATGATGATTATGGCATATAATCTTCGGGCAAACAATAGACAACCCTTTTCAAGATGGTGACATAATGGAATATTATTTGCGTTAGTGTGGAATTTTTGAATTTTGAGGCATTTTTTGTTATTGTTAACCTACATTTAATTAGGAATTTTGTTTGTACCGTAGACAAACAACAAACTGTGAAAATACCTTCAGGATTTTTCTTTTTTATATTTGTCCGTGTGTGTATTGGTATGAAGGAACATGGAGAATCATGCCATCATTATTTATGTAAATTAGCTGAAATCAATATTTCCTCAATATTGTAGATTCCACATTTTTTTAATTCAGTTACACCGTGAAACAAATCAGCAATAAGATATGAGCTTTATGTTATCGAGTTATCTTTTGCAAGTCAACGCTAGTATAGTCCCTTACTTTCATTTTTGAAACTCATAGGTTCATTTTACGAGATAATTCTCTTATTGTCACACCCCCGGGCGTGAGGCAAGTGCATTAGATATCTTTTTGGATATTTGCCAACGGTACTACGGAAATATCTTCAGCTTATAGAACTTCAAATGGAGCTCCAAATTCCGGTACTTAGAGAGCTTTAAAAATAAAGTCAGTGGTGAGTTTCGTATAACCCTTTATCATCGTCTCCCTAGCCTTTTCCTATGTTACTATAAAAAAAAAACAGTTTATTTTAGGTATGAACCCATAGAAAAATTACAAAATTACACACAATAAATACAATAAATCTAGATAACACACAATAAAAATTAAAATATAAATTAAATTAAAATTAAAATCGAGATCAAGATCAGCGCATACCAACCAAACCTCACAACATAAGGTACACTAATTCCGGTCGCAACATGTACACACAATTAAACACTTCGTCAATCAAAACATTAACGGATGCACACAGTCGAGCCTGGAAAGACGCCCTGAGTCTCCTCATCAGCCCGTAAAAATCAGCAACTCTGCTCTCAACAAACATGTCAGTCGCACTACACTGCCAGGATAACTTTAGAATAGCTCTAAACTATACTATGTATGTAACTATGTTAGGAAAAGGCTTCCAGCCTAACCGGGCCCATGAGAGCGACTGTCAACAGTCACTGGGTAATAAGATATTCCTTGGTTGGACTGATTGTCAAGACTTCTGCCTTCTGACTCTTATGGATGCAAATTGACTTTGTAAGTGGCCAAGTGGCTAGTTTTGTGTATCCAGATTGGGAAAAATACTGTAGGCGTACTCCAAAGATCAATTTTAGATTAACTAAAGAGAGTACATTCTTCACTTGTCCCAACTTTTCTATAAAAAATCGGAACCGTAGCTCCTCTATAAACATTTATGCCCTTACTAATAATCACTGTGTAAAGTTATGTCATGAATAAAGCCTGTGTAACCATACATTTTTTGACGTATAAACCTCTCATAACTTTATGCAGCGATTATTAGTAAGACGCTTAAAATATATTTTAATTTATTGTGTCTGAAATAAACAAATCTTTGCCACGGTTTCCCTCTTCGTCACCATTATATGTATATATGTGTAACAGAAGGTCTCACAATGTGTTCTGGACATTTTCCAAACCCATCCAAACTAATATTATAAATGCGAAAGTAACTCTGTCTGTCTGTCTGTCTTTCTGTCTGTCTGTCTGTCTGTCTGTCTGTCTTTGCTTCACGCCTAAACTACTGAACCGATTTGTGTGAAATTTGGTACAGACATAGTTTGGAACTTGAGAAAGGACATAGGATAGTTTTTATTACAAAAAATAAAATAAAAAATAAAATTTATTCCGGACATACAGCGCCATCTATTGGTCAAGAGTCGGCATCAATTCAGTACTGAAAATTCATCGGAAAAATGTAAATAAATAGTAAAAATCTGCCGGAAGTTACTATTCCACGCGAACGAAGTCGCGGGCAAAAGCTAGTATCACATATGCGGAACAGCCGTTTAAGATAAAAACCGGCCAAGTGCGAGCCGGTTGCGCACGATGAGTTTTCTTAAAAATATCTCATCACAATGAATGCAAACTTCAAAACTATTGTTATAACTTTGAGTTAATTTAAATATTTAAGGTTTGAATCCGGGCAAGTACCGATATGACTTTAATCAATTCACACGTACTTTCTAAAGTTTATCTTGTATATGCAGGATATCCTTATGACATCGGTGAAGAAAAAGAAGCCTTTTCCCTGCAGTAGGACAGTTACAGGCTGGTATCACTACATATTATAAAACAAAGTCGCCTTCGCTGTCTGTCCCTATGCATGCTTTAATCTTTAAAACTTCGCAACGGATTTTAATGCAGTTTTTTTTAATTGATAGAGTGATTCAACAGGAAGGTTTTTGTGTATATAACATGCATAATTTAATAAGCATTGCACCCGTGCGAAGCCGGGGCGGGTCGCTAGTTATTTATATCTAAACGATAGCACTTACAGAGATATGATAACACGGATAACACTGTTTCTTGCTAAGACATTTCCTTCGAGATAACTAATATGGAGGTACCTCTCTAGTTGAACATCAGGTGGACGAAATAATTCAACACAAGGGCGAATTATTATTGAATAGTGGGCGCAGTACAAGGGCACGCTTAGCTTGAGCTATACGCCCTTATGCATGCATGCCTTTGTGACTTTGTTTATATTACTACTCATGAGATAAAGCCGGCTGATAACCTCGAATCGGCTTAATAATAAAAACCAAACCCCAATCGTCTTAGATTGTTAAAATCATGACAAAGACTACATCATTCTCAAACTAAAAGTAAGACACAAATTAAAAATAAATAGGAAATTCCTTAATAGACAGCTATATCAAAAGACAACTTAAAAAAGGAAAAAGTTAATATTCTACAAAAACAATAACCCAAAACCATCTTTTATCTTTATTCAAATGAGGATACTGAGAAAACAGAAGTATTCTTTGAAGAGGACTTATAATGGTGTTTGGTGTTAATGAAAATTATGAGGAAAAAGTTGGAATAGACGTAGATGTTAGTAACGTTACATGGTCGCTTAGGCAAAGTGAGAGATGTTCGCAATCCTCAAAGAAAAAGTCATCTTGGTAAATTGATGTTGGATGTTGGAAATGAACGGTCTCTTGGAGACGTAATGCGAAGCTTTAAGAAGCAAACGGTGCTTTTAGACCAGAAAATATGGATTGGAACACAAGACTGGGATAATGGGTTTAATTGACGTCAAAACGTCATTAATATTGTTCTTTTAAGATCACGGGACTATGGTTAGGACAATGGTTATAGTAAACGTCAAAATATCATAAAATGTTCTGTTATTTTATGATGCGAATTTTCTTGGTGTATTTGGCAAAATATTTGTGTTACTTAGGTTCATATTGTGTGGCACTATATACTAGCTATTACTAATACCAGCCTATTACTGTGCGAGGCAAATGAAAAGACTCATACAAGAAAGCACGAGCGGTGATCACCACGCTTGTTCAAGGTGGATTGGCGATTTTGGACTTTATTTTATTTAATTAATTAAAAACCCAGATTTTCTTTCAATGTTTTCCTTCACCTCTGTCAATAATGTCTAAGATAAACTAAGAAATAATAATAAGTAATTTGACAAATACGGTGCGTAATGGTGGCGGATTGTCGGACCTTGTGTATTTGTGTGAGTGGCATTACATGGTTTTAAATCCGTAGTTTTAACCTATATCTTTTCTAAATATATGTTTTGGATTTTGTTTACCTTTGACATGACAATACATTACAGACAAGGAAAATATTGTGAGGAAACCTTGACATGTAATTAAATGTAAGCACATACTTATTTTGCGTTTATAACCTTGTAGCTAGACAATTGTGCGACAGTAATAGGACAATTGCTAACCCAAATCTCTCGGCTAAATCTTATACCACCCTCGACCAAACCAACCAACATTACTTAATTAGCATAAAACATAAGAAACTATACCAACTCATAAAAAAGAAAAACATTTTGCCTGCCAAAATCCAAGCCAACTCTATCCAATTAGGTCCATCCTTACTTTACGATATCACATCTACATCTTCTTGTCTCCTGGTAATAAAGAATGGAGTCAACGGTCTTACGTCACGGTTCGTTACACCCCCCCTTCGCCCCCTTCACCCCGCCATTACGCTCCTCGTCAAATTTCCACTTTGTCTCCCTAACCGTTCCATTACGCATAAAATAATTTTTATGTATATACCATGGAACTGGTGATTAATGTGGAATTATTGTTGTAATGAAAGCTTAGGGTTGTAGGGCCTGTGTGGGGAGTTTGGGGATGATCGGGAAATGGGGAAGATAGGGAACTGCCCTTTAGGTTAGGTGATTAAGTTTCAATATTTATTAATCGTATTAATATTATGAATGTAAAAATAACTCAGTCTGCCTATAATGCTTTAGTGACTAAAGTACTGTACCAATTTTGCTGAAATTATTGTGCTTAGAATGAAGCAAGAAGGTTACTTTTTATCTCACTTTAACTTCGCCGCGGGCAAAAACTAGTTTATATACAAAAATTAGCACAACGTTTAACGTATTAATTTACAAGCCTCATCTATACTGAAGAAACCATTCCATAATCTCTTAATTACCAAATTAATTAGGTAAAAATAATCCATTTTCCAATAGACAACCTAATTTAATCATCGTTTATTAGCCAAACTTATTCGAAAGCTGTGGAAATTCTTAAGTTTGTTGGTTCCTTTTGACATTCTGAGCTTTTTAAGAGCTATCCTTTTTATGACAGTAATTGAAAGGTTCGACATCAAAGTTACATACTCTCGAATATAAGGGAGATATAATATATAAATATAAGATGATAGGGATAACAGGATAGGGTAGGAAGTGTACGTTGTGAAGAAAAAATATATATTTGTTTGATAATATGTTTTTCTTTTAACGCCAAAGAGACTGGCTTTTTTTTTAACGGCCAGACGAAACTGCTGAGGCTAAATAGATAAAAAATATAGGATTTTTATGACGCATAAAGCTGTTTTCAGAAATTCATCCCCAAATAGGGTGGAATAGACGATGAAAATTCGTAAGAAAACTGACAAGCGATGCCGTAGGAAATAGCTAACAATCAATATAAACAAATATTTATAGCTAAAATATTATGCTAAGCGAAAAATACGAGTACTCCTGGACCAACACGAAATTCTTATTTCTCATCTGTTCGTCAAAGTTGACGAATATTCTTAGAAACAGAAAATTTGGAAAAGTTTCCCGAAAAATATTAGGTTCGAGGAAAACTGTGTATGAACTGACAATTTTTGAGAGTACAGTCGGGCGTGTTAGTGGCAAAATAACATAGCTACTCGTACATTTTTACTTTAAAAATCATTTCTTTATTCCCTTTATATTTCTGTCTGTTGCGGATGTAACGATTATAGGCTGATTTTGAATGGTTCTTTAACTATCAGGTAGCTTATGTTATGATGAATAATAGAGACTCAAGACAATCAGCTGAGAATCGAGCTGTATAGACCATTAATTAATAGAAAGATGATTATTAATTAGATGATTATTAACATAACTGTGTGTTTCTCATCAGTGGATTTGAACCATGTAGTTTAAATTAAAATGTAGTTCTTTCGCATACTCGCATAGTATGCGAAAGAAACATAATTCGTTTTTTAGGGTTCCGTAGTCGGGTCAGAGCCCGTACGTCCCCTAAGATTTGTCCCCCAGCATAAAAGTTGCGGATTCGGCCCCTATTTAGGTGCCCGTTGGTCTCCTGGTAGGGGACCAATTAATATTTTAATAAAAATATTATTTTTAAGGTACCCATTCGTCTCCTCTAATATATACACAATATAAGTTAAAGATTCGGCACCTATTCAGGTGCCTATTGGTCCCCTGAGATAAAATCACCTATATTTTACCTAAAAACGGTTAACATAGTACACTTGTGAACAGTTTATTAACGCAATTAATTTAATAAATCATAACAGATCATTGAAAAAAGAGCTACGATTAATGATAATCCGTCATGATAATAATGTAACCTGTCGATAGGCTTACGATGTAATATTGTCTCTTTACGAATGGCTTGTTAAAAAACGGGTATTAATGATTGAAAACTTAAGAGAACAAAAGTGCTAGGCGCGCAGTAACGTGAAGTAGTCATGTACGAAAATCTAAAATTCACTGTGTTTTTAATTTTCTCACAAGATCACCTTAATCAATTCAAAGTACTAGGCGCGCAGTAACGTGAAGTAGTCATGTACGAAAATTTAAAATTCACTGTATTCCTTAATTTTCTCACAAGATCACCTTAATCAATGCAAAGTACTAGGCGCGCAGTAACGTGAAGTGGTAAATAGAAAACGATCGATCGCCGAATCGATTAACTATTTTGAAGACTGACTTTATGCCTAGAGCCTAGAGGCATTTTATTAAACTTAATCTTATTTGAAATACTTAAACATGATATTTAAGGAATTATTATATTTTTATTTTACCCTTTTCTGCGCGACTGTACCAGGACTATATACATGTACTTATATTAGAAGAATGAATTAAAATAAATATTCTTCAGGGGGCGAATAGGCCCCTCAAAAGTTCCAGGTGACGAATGGGCACAGGGTGCGAATCTTAGGGGACGTACGGGCTCTGACCCCCGTAGTCAACTAGGAACCCTTATAGTTTCGCCATGTCTGTCTGTCTGTCCGTCCGTCCTCGCTTAATCTCTGTGACCGTTAGCACTAGAAAGCTGAAATTTAGTACCAATATGTATATCAATCACGCCGACAAAGTGGTAAAATAAAAATTCGAAAAAAATGTTTTATTAGTGTAGTACCTTTATGTAAAGAGGAAAGTGATTTTTTTTTTTAATTTTAACCCTGACGTGTGATATATTGTTGGATAGGTATTTAAAAATGAATAGGGGTTTTCTAAAATCATTTTTTGATAATGTCAATAATTTCGGAAATAATCGCTCCAAAAGGAAAAATCAAAGCGTCCCCCCCCTCTAACTTTTGACCCGTGGCTTTAAAAAATATGAAAAAAATCTGGAAAGTAGAGCTTTATAAGGACTTTCTAGGAAAATTATTTTGAACTTGATAGAAAGAACAGATTTTGTAAAAAAAAGACAAAAAGATTGTACAAAATAAATTCTGCGTACTTAGTATGTCAACGTAACAAATAGCCTTTTTTTAAACTTATAAGTGGGAACACTTATTGTGACGGACGGGAAACTACGGAACCCTACATTGAGCGTGGCCCGACACGCTCTTGGCCGGTTTTATAATTATTTTCTCAGCATTCTTTATTTTACATATTTTTTTAGCTGAGAAAGAGAAAATGATAAAATATCTTGACCTCGCTCATGAGGTTACCAGCATGTGGAATATGGACACCGTAATTATTGTACCGTTTTGACCAACATATACAAAAGCTATCGCTCAGCAGCAGGCTCAGGAATCAGATTCAAAAGGCAGTTGTTTTGGATACGGCACGCATTGTGAGGAGGTTCCTCACTCTGGAACCCTAACCATCGTTAGCTTGGGTTTCAATACCTAGCGACGGTGGAGCACTATTTTTATACATATTTTTATAAAAAAAATGTTTTTATTATGAAATTTCTTTTTTTAAAAAAATATGTAAAATTCGTTTTTTATTATTATTATTACTTAGTTCCATAATCCATACTAATATTATAAATGGGAAAGTGTGTCTGTCTGTTTGTATGTTTGTCTTTCTTTCACGGCAAAACGGAGCGACGAATTGACGTGATTTTTTGAGTGGAGATAGTTGAAGGGATGGAGAGTAACATAGGCTGCTTTTTGTCTCTTTTTAACGCGAGCGAAGCTGCGGGCAAAATCTAGTTACCTATATAGGGTGACTGGTAATCAGTGTGTGCTCTAGATAACCAACAACTTTTACTACGGGAACTTTACGTTTGCCTAATGCAACAACAGCAGGAATTCTTTTCGCGATTTCGGCTTTGCTCCCATAATAAAAATTGTTTGTTATCACGAGCACAATCACGTGTTTAAGTATCGTACACTAATTACCTGTCACCCTATATATTGCGCGTTCATTTATCGGTCTGTCGTACACTCAAAAACACTAAAACATAAAAAAGGCACAAGCCAGCTTTTTAGTCACAAGAAATACGCGTCCTCAAACCGGACAATATTTTTCTGACTGCGTAGAAAAATCACCTTATAAATATTCCTAGAGGTATTTTCGCTGGAATACCATAAAATGTGGATATGATGTGTAAAGCGTATATACATCACTGGTGTACTCGTCTTATAAATAATTTAAGGGTAGCTCACCTCTGCCGCTCGTTGCAATGTAAACTGAATTAATACGCTACCCCCGGTCACGTGAAACATGCATTGACCTTAGCGTAGGGGTGGTGGTTGATTGGGATACTATTTAAAATATTGCAATTCAAATCCAAGTACTATTTATGTACTTTTTTCTTACTAGTCTATAATCCATACTAATATTATAAATGGGAAAGTGTGTCTGTCTGTCTGTCTGTTTGTCTTTATTTCACGGCAAAACGGAGCTATGGATTGCCGTGATTTTTTAAGTGAAGATAGTTGAAGGGATGGGGAGTAACATAGGCTACTTTTTGTCTCTTTCTAACGCGAGCGAAGCCGCGGGCAGAAGCTAGTAATATTATAAATGCCAAAGTAACTTTGACTGTCTGTCTATTTACAAATTCACTGCATTACAAAGCTGACGTTTTTCTAACTTTGACTTCGTATGCAGTCGTATGCATTATCCGATAACCTACATTCCCGCGGACGGTACTGTGAGGGATCAGAAAGACCTCCGGGACCTAATGTGTGTGGAGTAATGTGGGCGGGCTTGAAGAACCCTCCGGTCAACACTTTTGTATAGTGTAACTAATAAAATATAAACAAGAAGAACTTTTAACTGAATTTATTGTTCTTTTAGTAAGTGCTCATTCCATGAGGCTCGGACCCGACATGCGTCAAACCGTATAAAAAACAAACTACAAAATCACATTGAAATATTCTCTCTAGAATATTTTAATTTCATGCTGAGTGTTAAGAAGAAAACCTCAAAGGTATTTTTCTAGCCAGTTATTTTAAGCAGTTACATAAAGACTGCACAGTTCCAAGGATGAAACATGTATCATAAATAGAAAAATAATGTTGACTGCATGTTATACTTTCAAAAACTTACTGCAACTAAAATTCTGAACCGATTTTGGTAGAATCTTAATAATATTATAAAATGAAAGTTTGATTTACCTGATGATCCGCCTAATGTTTCAAGTGGCCACCACAGTCTATGGACGTCTCTCTTTCATCATCAGTGCCATCTCAGACACAAAGCTGTGCTATCTCATGTGCCTGCAATTATACCTTGTAACTAGAACACAGCACCGTTATTTACTGAAACTAAGTTAAATTGACGAATTAGACGAAATTTCTTCTGAACAAACATAGTTAGTTATTTGAGTGCAAACAAGAATTTAGTGTATGGTGACTATACGTGAGGACTTAATTGTTATTGGCTTTGCAGTGATTATAGTCTTCTTTCTGTATTGGTTTTTACTTAATAAATAAATAAAACACGATTCCTAAAACGGTAAATAACTTCAAACCCAAATAATTTCGATCTGTTAAATCATTGAGCAAACAGTACCGAAATTTCCTCATGATGAGAAATTCAGATTTATTTTAATTCTCGGCGTAAAGTGTCTGTCTCTTAATGGTGATTTTAATATTGTTACCAACGGTACCGTTTCATTCATTCCCTGTCTCAATTTCTATTCATTTTCTTTAATTCCTTATTGTTTGAGGGGAAGAGAAATGGGATATAATCTGCTGCTCATTCAAGGTTGAAGGTTGTAATTATTGCTTAACCAGGTTCAATTTATTTTAATAAATGGCCAAGTGCGAATCGAGTTCGCGCACGGAAGGTACCATAACATTGTCGAAAAACAGCATAAATAATCTTGATTGTTGTATGGGAGCCCCCTCTAATGTTTACTTTATTACCTTTTTAGTATTTGTTGTTATAGGATCAACATAAATACATCGTCTGTAAAAAAATTTTAGTATTTGTTGTTATAGGATCAACATAAATACATCGTCTGTAAAAAATTTAACTCTGTAACTAATACGGTTCATGAGACAGAGCCTAGTGACAGTCAGACGGATAGACAGCGAAATCTCAGTAATATGGTTCCGTTTTACCTTTTGGGTATGGAACCCTAAAAACTAAAGGCACGCCCGAGCTTCGCACGAATGTTAAAAGTCTTTGAAAATCGCGGCTTCTTCTTCTATATTAGGCTTGTATCATTCACTTGAACTTTTCTCTTCAATCACTCTATTTATATTTTATATTTTTTTAGTTTTTGTTTTTAAAATATGTATTAGTTTATTACTGTTTAAAATTATTGTATGTATTTTATTATATGGGCCTCCGATGCCTGAAATAAAATGATTATTATTTTATTATAACAGATAAGAGAAAGCGCCTTTGCTTTATACTACATAGTGATCTCCTACATATTTGGATTGTCTTTACTAACTACCCTTCTATGGAAGCTATCCAAATACGCTTTTCCAATAATATTAGCCCAATGGGACCGCGATCCAATACAAACGGAGAGAGATCAACATCAACGGCTTGACGTGGTTTCTGAGAAAACTCGGGTCACACCACTAACTTCAAAACCTAATAACGTCATGGCTAGCGACATCTGCCTGCCTTTACATTTTCACTGCTAAGCCACTAATTAGATTCTGATGAAATTTGGTACGGAGTAAGTTAGAACTCCAACGAAAGGAGTTATTTTTAAACTATAATTTTTTAAATAATGTCTTGCGATAAGTACAGAAGTGAAGGAAAAGAGCTTGTGCTATTGTAACTAGGCAGCTGATAAACATAGGTACATTTATGTATAATATAATTTATCTCTGTCCTACTCCTCACAAAGTACACACCCTTCAAGTTTCTTGTCTCGGGTTGGGCCGTGCGTTGATAACAACAGTCAGTAAGTTTACAATTTTGTATAATAGATACACAACATACTTAGTTAACACCTAGACACAGAACAAACAATCTATCCATCACCATCATCACACAAAGTCTGTTCTGGATGGGTAAAGAACCCACGACCTCCGGCTTATCTACGTATCCATGACAACAACTATTTACACGAATCAAAATCGCAAAAGCTACTAATCTATCTCTTGATTCCTGACAACCCTATCGCGTACATGCATAACCGTGGTTTTACACCTAGTACAGGTAGGTTTATAGGCCCTGTTCCACCGTCTATGCTTTGTATAACGTTCGCTCCTGTTATAGAACATTGTCTTAGGTTTCAGATCTTGATCGGATCACGAATATAGGAGGCTGTGTGAATACGAAACTGTTGCTTCATCACCTCTTCACATGAATATGATAGATGGGTTTTCCTTCTGTGACATTCTGAGCGATTTGACGCAAAAGATTTATGGATAAACTAGTTTCTGACCGCGGCTTGCCTGCGTGGATGTCGAACTTCCATCTACTACGAATTTCCAAAAATCTTTCGCTGTGTTTGTAAAGAACACATCCTCCGTGTTTCATGTCACTAGGACAGCGGTTTGGAGAATATAGTTCACTAGCTGTTCCTTGCGGTTTCACCCACGTTACGTTAGGTTTTTAGTTACTGCATCGCTGCCGTGAGACATAGCGTGGATTTTATATAGCCTATGTTACTCAGGGATAATGTAGCTTTCTAATGGAAAAATAATTTTTGAAATCGGTCCATCGGTTTTTTAATTTATTTGTTACATTCAAAAATGTAAATCTTTCCTCTTTATAATATTTTTATAGATTATTGTATTTTGTAAATAACGCCAATATTCGTCAATATAGCCATGGGATGACTTCTGGGCGATATATTAACGCACAGCCGAAACCGCTGGTCCTAGAGACATGAAACTTGGAGGGTGCCTTCTTTGTAAAGGGTAAGTCTCCATTGAGAAAAGTTTTTGGAAATACGCCCCCTAAAGACCCCTAAAGGGGTAAAATAGCTGATGGAAGTTCGACAGCAGTTTAATATAAACGCTTTCCTTCTATATTTAAAACATTATTCCTATTTTTAAAATCCCCAAAATGCACATAGATTTAACTTAAACAAAGCTAAAGGCAAACCGCCATGGTAATGAAAAAAATAATTAAAAAAATTAAAAAACACGACTGCCATGACAAAAAGAACTAAAAGGCAAAAAAACAAGATTTTTCATAGAAAATTAAAAATCCAAAAGTACTTGATTAACAAAACTAAAATTTTCGTAGCAGTCGGGGGACCTTACTGCGACTCAAATACTGCGGAAAGGTCCCCCGACTGCTACGAAAATTTTAGTTTTGTTAATCAAGTACTTTTGGATTTTTAATTTTCTATGAAAAATCTTGTTTTTTTGCCTTTTAGTTCTTTTAGTCATGGCAGTCGTGTTTTTTAATTTTTTTAATTATTTATTTTTATTTTGTACCTTTTAGTGATACGTTCCATTAATATTGTTACTTCGTGGATAATCAAATGTCGGTTTACAAGTAGATGTTTTTATTAACTACAAACAATAACAATTTAGCACCACGACAGTAACCAATCATGATGTATCTTTTTTAGGGTTCCGTAGTCAACTAGGAACCCTTATAGTTTCGCCATGTCTGTCTGTCCGTCCGTCTGTCTGTCCGTCCTCGCTTAATCTCTGTGACCGTTAGCACTAGAAAGCTGAAATTTGGTACCAATATGTATATCAATCCCGCCGACAAAGTGGTAAAATAAAAATTGGAAAAATATGTTTTATTACGGTAGCCCCCCCTTATATGTAAAGAGAAAAGTGTTTTTTTTTTTAATTTCAACCCTGATGTGTGATATATCGTTAGATAGGTATTTAAAAATGAATAGGGGTTTACTAAAATAATTTTTTTGATAATGTCAATAATTTTGGAAATAATCGCTCCAAAAGGAAAAATCTAAGACCCCCCCCCCCCTCTAACTTTTTAAGGACTTTCTAGGAAAATTATTTTGAACTTGATAGAAAGAACAGTTTTTGTACAAAAAAGACAAAAAGTTTTGTACAAAATAATTTCTGCGTACTTAGTATGTTAACGTAACAAATAGCCTTTTTTAAACTTATAAGTGGGAACATTTATTGTGACGGACGGGAAACTACGGAACCCTACGGTTTTTTTTTTTGGTTTCATCAAATGACTGCTCCCGTCCTGGGTACGGCGGGAGGTGTCAGACTTTTTCTGACTAAAACCCACCCATGTTCCTTCGATTGCTCTTTATGTTCCAGGGTCACGGTAACTATTATAAACACTTCGCAACTCCGGCAGGCGTTGGCCCTGTTGGGCCTCTTCCTGTGCTGACTTCTTCTCTTTGAGGCGCGCGTGGAACACTAACGCGCCGTCGACGCGGTCCTGGTCCTAGTCGGGACATCGCTCGCCATCCGCAGGACCGTGCCTACGGTGGCCGGTAGTCGTCTTGCGACTCTCGACGTCTTCGCCTGGGTCTTAGTCCGAGGCGAGAGGCTCGTCGTTGCCTCTCGCGCCGCTTCCTTCACTAGCGTAACTGCTTCGCAGAAGGAGGCGACGGCATCCCATTCCGTCTTGCCCCGCAGCATGGCCTGAACCAGAGCCGGCCGCTAGAGGTCACCGCCGCCGATCGCCTCTACGAGGACACGTCGATGGTCCGCCCATGCGCGGCACACCTCCACCGTGTGCTCGACCGTGTCCTCCAGGCGACCATGGCTGCAGTGGTGACACCCAGGCGTCGCTTTCGCCCGAATCCGTCACAGGAACCTCCCGAACTGACCATGTCCGGTGAGGACCTGTGTCAAGCGAAACGTGAGAGCGCCGTGGCGCCTCTCCAGCCACTCCTCAAAGAGGGGTCTTACCGCCGCTATTACGGCGTGCCCAGCACTAGGTTGCGACAGTCGAGGTCAACACTCCGCCATGCGATCCCGCCGGAGCTCCGTGAGCCGCGCCGCGATAACTTCGCCCCGGCGTTGCACTTCCACGCGCCACTGGTACGTGTGTGCAAGGACTGTTGCCTCCAGGTCCCACGGCGGGACGCCGGCAAGGAGGCACGCCGCCTCGCAGGAGACCGTGCGGTATCCCCGCACCAGGCGAATTGCCATGACCCTCTGGGACGCCCTCAGAAGCCGGACCGGAGCAGTGGCTAGGTTGGGCGCCCACACCGGATCCCCATAGAGGGCCATGGACCGCACCATCCCCGCGTAAAGCCTCCGGCAGGAGGCGTTTGGGCCACTGAGATTGGGCAGGAGCCGTTTGAGGGAAGCTCTAGCCCTCGCCAGTTTGGGGCCCAAACGTCGGAAATGCTCCGTGAAGTTCCAATCATGATGTATCTTACATATTAAAATCTGTAAAAATTTTGGAAAGGTTGTCAGAGTATCTATGTAGCTTATCACAATAATTATCACATGTTTCTCGTGTCATTTGTGTCGGTATCAAAAAGTGCAAATATAAAGTAAAAAAAAAGGTTAATTATTACAAAAATTACAAATCAATAAAAATACATATACGTAATAAATAAATAATCAAATATATATTATGTAAGTAAATATATACCTAATATATATAAATAATATATAAATAAATACATACATGTCGGAGTTTTGTCGCCGGATGGTCGAGCCATCGCGATGGACACGAAATAACACTCACAAAACTTTGATTTTCAATTATATTGTCTAATCACAAAATAAGTATTGCAAAATAATAAACGATGCTACAGATCTACACAGATTTGAAATACGGAACGCGGGAAGTTTAGCGCGGAGTAATGGCCAACCGTGTCACTCGGTGTCCGATCCAAAAGTGAAGTGAACTGCTCGCTCCATCACCAAACGTCAGATAAGGGCTGTCAACTGTCAGTTTGTCATTTGTCCAGTATTGCCATTACTCCACACTAACCATCCCCAAGTTAATACTTGACGTTCCTACGA
This sequence comes from Athetis lepigone, assembly GCA_033675125.1. Taxonomy (NCBI): domain Eukaryota; kingdom Metazoa; phylum Arthropoda; class Insecta; order Lepidoptera; family Noctuidae; genus Athetis; species Athetis lepigone. The sequence goes on along the minus strand of CM066236.1, from coordinate 2,737,978 downwards.
ACAACAAATTAGTTCTTACAAACAAAGTTAGATGGTGTTAATTTGAATGTGTGCGTCGGCGCTTCGACATACATATATATTTCAAGAAATATGATTAAGAAAATACTCTGCCTATTTGAGCTGTAAATGAGCCTTGAGTTTCCGCTTGAATGCGTAACGGCTAGTCGCCGTCCTGATATTAAGAGGAAGCGCATTCCAGAGAAGAATAGCCTGAATGTTAAAGGAAGAATGAACGAAATCGGAAGAATGGGAAGGACAAAGCAAGAGAAGATTGTTGGAAGAACGCAGACTTCTAGCGTGCACATTTTCATCTCGCAGTTCAGCTCTACCGCAGTTTATTACTGCTTCACCAGACAATTGAGTTTCTTCCGGTCGGGGCAATGCTTTTATACTCTGAACCAGGAATATTCCCGAGAAATACGTTTCTAGAACAATGTAGTCGCTTCGTAGGATTCTAAAGTAGCTTTTGGCCACAGAACGTTGTGTTCTGACGATTCTGCGGACAAGTTCCACCGGAGTGCACAAAGACTAGTGCAACGTGGTGAAGTGCTACTAACATAGATTTAAGTTTTATTACTAACACAAATGTATTACTTGTGTGTTTTAGGTTAAGGTATTCATCTATGGGCCTATTAAGCCTGAAATAACGGTTTCATTATAAATAAAAAATATTATTTCTCGAATACGAAGGAAAGCTCTCGACTCCATTCGAATTTCGACTCTATTGTTTGAGACGGAAGCACAGACGGAAGATACAAATTGCCATAACAACAATTACCTATATCTATAACAATGGAATCTCGGTGGAAGTTGAGAAAACATGCCATTTAAGCTGTAATGTACGAAATAATGTACGAAATGCAATTTCGTTTAAACTTTATAGTAGGTAATTAAAAAAAAAACAAACGTAAGAATCTATATAAAAACTGTCTAAATCCGAACATCATCATAATATGATGGAAATATGGTCGATCTGCAAATGTTTTTGGTATTACGTTTGTATGGAAAATATTCGGTCGCCGCGCTCTTAAAGGTTTCTGAGGCGATGTAGTTCATCGAGAGACTTTTTGTCGTGTGGCTCGTGGAGAAGCTTACCTGGATCTAGAACACTGATTGCCAAACCATCTAGCTGCCTCACGCGACTAAGCGCGACATAAGCTTTGCCCTTGGCAAAAATTTTAGGGCCTAGATCCACGACGGCTCTATCCAGTGTCGTCCTTTGTAGTTTGTGAACTGTCACGGCCCAACATAATATTAGTGGTAGCATGCGCCGCTCAACTTTGCCGTGACCCCTTAATGCGTCGAATTTGACTGTACTAGGTTTCTAGTCACTAACTTCAGTAATGTCAGATTTTCGTTCAAACTTTTATCCTTTTTTTTTCAATTTTCAAACTTTTATTTCACACACATAGGGGTTGAATTTCTAAATTTCTATCTCCGTCCAAAATGGTAAACACCAAGTTTCCAGTCACTAACTTCAACAATAATGACAGATTTTGATTCAAATTTTCATCCCCTATTTTACACACATAGGGGTTGAATTTCTTAATCTTCATCTCCGTCCAAAATGGTAAACACCAAGTTTCCAGTAACTTACTTAAATCAATAACGACAGATTTTCACTCAAACTTTCATCCCCTATTTTACACACACAGGGGTGGAATTTCCAAATTTTTACTAGCCTATGTTACTCGGAACTATGTACGGATTGTAACGATACATCATACGTCTAAATCGGTTCAGGCATTAGAAAGTTATGGTGGAATAAAGGAACTCACATACATACATGAATCTTGAAAACATAACACTCCTTTTTTTGGGCAGTCGTGTAATTATACTAAAGAGGTCTAAAATATTAGGGAACTTTGAACACATTTCAGAATTACGAAAACGTAAGAAAATTCACGTAAAACGTCTTTTGTAATAGGGCCGCCATTTTTTAAGATCTTTTCATTCTTGTTTCATTCTACAAAGCCGTGTCCTTGCTAGATATTGCCCGTTTTTTTGGGTACCGTACCAAAAGTAACTCGAGGTGGTATATTGTTTTTCAGTGTTTATTCTCTAATGCCCTTACTAATAATCACTGTGTAAAGTTATGTCATGAATAAAGCCCGTGTAACCATACATTTTTTGACGTATAAACCTGTCATAACTTTATGCAGCGTTTATTAGTAAGGCGCTAAGTGTTTATTTCCATTGCTGTTATTACAACAGATTATATAATACTTAAAAATAATATTCGAGAAATTTGATATTTCCGATGTGTTTCCTAGATGTTTAATATTGTCTTGCAGGGATATTATAACTGTCCCATGACTAGACTGCCGATAAGTCTCGCATTGTAAATTTTTACTTTTTACTAGTAAAAATCATAAATAAAATCATAAAATCATATTTATTTTGTAAATAGGTTATTTATATATAACACTTTTACACTTCAATTTTTTGTTTTTTTTTTTATTTATTTTAAGCGAACGATGGGGCCGGTGTTTCCTAGCTGGACTGCTCTAAGAAGAAACATCCGAAACAAACTCAGAGGTAACTGATTGAGTATGAAATTCTCTCTGCATTTAAGAAAAATCATTATCACAAACAGTTCCAGAGATCGGGCCTAAAGTACTTAATAGAAATGTTATGATTTGCCTTCTGGCAATTTTTCTAGAACAACTTTTTGACTTTTCATTTTCTAGTTATATGGCGCAGTAATACAGAACCATTCGTGTGCAAGTCCGGCTCACATCTGCCCATTTTATTTTAAATTGGGTAGATGAGCTTTATTTACCTACAGGGTGAATGTTATTGTAATAAATGACTTAAAACGGAGTCCATTGTGCCCCGATATCGCGGATAAGATAAATGTCTTCTTATAAAAACACAAACACTGTTTGTTAAAGAGATTTTCTTGTAATTTTGTTCAGTCTTGGACATTGTTGTTTTATATTAGATGGAGATTATTTCACGCTGATCGTTTTTGCTAATAACAGAATTGTTTTCTCGAATTTCTGGGGAATTTACTTATCTGACAAATTGCCGTTGGTTGACTGGCTTTTCTTGGAAGCTAAGCATTGCTTTTAGGGAATAAGTCAGGGTTAATTATGGCGGATGAAAACTACGTCTATTTTGTAATTTAATTCTCTAATGATTCAGTTTGCTATTCAGGTTCTGGTTACATCTGAAAATGACGCCTGCTAGGCAAGGTAAATGATATTTCGTGCTCATATTAGCGCACGAAATATCATTTAGCTTGCCTTATTGATTTAATCAGGTTCCGCGGTTTAAGTTTAATTTTATAAGCGTTCTTTCTGCAACGATGACTTGATGTACCGAAGTGATCGATGGTCGTGGGTTCGATTCCCACCCAGCACAAACTTTGTGTGATGAGCATAATTGTTTGTTCTGTGTCTGGATGTTATTTATCTATAATATGTATGTATTTAAAAATTGTATAAGTATGTATATCAGTTGTCTGATTAACATAAAAACACGGCCATCTGATCACAAGCTCTGCTTAGCTTGGGATCAGATGGCCGTGTCTAAGATGTCTCAGGATATTTATTTATTTATTTTTATTTGTGATGTATGTGTATGAGATGTATTATATAGCTAAAGTAAAAAGCTTTTCTTATTGGAAAAAGCTTTTTATGTTTTACATCTTTTTAAATAGGGAAACTGGTACTTAGAGTGCGATACCTTAACACATGATTGTGCTCATGATAACCGACCTTTTTTATTATGAGAGTAAAGTCGAAATTGCGGGAAAATATCAGCCGGTCAGTACATTAGGCAAACATAAAAGTACTGAACAGCTGATTTTTTTTCGCGATTTCAGTTTTGTTCCCTTAGTAAAAGTTGTTGGTTATCAAAATTAAAAAATGAATTAAAATGAACTTTCTTTTGTAAATAGGTTATAATATATGTATAACACTTTTACACGTCAATATTTTGTATTTTTTTTTATTTTAATCGAACGATGGAGCCGGTGTTTCGTAACTGACTACTCTGAGAAGAAACATCCGAAACAAACTCAGAGGTCAAAGTCTCTTTTAAAGTCCATATAATTGTATTGGTCAAATTATGCGAGGATCATGAAGGTTAATGACTGATGTGCTTTATTGATGAGATCATGAGCATAATCACGTGTTTAAGTATCGTACACTAATTACCAGTCACCCTATATATCTTTAGCCTTGTCGGCGACGAGACCCCATCCGGGCACGATGGTGCAAGTAGTGGCCGCACCGAAACAAACGGTATTCGCGACAACCAATCAGAAAATTGTTGTAAATAGTTTTATGTAATTGTGATTTTTTCCAATTTCTTATGTTATTATTGGTTTAGATAGTCTAATTTAACCATATTTGTTATTAGAATAAGTAATCCAATCTAATAAGATAGATTTTTTAAAGGTTTCTTATAAGTAAATTTTTGTTCAGTGAAAATTACGTAACTTGAAATTCGACTTTTTTAATTCTTATTAGATTTTTATTATTTTTGTTTTAATGTAAGGGCATGGCTCTAAAACTAACATCCGCGTTTGAATTGTAAGGATCGGACTTGTAGTTTAGGAATTATAGCCATTTTCATGTAAGGAAGTTTGTGAACTTAAGGAATTTTATATGTTTTTGTTCTAGGATATTTTTTATTTTAATAGATATGTTTCTAATTAGAATCTTATTAGATTAAGGACATAATTGCACAATTCCTGTACAAATTTTATGTAATTATCTTGAAAGGAAATAAATAAAAAGGGGGCAAAACAGATCTTGGCTTGACGAAATTTGACGGGCGAAATGGCTCAAAATACGCGGCTCTCAAAAGGGTAATACACGCGAGTATAAAAGGCACGCCATTCGTCGGTTGAATTCAGTCGCAGCTCAGCCGTCGAAGAGGCAACAACAAGGAAGAAAAATCAAGCCAAGATCTGCAAGCCAAGAAAGAACAATAGAAGATCTCTTTTATTTGAAGCCTCAAGTCTGAAGCGGTCCTGCCCTCAGTCCTTCCCCTCTCAAGTGGGGTACCCGAACACGACGCATTCAGGGGTGCGTGGTGACACGTGCTACCAGCGGGGTCGCAAGACCTACGTTAGCACACGTCAACAAAATTGGGAGACGTCCCAGGCACGGCCCAAGGGTGCTGAACACACCCAGGTCGTCCGCAACAAGCCTGTATGCTAGTACTTAATAGTAGTACAGTTATATATTACGAACTAGCTTCTGCCCGCGGCTTCGCTCGCGTTAGAAAGAGACAAAAAGTAGCCTATGTTACTCTCCATCCCTTCAACTATCTCCATTTAAAAAATCACGTCAATTCGTCGCTCCGTTTTGCCGTGAAATAAAGACAAACATACAGACAGACAGACAGACACACTTTCCCATTTATAACATTAGTAAGTATAGTAAGTATGTAGAAACAAATAGAAGAGTAATTCAGTAGCAGTCTAAATATATCAAAATATGGATTTATTAACAGAGTTTCTTGCTATTAATTTTCGCCACAAAATGTTTAATATTTTTATTATGAGAAATAGCTAAAGTTAATTGAAATTAATTGCTGCTAATTAACTAAGCTATATTGAAAAATCGGTCATTGACAGGTCTATAATTAGCTTCTTACAGTGAAAGGAATCTGTATACAGAGTGAAGTACTTTAAATTCGACACCAAACTCTCCGAATGATGACAGTAATGTTTTAAATTTTATTGATATCTTTATTTTTTTCATATATCGTGTTGGTCTAGTGGTAAAGGAGCCTGCCTCGATTTGACTTTTTAAATTCTTTTGGACATCACTGACATCAAGTGCCTCGGAAAGCACATAAAGTCGTTGGTTCCGGTTGCTATTCGTAGAACTTTGACAGTCGTTCCGAGTAGTCAAAACCCAGAAAGTCTGATCGTGTGTCCAGTAACTGAGTTGTTGAGGTTTGATAGTCACTTCACGTAAAATGCTGGTATCCAGCTGAGTCCGGTTAGGTTAAAAGCCGACCCCAACATAATTGGGAAAAGGCTAGCGAGATGGTGATGTGATGTATGTATTTTTCTCATATTTTAAAGCTAGGTGTCTCATGTTGGCGTTGACAGGTTTTTTTGTACTAATATTTACCCTTATTCACGAAACTGACTGGAACAACCTCAACACATAAAGCTATAGGGATGATACTCATGATTACTTTAAAAAAACTACTTTTATTTTGTAAAAAGGTAAAAAATTACACTTTTACACGTCATTTTTTTTTTGTTATTTCAAACAAACGACGGGGCAGTTTTTCCTAGCTGGACTACTCTGAGAAGAAACATCTGAAACAAACTCCGACGTCAAACTGTATAATTCAACTATCAAACGTTTCACACCAAATTAAAAGTCACGTCAAACGTATACCTAAATAACAATCTCGCTAGCCCATCAAGTAATCTTAAAGCACCTATATAAAACTGTACTCTAAGATATTGAAGACACAAATCGATCCTGAACGTACCGCTACCGATAATAAATTCTTATTAAAAATGCATGAACACGCTCCGTCCGCCCAGTGCTACCAACATGCAAAATGTTGGAGTTGGTACTTCGTATGCTGTGTTTAGTTTTGTTTATTGTACGAACTTTGTATAATAATGTGCTACTTTTATGGAATTGTGAAATAAGTTGGGAGTTGGTGACTGTTTTCTTTACCTATCTGTGTGTGTGTGTGTTTTTTTAAGCAAGTATGCACATTGGTAAGATGTGGCAAAAAATACGCCGTGTTTGGTGAGTCGAGGGAAATATTCATGGTATGGGATAAATAATAAGAAAACAATATAAATCGTAAAAAAAACCATAGTTAAATTGTCGCAAGAAGACTTCCAGAGTCTTAAAAAAGGACGCCCATGCGCTTACACTTACCTATGATAACTTAAACTTAAATTACTGTAAAGTTTAATCAAAACGCGTTTAGTAGTTTCTGCGTGAAAGAGTTACAAATATTCACACACATACCTATACAAAGTTTCACATTGTACCGGTACTTATAATATTAGCAGGATAGTGAATGTATTTACTTTTTTTAACGAATTTTATACACAGACACGACTTATCAAACCCCACTGAAGGATATCTAGGCTATTTTTAATCAATGACATAATTTATATCCTTTATAACCTACAATCATAGGCTAAGGACTCACGAAGCGGTTTTCACCCGTGCCCGCCGCGTTGCGGGCCCGCAGCCTTTGCAGAATACAGATATTTATGTAAAAAATAAAAAATTCACGACGCGTTTTACGCCCGCGGCGTGTGCGATTGTTTGCGGGCCCCGCTGCACCGGCGGACATCTTCTACCGGCGGGCGCGGGTCGCGGTCCCGCAGCCGCGGCGGTTTGCACCCGCGCGCTCTGCGGTCGATTGGCGGGCGATCGCAGTGGCGCAGAGGCGACTTCTGATGTGTGTCCATGGCGGTCTGGATTTCAACTGATCGTTAACTGCCCATCTTGCGTCTTGCGATCATCGCCTGCCACGTTTGCGGGTGATAATTTCAACCGCGACGGCTGTGTAACCGCGCAAATAACCGGTCTTGTGAGTTTGGAAATAAAACCGCAGTTCCGCCACCGCGGCGGGCACGGTTCAAAATCGCTTCGTGAGTATAGCCATACGTATCAAGTTGCGGACAAAAGCTCTTATACTTACACATAATATCGTAAGGTCATTCATCTCGAAATCTCCTTGAATTATGACGTCACTTAAAGACGTCAATATTCTATAATACCGGGTGGTATTATAGACACTTTAATGCGCGCCTTTTTCTAGAAACACAATTAATATAGGTAATTCTTTTTCTTTTGCTGCAACGTTGCTGTTCCCGACTACGTTGGGATCAACTTCCAGCCTAACCAGATTTAGCTGTGTAAAAGCATTTAAGTGAAGCGAGTTTGCAAACCCAGTAACTTGGCGACTCGATACCCATTGGTTAGACTGGTCAGACTAGGTATCAGGCTTCTGACTACTCGTAACGACTGTCAAAGTTCTACGAATGACAACCAAGACCAAAGGTTTTACGTGTTTTCCAAGGCACGGGACGTCATTGAAGCCTGAGATAAACTTACATAAAAAGTCCATATAAATTGAAAAAAACACAGTGGTATTACACTTGACTGTCACGATGGTTCTATTTATTAACCAATGCTATGAACTTTTAAACCTAATAAAATTCTACTGTACTCTTTAAAACCATTAATCAATCCATCAAAAAACAAGCTCAAACAGCTTGCAAGTGTATAAATTATAGGTCATTTGTCTCTTCAACAGCTAACTAATTTTTGTTCCAAAAACGAAGAGTGTGAAAAATGGCTAGAATTAAATTGGAAGGCTTCCAAGATGGCGCATATAAATAATAGTTGGTGAAAGATTGAGCTGGTCGCGGGCTGACAGAGATCCTTCAATTAAGTAACTGTCCTTTATTAGTGCGGGCGACGATTCAATATTTCACTGTTAGGGCTAGTCCACACTCAGAAATGGGAGTGTGGGCTTCCATTGTGTTTTTTGGTAAGACTGTAAATGATTAGCAATCATAAATTAGGTGTGGCTTGTAGTTTGGATGTTATTTTTGTGTGATATTTGTGTGTTTTCATCATTCCTCGTAACTTAGGGATTTGTTAATTTTTATCATTACGATATAGAAACAGCAAGTATAAAAACTTGATTGAAAAAGTAGTCGTTCTGCTTTTTGCTTTTTTGTTCAGCAGCTATCGAGAGTTGACAATATGCGTAAAATCTATGATCACAATAAACTTATGAAACACAACAAAATAGTTGTCCCACTAAAAATTGTATACATCTACTACATGCATACAAATTTTAGTTCAACAACTATTTTACCACTAAATAAAAGAAAACATAACTAAACAAAGCGTTTTCGAAATCTAATAGAAATTCAGTGAGGTGAATGTTAGCAGAAAGTTTAGTTTATCTAAGCTAAATGAGTGGTTTTCCTCAGAACGTTTTAATTACTTCCTTTGGCTTACTAGATTAGTGGGCACAGGCCGGATGCCGAAGAAAGAGTCGGCTTCCAAAGGAGCAAAGATATTAGTTTTTGGGACCATAACTTTGGCAATAGAATTGGGAGGTTAAGTTTTCTGCCATTAAAGACTTTTGATTAACTCTTATTAAACTTTCGACGATTAAGCGACAGCCGGCTGTCGCGCTGCTATAGTCTTCTATTGTGTCGAATGACGTGTGTTCGAAGGTTTAAATGGTTTTATTTAGCTTACCCTGTTTGGTGCTTGTCGTTGTTGTTTCTTTAGTACTTGGAATTATACTACCACTCATTTTGTTGTTTATTCGGGTCGAGAATCACTAACATAAAATCCTCCTGAAAGGCTTAGCAGACTAATAAATGCACCTTGTATATACCTTTATATCATCAAATATATGTAATTATGGTTCTTGTTACCATAGTACTAGCTCTGCTTAGTTTGGGATAAGATGGCCGGTTGTGAGTTGTCCCAAGATTTTTATTTATTTATTTTATTTCTTCTTGCCAACGTAGTTTCAAAGTACTGCGACGATGACAGTAAATACCTAGCTATCATACATACATACCACGCATCGCATATTTATCACAGCCTCAAAATCTTTAACACCAACCACGAAACTATTACGCTAATCAGGAGTGGGAAATTTACAGCATGAGCAATCAGTTGCGCGTCGGAAGAGAGCGATAAATCTCTTGTAATGTACCCGGCCGGCGCTGTATATCACGCTAGTCTTTCAGACGTGCGCGGGTTTATTGCCGCGGTTCCGGACTTTAAGATGAGATGGATTAGGCTCGCTGATTTCTAGGAGAGTGTATATGTACACTTTTGAGTGGTAAAAATAATGTAGGTGATCTTGGTAGCTGTGTTGTGAATTTGAGATACGTAACCTTTATTCTACGACTAGCTTTTGGATCCGCGTGGATTAATAGCTCCCGTTCCCGGGGGATTTCCGGGATGAAAACTATCCTATGTCCTTTCTCGGGTCCCAGACTATATCTGTACCAAATTTTATTCGAATCGGTTCAGTGGTTTAGGCGTGAAGAAGAGACAGACAGACAGACAGAGCTACTTTCGCATTTATAATATTAGTACAGATAATATAATAATATAATCTCCCTGGAAACACGCCGACGACTAAACGATGCAACCTTTGTGTGCAAAGTAATGTCCCATAGAATTGATTGTCCCCTGTTATTGAACTCTTTTAATTTCCGTGCCCCCTCAAGAATTCCTCGCTATCCAATAACACCACTGTGTCCACCACAAAGTAGAACTGTTTTAGGCGCCAATTCTCCATATGCAAGATTTTGTAACGTAATTAATAACTGTAGTGCTCAAATCGATCTGCACTTTGATTCCTTCAGTAAATTGAAAACCCAAGTTTACAAATATCTTTCCAATTGAGATTAAGCATTTTTTTTTGCTTTTTGGCATATAATTAGTTAGTAAGTTGTTTAAGTAGTTTTAGTTACATTAAGTAATTTGAGTATTAGTTCTTAGTTTAAATTACAATTTTATTGCTGTTTTTCTTGTACAACCATTGTATGCATGCAGAGTTCACCTTTAAGTGATTATTACACTAATTTGTTATTTTTTTACTGCACAACATAATACTGGTGTAAACATTAGGTGGTGAACCAATATAAATAAATAAATATATAAATAACCGTCATACACAATTATTAAGCACTAGCTGTCTGAGTCCTGCGGTTTTACCCGCGCAGTACTCATTTCCGTCGAATTTTTGTTTTAAAATTATCTTAAGTCCTTTTTTAAGCTATGGACTATATGTGAACCAATTTTCATTTAAATCGGTCAGCGGTTATGGCGTGAAAGTGAGACAGAGTTACTTTCGCATTTATGATATTAATTAGTATGGATTGAAAATGCGGAAATATTTCTAATGTTTTCACGCTTAAACCTCTGGCTCAATTGTGATGTATTTTGGTATGAGGCGATCGGCGGCGGTGACCTCTCGCGCCCGGCGCTTGTTCAGGCCATGCTGCGGGGCGAGACGGAATGGGATGCCGTCGCCTCCTTCTGCGAAGCAGTTATGCTGGTGAAGGAAGCGGCGGCGCGCGAGAGGCAACGACGAGCCTCTCGCCCCGGATTAAGATCCAGGCGAAGACGTTGTGAGTCGCAAGACGACTACCGGCCACCGTAGGCACGGTTCTGCGGATGGCGAGCGATGGGTAACTCGCCGCCCGGCTAGGACCAGGACCGCGTCGACGGCGCGTTAGTGTTTCACGCGCGCCTCAAAGAGAAGAAGTCAGCACTGGAAGAGGCCCAACACGGCCACGCCTGCCGGGGTTGCAGAATGTTTATAATAGTTACCGTGACCCTGGAACATAAAGGGCAATCGAAGGAACATGAGTGGGTTTTAGTCAGTAAAAGTCTGACACGCCCTCCCGCCGCGTATTAAAGTAGATTAGATCTTCTAAAAATATATTTTCATGTTCGACTTTGTATAACCAACACGGGCGAATTTCGGGGAAAAAGCTAGACCAGCTAGAAAAAGCTTTTCAGTGGTTATAAACGCAAAGCCAAAACTACAGAAGCTTAAAACATGACAAAATATTTTTGCAAATGCAACGCCCAATGGAGGTTCCAGGAAAGAAAGTGTGTTTAAAAATAGGTTAGTAACTCCCCTATGCTCTTGTAATACCTTCATAAATACATATAGGTAGATGCTACTTTATTACAATAATAATTTAAGCTACCGTCACTACCAAGGGACCGGGTCAGCACCATTTAATTATTCAACACCCCGGAGATCGAAGATTTTAGGATTAAAATTGAAACCTCACTGAGAGCTGTAAGTAGAAACAGTCAATAAGGGCGCCTTTTGCTTGAAATACGTTTCAGGGAGAAAATTTAAGCAATTTTGCTAAATATTAGATCTAGGTAAGGATTCGGAACATCTGATTTTCTATTGTAATATTTTGTGTTTGGCTGTACAAGGATGATGATGATGCCTGGGAAATTGTCTTGCTGTATAGGAGCGTTTATGAACATTTAAACTTCAAGATTAAAAAAAAATATCATACAAATATTTGTCTCATGAGGATACGTACCAAGGACACAAAGCCAAGCGTTGAACCATTCTCAAACCAATTAATGTGATCGTCAAATCTGTCTGTACATTAAGATTGCGCCACATAACGATAACGCGGTCTAAGATAAATATGAAGAACAGTTCGATAATAACGTTTACATACCACTGAACCAATTTGGGAGAAAAAGCCGGAGTAAGCTCAACTCTAAGGGAGTACATAAAAACAAAAACTACTTCATAATCTATTACTAACGCCCGTATTAATAGACGTCACTCAACTCTAAGACGCTCTCAAGTCTCTTGCTGTCCTTGTCATTCCAAAGGGAAAAAATAAGGACAGCAATAAACTTGAGAGCGTCTCGGAATTGAGTGGCGTCTATTAATACGGGCCTAAGAGTCCATAATACAGAAATGACTTCATGTAGTCAAAGTCACAGGAAAATCAATTTATGTAAGCTTTAGAGACAGCTGTATGCTAAAATTCTGTATACTTTTCTACTTACTTAAAATCTTTTAACAAATCCGAAAACCATCATTATTAATATTATTTTCATATATTTTTTAGTGCAACTCTCTCAAATCTACCAAAAATGTTTCATTGACAAAAGCCAGACTACATACTATAGTGAAGAAAGCCGCGGGCAGAAGCTAGTCCCCAAATATTCGCACGTAAGCCACAACCACGTACAATGTAATTACGTAACCCAATATCCTTACAACAAAATGACTGGTAAGGAAACACTATCAGTAATAAATAATGCTGCCATACAACAGAATAGCTACAGAAGACCCACCATTTTAATAGGTATCAGGACACATGCGCGAAAGACATTTCCGCGAAAGACACTTGCGCGCGGCCGTTTGGTCGAATGGACACATGCGCGAATGGACGTTTGCACCCATAGACATTTCCGCGAATGGACACTTGCGCGACTAGACGTTTCCACGCCAAACCACTTGCGCGAAGCCCTTTGCGCGACGGACACTTGCGCGCCAGACAGTCGCAAGTGTCCCAGATCCATTTTAATAGATTGTGTGTGATCTGTGAATGTAGAAATTACAGAATAGTATATTATTTATTGTTAGGTATTAGATACAATTTACAATTTCTATACAAATACACATAAGTTACAATGATATAACAATTAACTAAAAAATCTAAATTGAAACGGCAACAAAAAATATTCAGAAGTGCTTAGAATGTTGGCGACATTGCCACGTTGGATCGTAATGCCTTCCTTCGGCCTAGGCAAAAGCCAGCCTTTAGGGATTGCTTTGGGGTCTCGGGAAGAGTGAACCAGCATTTAATCCTTCGAACACACGTGATTCAAGACACAATAGTAAGACAATAGCAACCCGACAACCGGCTGTCCCTTTAGTCAGCGAAAGGTTAAGGCCACTTTTTAAAATGATGATGGGCAGTCAAAAGCTTGGGCCCAAGGCTTCAAACGGCTCGAATTTATATTTTTATTTCATATTTATTATTTTCTATACTTTCATTGCTTGCACAGAATTTAAAAATACAGTGACGCCGGCCACGCACAAAATATCGTTGTTAGAACAAAGCCACTCGTGTAAACGGTGCGGTGTGGCTCCGCTTCGTTGCTGCACACTGTAGCGGTAGCACTGCATCTTTTAACATTTAAATCTCCGAACACACGTGATTTGAGGCACAATAGAAAGACAAAAGCAGCGCGACAGCCGGCTGTCGCTTGGTCGTCGAAAGGTTGATTGTTATACTAAGTTACACGATCCGTTGAATCACCGGTATGGCATCTTAAGCGCACTGGACTTGCTACTTGACAGACGAAGTGTGTAAGGCGACGAGATCAGAAGTCGCATTGACGATAAGTCGTGTCGCATTCCGAGTATTGTTTGTAAATCGAATGCAAATTGTCCCTTTACATTGAGTCAGTCGCAGTGACGTAGCGTATGCTGTTCAAGCTGCAGACAATATGTCCTAGACTGTATAAATGGGGTTCGTTCGGTGAACATCCATTGCTGCTGCAAATTTGATTGGCGTTGCTTCGATTTGTTTAGCTTGCGGCAATACGTGGTCAATAATTCACAACGGTGTAAGTCTGTGACTTAAAAAAAACAGAAGATTGTAGTCAATTTGTTTACGTTGTTGTTGTCCATTATTAAAAAATAAAAACAGAAAGATAAATTTCTAATTAGACTGGTGGTTTCTCATTAGATCCAGAGCACGTTTAAACAAATAAATATAAATTTAGCTGTATTATAATTGTATAAATTGGTAGTGAGCTCGATTCCATTAACCAATAATTCAGTAGCAATAAATAATTCTCTAACAAATCTTTATTTTAGCTCAGAAAATACGATTAATTTTCAATGAACTGTGTAATTTGATTCTAAATTGCTTTAAAACCAATAAATTGTTAGTCGATTGGGTGTGCAAATAAGTGACATGACGCATACAATAAGAAAATTGGATTTTGTTGAGTAGAAAATACAGTACAAGATCAATCATAATGTTTACTTCTTCACGATAAAAAATACATATAATAGCAGCCAAGTAGAGTTTAAATTTTTGGTTAAAAAGTAACAATGATTTTAATATAATAAATAATGCACAATCATTCAAATTTTTTTAACCTTTTAACGACCAAGCGACAGCGGACTGTCGCGCTACTATTATCTTTCCATTGCGTCTCGAATCACATGTGTTCGAAGAAGTAACTCTGTCTGTCTCTTCTTCACGCGTAAACCACTGAACCGATTTGAACGAAATTTGGTACAGATATAGTCTGGGCCACGAGAAAGGAAATAGGATAGTTTTCATCCCGGAAATCCCCCGGGAACGGGAATTATTAATCCACGCGGACGAAGTCGCGGGCAAAAGCTAGTAATTGAATAAAATAAATAAATAAATATCTTAGGACAACTGACACACGGTCATCTGATCCCAAGCTAAGCAGAGCTTGTATTATGGTACCCAGATAACTGATATAGATACTTACCTATATACTTTTAAAATAATTTCTTATTTCCACCCATAGCATATTGCCACGGAATTGACCTTCTGTACTTTCCTGTTTCGAGTATAGAACATTAATTAGAGGCTAGATTAGTTCGTGGCACCTACAAGCACCACAATGACTGGGTAATCAAGCTGCATTGTCGCCACAATTAATTGCACATTAGTTCCTAGTATTGTGTGCACCGATTGTAACCTGAATTGTACATAGTTTGGTATCATTGATCTACATGTTCAAGGAGTTTCTTGTTTATTCTTCTCGCTTAGGAATATTTTGGAATTAGAAAATAGCTTCGGTTATAAGCAATTTTTGTTGCCGTCGTTGTCATCTATAAGTTAATGTTATACAGAAAGATTGCAATAAATGCCCATCCTTTGAAATAAGACAACTTGTTTTTTACTTGGAGATGCGCAATTTGGAAAACAATTTTTGGGTTTGAAAAGGTATGCTACCCAGGTGGTCTGTCCGTCTGTCTAAGGCCTATGGTCAGAATCCAATAGTCCTACTATTTTTCTAGAAATCAATTTTCGAGAAATAGAGATACCTCTTAAAATTTCTTGATGATGTTATATTAAATTTATTTATTTTATTAGCGTTAAACTATAACTAGATTTAGATTACACATTCAGACAACGGCTGTTGGCACTAAAAGTAAAAAATAAAAAGCCTTGTTGTTTTTTGTTTTTGAAGGCTGTTTTATTTTTGGAAAAATTAGTTTTTAATAATTTGCAATTTCAATCTTTTAAGCTCCTAGAGAAACGCAACGAATTAGTAATCATCCTGCATACGTGCTGTAAAATACTATACTTGTTATTTTTATCTGTCTATATAATTATATGTATATACTAGCCTAAGCCCCAGCTCATTTTCAGACCAAACCAACTACAACTCCAAATTACGTGTCGTCAATCTACATTCTTACACGCGGAACGGAAAATGTCTTATTCATAACTCAATTTCCTTAGATTTGCTCGGCAAAGGAAGTGAAGTTCATATGAGGATCGTAGAATTTCTTGTTTGATGAGCCTAACTTACTCGGTTGAGCATTAGTGAGCCAAGTTGGTTTTCACCTCACGAATGACAGCGAGGGAAGTATGTTATTAGCTTTGCGGCGACCTGTGCTGGATACGGAAAGGAATGGTGGTTTTGTTTACTCCTACGTGATTCTGTCGCCCTGGTATTTTATAGTGGTTTTGTGTACTCCTCGTATCTGTTGACCTAGTGCTTTTATGGTGATTTATGCAATGTCTGTAGAAGGATATTTCTTAACTTTTGTTGCAAATGTTGCTTGGTTTTTGTATGTGACTTGGTTTGAGTATAATATCTTCTACCTGTTATTAATACTTACTTCGTATCTTTTATTTATTGGTTGGTAGAGCATAAGTGAGCCAAGTTGGTTTTCACAGCACGTATGACAGAGAGGGAAATATGCCTGTGCTGAATACAGAAAGTAATGGTAGTTTGTACACTCATGTGTCTCTGTCGCCCTGGTACTTTCATGGTGAACCATTGCGGTTTTAGTTTATTTTTCTTTAAATAGTCAAGTAATTATTCATTTATGTGATTTGTGACTTGAGCTGAAAAAAAGTCCTTCTTTTGACGTATAGGTTATGACATGAATGTCAGCATCGATTGTTGTTGTTGCCAATATCAAAAGAATGCTGATGTAATAATAAATGTGTATAACCCGCGGAAGCAAACCCTAAAAACAGAAGAAAATCTGCATTTTGAGGGATTCTCTTGCGTTTTCAATTTTTCAATTACAAGTTCTTGGGTGATATTCTAAGTTTCTAGACATCCATACTATACTATATACTATCCATACTTAATATATATTATAAATGGGAAAGTGTGTCTGTCTGTATGTTTGTCTTTCTTTCACGGCAAAACGGAGCGATGAATTGAGCGATGATTTTTTAAGTGGAGATAGTTGAAGGGATGGAGAGTAACATAGGCTACCTTTTGTCTGTTTTTAACGCGAGCGAAGCCGCTGGCAAAAGCTAGTTTATAATATAAGAGAAAACTAAGGGGCGGTAATTACTATTGGAGTCTCCACGGGTTTTGCAAACCGAGTTTGCACGTGATATGTAATAACTCAATTTTAAATTGATGGATGGTTAAAATAATTCTGGGATATCTGTTAATATCAGGATTTATGCAGTAACGCAACTGTAGTCTATGAAGGTAAATACAGCCCGATTTTAAATCTGGGTGTTAAAGGCTATAATTTATTACAATAAAAGAAATAAATATCTTAGAAAATCTCACATACGGCCATCTGATTCCTAACTAAACAAAGTCAGTATTATGGTAACTGGACCACTGATGTACAAACTAATATAATTTATTAAATACATACATGATCGCCTCTCATGCAAGAGGTTGCGGGTTCGAATCCGGGCAAGTACCAATGTGACTTTTTCAATTCATATGTACTTTCTAAAGTTTATCTTGGACATCACAGACATCGGTGAAGGAAAACATCCAGAGAAAACCTGGACTTGTATTAATATAAGTCCGAAATCGCCAATCCCCCTTGAGCAAGCGTGGTAATCAATGCTTGTGCCTTCTCTGTAGGAGAAGAGGCCTTTGCCCTGCAGTGGAACAGTTAGGCTGGTATTATAATTATTATACATGATACAGATAAACTAGCTTTCGCACTTTAGGGTTAGAATTTCCATCAATCCTTTCTTAGTGGATACTTACTCTTTACAAAAACATATTATCCAAGTTTTATTTAGTCTCTAGCACCAGCGATTTGGGCTGTGCGTAGATATATCAACAATCAGTCTACCGTTTTAAAGATTTCATCTAGACACAGTACAAACTACCATACTCATCACACAAAATTTTGTTTTGAGTTGGGGTTGAAATCACGACCTCCAGTTTGGCAATCAGGATCACTAAACACTAGGCCAAATGTGTAATCTAAAAATAAATTAATAGAGTGGATGCTACATCCAAATGCAAAGATGTAAATAAAACGAATTGGGTTCGTATTGAATGAGATGTTAAATGAAAGATGAGGCTATGCTGCCAAAATATCTGCTAAAATATGCCAAGAGACAAAAAACTGTTTTTATGTTCTTTCTATGAATATGTAGCTATATAATCTTTGTTTGTGGGATAATAATTTATGGTTGTTGGTTCGAATCCGGGCAAATCATATGGTATATATATATCGGGCGGGTCATATGTAGAGTACATATGATTTAAATAATAATATCATATCATCATAAATATGATCTAAAGTTTATTTTGGCCATCACTGACACTCCGAGTCTCGGAAAGCATGTAAAGCCGTTATCCTGGCTGTCATTCGTAAAATTTTTACAGTTGTTTTGGGTAGTATGAAGTCAGAAAGTCTGACCAGTCCAGCCAAGGGGCATCGTTTCGCCCAATAACTGGGTTGTGGAGGCCTGAGGCAGTCACTTCACGTAAATCACAGTTATCAATAGTGATGATGAAATATGTATTGTGTAATATTATAGTGTTTTGACAAAAAATACGTAGTAAGCATTAATATATTAAATTCACGGAAAAGCAGAGATTTCAAACTAATTAAGTATTAAATACACTTTTCCAAGATTAGCTGTTTATAGTAAATAAACATTTTAATCAAAGAAACAATTTTGTTTTCGTCTGCCTGTTCTGTCAATCGCCCGAAGGCATCGACCAATTTGTATGAAATTTGCAATCGGGTAGTGATTCAAAAATACCTTTAGGCGTTTGATTTCGAAGATTTTCTTTTAAATTGAAGGCAATTTCCAAGTTGAATGTTCAGTCTTTGATTTCTCCTTTAAATATCTCTTTATAACACACGACTCATTGGCGCCTGAAATCGCTGAAATGCCTGTACAAATGAAATCGTTGTTAAATCTTGCATTACTTATTGAATTTCACAAAAGATTGGGTTTTAATAGCGTTTGAAGAACAATATTGAGTTTCATAAACGCCTTTAAAGGTGGTGCTGTTTTAGACATGTTAGTTATTAAGTGTTTCTTCGATTAACTCAAATTACTGCATCGGTTTTGAAGATTCTTTAATTTGCATCTACATACGTACAGCCTAAGATTGGTACTCCAAAATGGCGACACGTAGATGCGGCAGACCACGAAAGAGATGGCGGGACGACTTGGTCGGTTTCATTGAGGATTGGGAAGACGTAGCGCCAAGTCGCGACAGATGGAAGGAATGGAGGGGGACCTTTGCCCAGCAGGGGGACAGTACGGGCTAGTTAATAAAAAAAATTACATACAACTAGGTACTAACTAACTACATATACGATTATTTAAGGAAGGTTCTAAATTGCCTAATGTATTGATAGTGAAATAATACGGTAGTAATAATAATTCGTACACATTTTTTACATCTAACTACGTACGTCATAGTTTTTTTTTTATTATATTTAATCCTCAAAGATTGAGATTTAAAGAAAACCTACCTACTTACGCAGCTTCTTATAACGAGAAATTACTGGCATAAGACGCATTTTCGAAAGGATAAAATACGAACATATGCTTGCAACAAAATACCACCGCCTCCGAAAATAGAACTTAGACTTTAAACAATACACATTAAGTTCATTATAGAGTAACACAGAACGTTTCAAGGATAAATGTAATATGGTATTTTCAAGATCAGAAGCGTTCATTTGCCATGATTTTGTTCCCATCCTCATTATGATATGAAGACAACATAAAGCAATTTTACACGCGAGGGGAGAAAGCTTTAGTGAAAGCAGTGCAAATATTTTATTGGTATTTATGAATGTGATGCGTTCATATAGGATCATAGTATAAAAATCTTGTGGAGGTTGATTGGCGACAAGAAGCTGGTGGCCCAACTACAACCTCTAGCACATCGGCGTAAAGTTGCATGAGCTACACGAGCTCATTCCCCCGTCTCCGTTTTTCCACCGGACATCCAGACGTACGGCGGGATACCACCCTTTCTTGGTCGATATTCCTCGTATCCGCACGCAGCGTTTCTCGAATTCCTTTATTATGCGCACCGCAAAAGAATGGAATTCCCTGCTGGCGCCTGTGTTCCCCAATGCATATAACCCGGATGTATTCAAGAGACGAGTGCATAGGCATCTTTTGGGTGAGCTCGCTCCATCGTAGGCCCCGTCTGGCATAGACGGGGCCTCGGGCTAGTCTGGGACCAAGAGAAAGCCCATATAAAATAAAATAAAACTTTTTCTAAGAGCCAGTTTTGTTACAAAAATGTTTGCTGAAATTTTCAAAATAGATTGGGGGATAATTAAGGAATAAACACCAACGTAGCCCAAATATTTTGCACTTATTATAAAAATCAACATGCGCTGACAAAACTACCCGCATCTAAATTATGAGAGTAAGATAATACAATTGATTTATCACACTTCTCTTAAACAAATGAATTTTAGGTTATACACTGAACTTAAGCGTATGAAATGTTAACATTTAGAACTTAGGCATAATGACTACCTAAATTAATAATTCGATATTTTAATAACTCAGTATTTTAAGCTTAAGTAATCTTAGATATGTCGAAAGAATGGACATTTTAATTTTCATGTACCTGGTCGCCTAGACATGTTTTAAAGTAGAGACTATGTTAAGGCAAACATACTGAGGGATGCCCTGCTGTATAATAAACCGATTTTATTTTAAAAGAAGACCAGCAAACCACCACAACTTTCCACAGGTATTACAAAACAAATCTTTTGTACATAAAAATCTATCTTTTGAATCATTATATTTATAAAAAAACCTTGGTTACCTGGAAGAGAATTTTTTAGGCGCTAAGTTCTCCACTGTATAATTTGTACATATAAAATAAATAAAATAAAAACGCTTTAAAATCCGTTGCATAGTTTTAAAAATCTAATGCTCTTACTAATAATTACTGTGTAAAGTTATGCAATGAGTAAAGCCTGTGTAACCATACATTTTTTGACGTATTAACC
Organism: Athetis lepigone; assembly: GCA_033675125.1. Taxonomy (NCBI): domain Eukaryota; kingdom Metazoa; phylum Arthropoda; class Insecta; order Lepidoptera; family Noctuidae; genus Athetis; species Athetis lepigone. Next base: position 2,716,972 of record CM066236.1, on the reverse strand, counting down.
TGTCATAACTTTATTCAGCGTTTATTAGTAAGGCGCTAAGCATATAGAGGGACGGACAGACTGACAGCGGAAAGCAAGTTTGTTTTACATAAATACTATATAGTTATGCGTTCCACTTACTCATTTAACGTTGACTTTTTTGAACTTAGAAGCGCTTATCGCTAATGAGCAAAGCAATAAAAGAAAATATTGTTGTTAAGAAGGTAATAATGCTAATAGGACAATATTTAAAAAGAGAACCTCTCACGAAGCGTCTGCAAAACAATACTATTTACAGGAGGTAATATTAATCGAGTTTGAAAAACTAAATTGCATCCGTGCTGTTCTCTGAAGCTGAAATCGAAGTGGCATTGTTTGTAATGGCGCATTCGCGAAGAGAAAAAGGATTGAGTTTTATTTATTACTTTCTTTTGGTTGACTTTGTAGGCGAAGAAGATATAATTTGGCGCGTAATTATGTAAAAGAAGCCTTTTGGAAATACCAACCTTAAACCTTCGAACCACGTGATTAGAGACACAATTGAAAGACAATAGTAGCGCGACAGCCGGCTGTCGGTTGGTCGTTGAAAGGTTAAAGGGCATACCAATAGTAAAAACCGGCCAAGTACGAGTCCGACTCGCGCACGAAGGGCTCCGTACTATCATCTGTAATAGACAAGTTTCTTGGGCACGAGAGCGGTGACGTCACGAGTTGGCCAACCGACCGGCGCGGCGGCGCGAGCTTACGACACACTATGGGAACTGTCGCATGTCACTATACCACTATTATGATCGAGTAAAAATTGCTAAAAAATTACGTTTGTTATATGGGAGCCCCCTTTAATATTTACTTTATTGTTATTTAATTATTTATTTTGAAAGGTAATATACAAGTAAATATTCTGTGAAAATTTGAAGCGTCTACCTGTTACCGTTTTTAATATTGAGCAAAAAAATACGAAAAAAATACGTTTATTGTATTGGGACCCCCCTTAATATTATATTTATGTTAATTTTTAGTAATTGTTGTAATAGCGGCAACAGAAATACATCATTTTTGAAAATTTCAGCGTTCTAGCTATCACGGCTTATATAGATACAGCCTGGAGACAGACGGACAGTGGAGGCTTAGTAATAGGGTCCCGTTTTTTCCTTTGGGTACGGAACCCTAATAAAAAACCAGTAGACTATATAACATCAGGCTCCAACCTACAGGGGCGAAGTAATAACCACAGAAGCGGGTGAAACCGCAGGAGACAGCTGCTAGTTGGGATAACATTTTCCATATTCATCCATTTCCATGAAAGTTGTATAATTTTCTGTATAAAAAAAAAACTTGTACAGAGAAAAATATCCCTAGTTGTTATCTGGTTTTTACTTGCTTTGTTTGGCGTCACTCGATCGCGTGTGTGCCGCGAAAAATGATTGGGCACCCGCCATTTTTATTTTTTTACTATTTGCTTCTCGTTCCGATAAAAGTTTTTGTGTCCAACATATTCTGACTGCATGTTGGACACCGGCTTTGCCTGGGATGGTTTTGGTTTCGTTTTGAGTGTAGGTAAATTTATCTCTACTTTAGACAAATAGTAGGAACATTATTGAAGCGGCCGGAAAAACAGATATTTATGAATGACAGAAAAAATTTGATCCGTACTTCCGTACTATCCGTACTAATATTATAAATGTGATAGTAACTCTGTCTGTCCGTCTCTTCTTCACGGCTAAACTACAGGATCGATTTAAATGCAATTTGGTACAGATATAGTCTGGGACCCGAGAAAGGACATAGGATAGTTCTCATCCCGGAAATCCCCCGGTAACGGGAACTATTATTCCACGCGGACGCAGACGCGGGCAAAAGCTAGTAAAAATAAATTGTATTTAATCCTTCGAACACACATGATTCGAGACACAATGGAAAGACAAAAGAGCCCGACAGCCGTCTGTCACTTTGTCGTCAAAAGGTTAAATAATTATTGCTTGGGAATATTTTATAATAACTGTACCGCATGGACGCCAAAGTAATACTAGTAAACGGAATCGCCAATCGATAGGCAGTTAATATAATTGTATAGGCACTTTACAGATCAAGTTTATAAATATGATGTATAGGTATACATATAGGTCATATCATATTACTCCACAACTAATTATAACAGAGCGGAAATCGAAAACGCGAAGCTGTTATTGCTATATACTAGTCTATTTATATAATAACATGATAAACTGCCTGACAGTTTATATATGAACGCACCGATGGTCCTAGAGGTATTCAAGTTATAGGGCATGTTCTTTGTAAAGTGTATCCACTATGGATGGATTATGAAGTTCCAACTGTAGTTCCAATACTAAAGGGGTACAATAGGGATAGAAGATCCGATATCAACGCAGGCGAATTATATAAAACCAAAAAATCTTACCCTAACACGACTATTTATAGTTGTCGTCATTAGTAGGTAACTGTTAATTATTACTTACTACTAAATAAAAATAACGTTTTTCCAACAACTCAATTTTAATTTTAAATGTTTAATAAACCTGTGTTATCTCTTTCTTTCTGTTTCATCTATCTAAATTTATTTGGGGTCGGCACACACAACGCGATTCTTTTTTTAATTTTGCTTCACACACTCCACTTTTTCTTCATCCTACCTCTCTCTCTGCATCCCTCTAAATTCATACTCATAATTTTCTTAGCTAAGCTAAATATATTGTAACCACCTAGTTATTTACAATTAAGAAGAGATCACAAAAGCCTTAGCCAAATCTTAAACAAACGCAGTTTTTCACTTCTAATGACATACTATTTTTACCAGGCGTTCATAAAAAGCAAAGGGCGTTCTTCAGCCAATTAGATTGAGTGGGTCCGATGTACGGAAATGCGGCGTGTTTACGGCACTACTAAACAGCATGTTGTCACTCAATCCATTCCCTCCACGTTTATGCCCCATTCTTTTTCTAACTACTTGCGTTTTATTTTATTTAACTTTTATAAACCGCCAAGCAATTTATAGATAAAGAAGCCTTAATAAAAATATACTACATGCAAACTTCAAACGAACAATGCACCTATCCAAAGATGATTTTCAAGAATAGTCTAAATAATTACCCTTTCTACCAGGCGCTCATAAAAAGCAAAGAGCGTTCCTCAGGCAGTCAGATTGAGTGAGTGCATGAGAACAAATGCCGCGTGTTAAGGCACTACTGAACAACTGATCCAAAAAAATAAGATTGCTCCTTCTTTATACATGTTATATATAACCTTTTCTTCAGTGTTTTTTTTTTCAGTAAGTAAGAGAATCAGTAGTACGTTTCAAAAAACATACATGCACCTTTCTACAGTCTAGCTACTTCAGTCCAGTCCACTCCAGATCCCTCTTCTAATTACTTACCCTTTCTACCAGGCGCTCATAAAAAGCAAAGAGCATTCTTCAGTCAGTTAGATTGAGTGAGTACATCAGAACAAATGCCGCGTGTTACGGCACTACTGAACAGCTGATCCGGGAACTTACGATCGATGCTCCTTCAATTTCACGCGGTATTTAGTTTCACTGTACGCGGGAATGGCCGTGCTGCGTTTAGTTTGCTTGTTTAGTTACTGGCGCCAACTATGTTGGTAGTTTGTTGTGTAGTTCTAAGGTCTCTTGTTAGATTGTTTGAGATTGCGTTTACAAAGGTGTTGTGTGTTCTGTTTAATGATAGGGAAGATTGATTGCCGCGTTGTTTTACATAGTGTGACAGCACGTTAGTTGGCGCAAGTAGTATAGATATGTAGATTTGTATCACAGGTTAAGGGTATGTATTTATGATGGTAGGTAGGGATGGAGCAACCATAAAGCGACATTAAATGATAAGAGATAGAGAGGTCATTATGCTTAATTACCTCTCTCTTTAATGATATTATAATTGTGTTTGTATGAATAAAATTGTAATAAACATAAATATTGCTTAGTTGGAAATATTTTATTTGATGTTGATTTTATTGAAATGATTGTGTAAAATAGCAAAATATGTGACATTATACTAGGAAGGAGAATCTTTATTAGATCAGATCATTTATGACAAGTGCGGCAGGAGATATAAAAATCGGATCGATTTTTGTTTCGAATAGTTTTTGTTCGAATTTCATTTTACCGAATACTATTGCTAAGCGAAACTTCAGTTAATTTGTCTTTAGACAAAATGAAACGTCGAAGTTACTAAAAAAATCGAATTGATAAATAGGTAAAACTGACTTCGAAGAAGTAAAATAAAGAAAGAGTGACAATTGAAAAATTTTAGATGAACTGAAATTCGGTCAAATATTTTTCGATCTTATGATAGGTAGCCATAAAAATCATGTCATGCGTGTGATATAAAGACCCAAGAATTAGTACTATTTTAGACCAGTTTATACTTAACTAGCTGCTTCCATTTCTAAAGAATAGCAAAAGTAGCCAGTCTCTACATTTTTGATTGTCCAGTAACTACATATGCAAACGAGGCACGGTGAATGAAGGATTCGCTTAGTTTTCTTGCAAATAGACGAAAACATTTTGTTTTATTCTCGTTGAAGACCTTTTCTGGACCGTTGGGCGCGCATATATTTCTCTGTGATATGATTTGTTGCTTTCTTCTCATATATTACCCAATATGTAAGTTACTAGTGACTCACTGCATGTAATCAATGTGAAAGCTAGTCGCTGTCTTTTTGTTTGTCAGGTTTTTTAAATGCTGGATGTTCTTAGTTTTTGTTTTTTTATTTGTTTTTTCTATCCCAGTGGAATATTGTTTAATAGCTCTTGCTTGCGACTTTATAGTTATAAAAGAGTTATACTGGATTGCCGACGATATTAAATATTATAAGAAAAAATATTTTTTTTCCGTACGGTTTCCTTCAGTTGTGCTACAAAACATTGTTTTTGATAAATATCATGGTTTAGAGTCACCGAAGAGTACCTTATACTTTTTTATTCCCTTGGGAGACTAAAAACTTTTTAGAAACATTCAACAACTCGTCAAACATTTTACTATCAGCTACCAACACAAATCCAACGCGCAACCAATTTTAATTCTCCCAGTAAATTTCAGATACCGTGCCTAATCCTAGTTACCCGAGCCCAATTTCGGCCAAAGACAATCATTGCACCAATCAGAACACGGGAAAACAAGCCGAGACTCACTCAAAACCCAATCAGTGGGCTCCGGCAATAGGCAACGGTAAAAAACCGGAATTCAATTACAACCGGCCGTAGTTAATAAAATAGCTCGTGTGCCACTCGTACCAATTTTCCAATGCTTTGTCCTGTTTCGGGAGTTTAGTTTTTAGGGTTATTTTCTAAAAAATACGCTTGTTTTTTAGTTTTAGTTTCAGTTTGTGATTTTGTACGTATAAGTTTTTGGCGGTACTTCTGGACGCGGCCCGTTGCACGTACAAGTATAAGTTTTTGTTTGTAGGTAGTTCTGGACGAGGCCTGCAATGTTAATTCCTCTCTTTGGAGCTGCTAAATAGTGACGTCAAAAGCCCCCCACTCCGGAACTATGTTGCTCTTTGAATTAGAATTTTAAATTTTTGTACGATACTTTGTATGTTTTTATTAATTTGACCAAGCAATAAATACGGGTCCCGTATTTTCGGCCGGTCTATCAGACGGAATAAACAGAATGCTATTTTTGTAATATTTTTTTTTTGGTGAGTGGGAAATCATCAAATGACTGCTCCCGCCCTGGGCGGGGCGGGAAGAAGTGTCAGACTTTTACTGACTAAAACCTACTCATGTTTTTTCGGTTGCCCGTTATATTCCGGGGCCGCGGTAACTATTAGAACTATTTGGCAACCCCTGAAAATTATCTTATCTTAATACACATGCTATAATACTTAGCTAAACCTAGATTATCATCATCTCCCTTGCCTTTCCCGCATATGATCTATTTCCAGTCTATGCACTTTCAGCAGAATACAATGTCATACATGCTAGACACAGACACATTCTGTCGTGACTTAATTTAAAAGATTCACTCCAAATCACGCGATTAATCTTTTAAGCGCGAGCATAAAGTCCTTCCCCCATACATGTTTGCTAAGATTTTGGTCACGTAGTATAGTAACGACTATTGGCAATGGGGCACGTGCTTACCAAATTAGCAACGGTGCATAAGTAACAAGGTACCGTTCAATGACCTATTTCGGTTTCTTATGCAATCGTTATCTGCGGAATAAAAAATAAAGAGTTTAGAATTAAATGAACTGCCATCAAAAATTAAAAACAGAAATATAACTTAAATGCCGAAAGTCGGTGGTTTTCGTTTTGTTTGTTGTTTTAAATTTCCGAAAAATTAAGATTGTTTCTTTTTAAATGAGGTTATTTAAAAAAAAAGGTTTTTTATTTATTTTTTCTTTTTTGTGCGATATATTCCTAAGATTTTTACCAAAATTTAACAAATACCTTTCTGAGAACCTCATCAAAATCAGTTTAGCCCAACGTGAGATAGTCGGTTAAAAAAAGGAAATATATTTATATATGTGTATATCTTATTGCATTCTCATAACAGATTAATCTTAGAAACAATGCTTGTTGCTGTCCCTAAAAATTCTACAGTATTAACTTATAAATAAGTTTCTTTTGGAGACAACGTTTTTGTTGCTAGATGAAGTCATAATGGTGCGTATTTACTTGGCGTACTTGGCAAAATATATTCGTGTTTGGTTATATTTGTGCATAACAATGCAAGTAAGTACGCCAGATATATTCGCACTACAAAAATGTTCAAATATCACGGAGATTTTTTTTATTGGGATTTAAGAATTTTTCTATTCCGCCACACTATTCCCAACCACTGCAACTCCTGAAAGCAAGAATCACCAGAAAAGCGCCGAAGCAATGAAGCTCGCCGAGATCTGGAGAAACAATCAAACAACGAAGATGACAAAAATGTTCAAATACATGATAGATGGTAGACCGATAGGCTAGCATTGTATAGAATAGAACTGACGACAATATTAAAAAATAGCATTCTGTTTATACCGTCTGATAGACCGGCCGAAAATACGGGACTCGTATTTATTGCTTGATCAAATTAATAAAAACATACAAAGTTTCGTACAAAAAACGAAAATTCGAATTCGAAGAGTAACAAAGTACCGGAGACGGCTTTTGACGTCACTGTTAAGCAAATATGGTACCAGATCGTGACGTCACGCGAAATTTCAACATACTGTATCGTCGTCATTTTTCGTTTACGAGAAAAAAGAAAAAATACATGCCTATTTTTTTTTAATAAATCTTACTGACGGACTAATTTCTTTTTTGCGCCAATTAAACAGCACGGTTGACATAATGGTGAGCGATTATTGAACTACAGTAAATAAATAAAATAAAAATAGTTTATTTCTCACCAGTCCAGCCACAACATAAGTTATTAATTAAAGTACTACAGTGTGCTATTAAAATATGACCCTACAATGTCTAATAGAAATAATAAAATTTGACTTTCACTTTAACCCATAAAACAAAACAAAGCAACTCTTGACCCACTTCACAAAAGTTGTAGAACAGCCTTCATATTTCAGCTGAAACTGAAAAAGTACCTTTCGTTCAACCTTATAATCCGTGCGACATCTGAACATTTAGTCTGAAAGTTATTCTTTTGACAAGGGTCAAAAAGTTCTCACCTTTGTGACCCCGTCACGGAAATTTCATTGGATTAAAATTTAATTTGTAAATGTTTGGAAATTACCGATTCTAATTAATTTCATTCAGTTCCGCGTTGCAGTGTTGTTTGGTTTTTTTAACTGGAATTGTGATATTGTAATGTTTTGTGATTAAATATTTGTATTTGTTTGTAGAATCAAACACAAAACGATTAATGAATTTTCTAATTTAAAGTTTATTTACTGATAATTTTATAATAATGTTGGTTGCCTGTCACAAATACAAGAAACCAACAGTATTATAAAATTATCAGTCTTAGAATGGGTATTTTTTTTACTAAAGTTATTATTTAATTTTGAAAAAAATTTTTTTTTAATTTTGAAATATAGCGGAATATAAAACTAAGTTACGTAAATATCGTTAAATTTCGATTCAAACAAGACTGTTTTAGACTAATTTTATAAATTAAGCCTTGGTTGTGTCCTAATAATTCACGAATTTCTTCTTAAAGAGATTACGTCGTTGCTAAGCCGTAGTTAACGTAGCCGCTACGTCGTAGTTGCTACGCCAGAAGTCTCGTAGCAGTCGTAGCTCATTTATGATTCGGATTCACGCTAATATTATTAAGAGGTAAAGTTTGTTTATCTGTTATTTTGTGTGTAGGAGTTATTTTGTAATTAATGATTTTATTTATTCTAGAATATTTTTTTTTTCAAGATTTCGTACGCTAAAATTTATCCTACGAAGTCGTAGGAAACAGCTAGTCTACGATAAATGAATATGTTGCTTCGCTCGGCTGCCCGGCTGTGGTCATATGTCTAACCAGTGTTTCACGTGGAGCGACTGCCTATCAGTCCCCCACAACCCAGTAACTGGGCGACATGATACCTCTTGGCTAGACTGTACAGATTTTCTGGTTTACCCGTTATGACTGTCAAATTCTACGAATGATTACCGGGACCAACGGTTTTACGTGCTTTCCGAGGCACGGGATGTCAGTAATGTCCAAGATAAACTTTAAAAAGTACATAGGAATTGAAAAAGTGGCTGTGGTCATTTATGTAATTAAATAAAGTGTAATAATAATCCAATCTGCCGAAACCAAGCAATCAGTCTTTTCAGGAGGACTGTTTGGTAAAAATAGACCTTTACTTGGAAATATTGATTTTTGTACTCATTACAAAAGATATCTGTATTTAAAAGAAAATTAAAAGCCCCGCCCCATAGTTATTAAATAATTAAATAATTTTGCAATAGGTTTGCAATAAAAGTGTCAATTACTTCGGCTGAACCGATTTTGTTAAACATGTCTAAGAACTATCGCTATAATCCGTTTACTCGTCTAAGTGTTACGATGTCACAGAAAGACAGACAAGCAGACATACACATAGTGTTAAAATTTATAACATCTCTCTTTTTGCGTCGGGGTTTAAAAAACGCAGAAAAACACTTTACTCGAAACCTTAAAACCACCAAGTCAAACCAACATAATTTACGTAAGTTCTCTAAATTTGCAGTCACACGAGTAAATACCAAAATAAAATAAAGCCGACTCATTAAAACTTGCCTGCACAAACTTCTGAAAACCCCGACACAAATACATACATTAAAAACAGGACCTTTCTACATTAAAACAATTCGGTTAATCTTTTAGGAGCCTCCCATAACTCGATTTCGAATAATAACTAAATCTACAAACAATGGAGGAGGAATCTCGTTGCTTGGAAGTTGAAACGAAAATTCGCTGTGCCTAAACTTGATTACAACCTTAGGAACTCTGCAAATACTTTAGGAGGAAATTACTTTTTGTTTCGTGATTTCGGAGTGATTTTGACTCGATTATTTTACTAGTTATATCTTCTGTGATATAAAAATGAATCGCTGAATGTTGCTAGGCGAAAACTCGAGAACAGTTGAACCGAATTCGCTTCGGCCAAAGCGACTTCTTGACTAGAAATAACGACTATGTGGTCACCACGCGATTGCGATTTCGAAAAAATAAATTTAATTGGATAAATAAGTTTCTCGGACAAATCAGCCAAGGTTATTTGATGCCAAACTAGGTTAGTTTTATGACAATCAGACAATTGAAATACATCCACTAATATTATAAATGCATAAGTAGCTCTGTCTGTCTCGCTTTCATGTTAAAACTACTGAACCGATTTGTCCTGAGAACAGAAATGGGGTAGTTTTGGTCCTAAAAAATCCACGGAAACGGAAGCTATGTGGGCAAAACCACGGGGCATAGCAAAAGCTTAAAAATCCTATTTTAAATAAAAACCGGCCAAGTGCGAATCGGACTCGCGCACCGAGGACTCCATGCATTCTTGTAGATAAAGACAAACTGTATTGTGTATATATTTATTTGTATGTATATATATGTATTTATTATTATGTCCATTTTTATATATACTCTATTGCCGCTTATAAAATTTAGTTTATATCTTTGCACCTGCCATGTTTTGTCTCTGCATCACCCTAAGGTAGACTGGTAGATAATGCCCAAGGCATTAAGTCCGCCGTTGTGCATTGTTTTTTTTACATATGCATAAAGTTTTTAAAATAAATAAATAAAGAAACCTTTTTAAAGTATTTTTTTTTACATCCAATACTTTACGGCTTACAGCTTTTTTCTTCACTGGTGTTATATATGACATTGCTTCGTGCTATATGTGTTATATGACATTTCATAGCTCAACAGCAAGTATACTATGAAATTGGATTCCCTTGAGAGTGTCAGAGTGAGATTTACGTGTTTTTGTGACATAAACGGTTGGTCGCTTAGAAGAATGATTTTTAACAGCTTCGAAGGCCACAACCTGTGTATTTGATTTTAATTTCAAGTCGATACCTTCACATGTTCTTGAGACAAAGGGTCTTGGTTGACAAACAGACAACACAATGATCCTGGGTTTTGTTTTTTCCTTTTGAGATACAGAACCCTACAGCTGCGTGTCTACATTGCGTGATGTTGGAAAGCAAAAATGTTTGTCTTGGGTGTAAATTGTTGAAATTGTAAATTGTTAAAGAAAACAAGAGTAGTTTCCGCTAGGTTTTAAATGTGCCACCTTTAGATTCAGCATTTGAAATGAAGGATTTTCTAAAAAGATCTGGTGATTTTTCCTTGTAAAATGTGGTCGGAGGTGTGTGTGAATATTTTTTGTATTTATAACGCTTTTCTAAACGTAATGTAAACTTGAAATCTCTTGTAGTGCTAAAGAGTTGCTAAAGTAGACGTAAATAGAAGTTACATTTATCTGACCTATTTACTTACGAATGCTAATACTAATAATATTCTAAAGAAGTAAACTTCACTTGTTAGATGTTATCACTGAATGCTCAAGATTGATTATACAATTCTTTAACTTTTCGACGACCAAGCGACAGTCGGGCTGCTATTGTATTTCTATTGTGTCTCGAATCACGTGTGTTCTAAGGATTAAGTAAGACAAATAATTATTTCATTTTTTTATAGTGTTTCAAAATTAGGACCCTTACAAACATACATAATTACAAGTATTATTAATTGTGAAGAGTTTGTTTGGTTGATTGGACGTGCTTATCTCAGGCACCGGTTCGAATTGAAAATTATTTTTTAATAGACAGCACATTCAGCGAGAAAGGTTAAAGGCTATGTAACCAATGCAGGTGAAGCCGCGGGGCACAGCTCAACTTTATATACACAAACAACCGGACACGAAACCAATACTAGCAAATCATATAAATATTTGCGCCGAGTGGAAATCGAACCCACGACTCGCATCATAACCACCCAGTACTCAGTCACTGCGACAACCTTTCTTTTTCCTATTGCTGTGTGCCAAAGTCAATTTTAATGGTATTTATTCGACTTCCGTAAGCTCACATTAAAACTTTACGAAAAACAACTTAAATCGGTTCCTATCTTCTGCGGACCATAAATTTAAGACGCAGTTATAAAAGATCGCTTCCTGCCAAATTGTCTATACGCCAAATTGACTTTAAGTAAGAAATAAATCGGGTCCATCCATCGTACCATAGACTATAGTTCAGGCTACATCTATCTTCTTTTGTAGGTTATGGTTTATGCCCATTTCGTTTTATGGGTCATTAGTTTTTGCCCTCGACTTGGCCCGTGAATATCTTTTATAGCAGACTTAAACAATATTGCGGATTAAAAACTAGTTTACGTACTTCTTCAAGGTTTAATTTGTTTCCTTAATTTACCAAAATTAGTTTATCGATTCACACATATCATTTCCTTAGCCTTTTCCTAACTTTATTATTATCGACTTCCAGTCTAACCGGACCTAACAGAATACTACTAATGATTAACATGTAACGACTGACAGGTCCCCCTAATCCAATGTTGACTATCAATGATCTCAGAATGATAACCGGGACCAATAGCTTACGTTTAAGAGATTCATGATCTTAATTATGTTTAAGTTAAGAATTAAATATAATAACTTACTTATATAAATAACTCTATTCAAATCACAGATACGTATGCCCATTTGACGGCAAAATGTGAAGAACTTAGTAAATTATGGCGACAAATACCCAAGTTTGCAAAAAAATAATGATTATGATTACTTGTTCTATTTCAAGCCGCTCGGTTAGAGGGTAACTATTAATGCTGCTACAATACGAAGGTTTTAACAAATCAAGATTTTAACAAAACAAACATACAGATTTCTCATTAATGCTTGTAGTACCGACGTGACCAATTGCCCGTGATTGACGCACTGTTCCGACGTCTGATGGATGTTGTCGGCGCTCTTTGAACAGCGCTGGATGTTCCGGGAATGAGATTTCAGACCACCTCACATGAATATTATGAATAGATTAATCTAAGCGGGCGGTCACTGAGTCGGTTGGTTTTACGTGAGCAAGCCAATGTGAAAGTGTTAGGTTTTAATTGATACTAGCTTTTGCCCGCGACTTCGTCCGCGTGATTAATAGTTCCTATTCCCGGGGGAATTCCGGGATGAAAACTATCCTATGCCCTTTCCGGGGTCCCAGACTATATCTGTAACAAATTTCATTCAAATCGGTTCAGTGGTTTAGGCGTGAAGGAGCGACAGACCGACAGAGTTACTTTCGCATTTATAATATTAGTACGGATTTGAATTGGTAGCACGTACCTACTATAACGTAATAGTGTTATGTAAATATAAAATTTGAAATATTGTCTTTGCATACCTTCGAAGAGTCATACCATATTTCACGCAAATAATTGATATTCTATTCTATTCTATACAAATTTTATCTTTATCTTTAAGAGCACAACAAGAAGTTTTACACTGTACCACAAATTATACTTTCTATTCTCTTTCATTACACTTCCCCCCCTTAAACTATTGGCAATCGAAGCCCTTCCGCACGCCATATCCATAAGTTCTTTCAAAGCTTAACTAAAAATACACGCAAACGGTTCTAAATCCGTGCATCGCTCTCAATGCAAAAGAACACCCACAGTCGCCGTAGAATCAACAGCCTTAATACGAACTGAATGGGGCCGGATAAGCTTGATAAAACCCAGGGCTTTGTTGGTATTTCGGCCGCTGAGTTTCGCCCGCTCCGGTCGAAACAGAAATTTCGTTATTTTTGAAGGGTACAATTGTTTTTTTTTTACTTATTCATTCTGATTCTCATTCTGTACAAAATAAGTTTTAAGAAAGTATGATCGGTCACACCTCTTAAAAATATTAATAACTAGCTTGCCCCTACGGTTTTCCCCACGTAGTTTCCGTTCCCGTGGTTCTTCTGGGATAAATAGTATCCTATGTCTCAAGCTATGTACTATGTCTGTTCGGTAGTTTTCCGTGAAAGACGGACAAACAAACAGACACACTTTCACATTTGTAATATTAGTATGGATTAAGAAATTCTGTTTCATTATTCCTACTAAGTTTCGACCGAAGCGGGCGAATTTGAGCGGCCGAAACAACTACTAAGCCAAAGCCGGGTAACACTGTGACGTAATACCCGGACTAAGGACCTGCATCCACTGGGTTGCGAGCCTGAGAGATATTAATTGGATTTTAAAGTGATGTTAGACTAGGTAGGTACCAATATGACATTTGATTTTGAGAAATTTTGGGCTGTGACATCAAGCTCTTCTTATACAGAGAAGACACGAGCATTGATCTTCACTTTTGTTCAAGGCAGATTAGCGATTTTAGACTTAAAATATTATAATGATTAATCTTTCTAGATTTGTTCGTTATATTGTCAAAATCACATTGGTACTTGGCTAGTATCGAACCCATAACCGTGATTTGAATAAAGCAAGATGGAGGTCCCAGCCAATGAGACATCAGTAACGATTAATAAACTAAAACCAATTAGGTTAAGCGACTAAGAGTTAAGCATTCTGCACACAAACACGCGGTCCTCAATAACACGCATTAATTAATGTTTAAGCAGAGTAGGTATACTCACGCAAATTTGCTTCCTACCACGGCTCGCAGCAGTTGGTAACGTCATAGTGTGCAAGGACCTTAATAGTTCTGCGGATGGCGAGCGATGGGTAGTTCGCCGCCCGGCTGGGACCAGGACCGCGTCGACGGCAACAGGGCGACGCCTGCCGGGGTTGCGGAATGTTTATAATAGTTACCGTGACCCTGGAACATAAAGGGCAATCGATGGAACATGAGTGGGTTTTAGTCAGTAAAAGTCTGACACGCCCTCCCGCCGCACCCAGGACGGGAGCCTACAGTCATTTGACGATTTCCCACTCACAAAAAAAAGGACCTTAATAGTTTTTTATGGTATACTTGCACTTATGTAAATCGGTATGTCAGAAATTTCAGAAAGAGCAGAGATAGAAAGGGCTAAAAAAATAAAAAAAATTAAAGACTTTAAATACAGTTGAAGGCCGAAAACTAAGCTTAGCTAGGTTCGTTCTCTCTTTATCCAAAATCAAATTTTATTTTTCTACTTTTTAGTTGGATTTTATACAAAAGCGTGTTTTTTGTTCTTTTTTAAAAACTACTTTTTTTGGTGGAGTATTGTTTGTTTTTTCAAATTATATGGCAATGCCAATAATTTGTTTTAAACAGGAGTGGAAAGTTTAAATTAAATCTGATCGTTCAAAGTAGCATAATCGAGCCCAAAAGTAAATACGACAGTTATGCGAGCTAAGCTTAACTATTAGTCTGCTATCCGCATAACTGTCTATTATTTGTCACTGGTTGTTATAATAGCATACAAGCAAAAGTTTTTTTTAACATACATAAAACCGGGTTGCTGCAATCCTAAAAACTGAAGACTGCAAAAAAAAACCAAACTTACAATTTAGAATTTCTAGTTTTTTTCATATTTCATCATAAACTGACGCTTTATGGAGAAATTCCGAAAGTCATCAATAAATGATCTACCAGAGAAAAAGGTAAGTACGAGTTATTTACATTTGGAAAAAGATTACAATGAGCATTTTCAACATTCTTAAAAATTGCAGTGTATTTATTCATAATTCATCAAAAACTATGGCAATTTCGTCACACTTAAACTTCACACCAATAAATGATCTACCAGGATACCAGATATAAGTAGGAGTTATTCGCATTCGCTAATAGTCACAGAGAGACTGGTAGCTAGGTGCCGTTTGCCGGTAAATCAAGCCCAGCGCGACGGGACGAGCTTACTATCGCTTTGTGCACTGCATACATTTATATTATAAACGTATTGGACTCCTGGTATTTTAAAATGAGTTTTGGCCGTTTGTCGTAAAGGTTTTGTGAAATTTATTTCTTCCTAGTCTTTTCCCAACTACGTTAGGTAAGTACCGATGTTTTATATTGAACTCAAGGTTGGGTTCTTAATTTGTGCTGATTACTTTGTTCACAAACTCAAATAAATTTAAGTTCAGTGTCCATTTTTTTAAGTAAAGTGCATAAGATACATATTAGTGTGGTCTTGTCAAATTAGCCAGCGCCTGAAGTAAATCGACGTATTTTAAGTGCCCATGTTTTTGAGGGTGGTGCGGATCTAATCAGTTCAACGTATCGGGCTTCTCCCACGTAGTCCTTACCCATTGATCAGGAGCTGAGTAGTAACTCAAACGCCTTGGGAACCGCGGTAGACAGCTAGAAAATCATATTTAGCAACAAAATAGTTTTAATTCTGGTTTATATAAAGCCGATGATTAAGTCAATCCTACGGCCGCCACCTACTGGTTCAATAACGTTATTATCCCCTAGTAGGGCGACCATTCATTTGTGACTGACGATATTTAGCCCGACGCAAAAAGAGAGGTGTTATAAGTTTGACTGTAAAGAGCGTGTCTGTCTGCTTGCCTGTCTGTAGCACCGTAGCTTTACAACGGGTTAACCGATTTGGATGCAGTTTTTTTTTTATTTGAAAGTGGTGATATAGTAATGGTTGGTACAATCACTTTCGATCGCAATCCGTGATCAAAATCAATGTTCCGCTGTGGGCCCTAGCCTGCTATTACAATCGTGTCTCAATGATCGATTTTTGACGTGTAATGTCAAACTTTTGACACATTTCCCCTACAAAAACTGTCAAAGTTGTCAAATATCCGGCCAATGACTGGTCATTGAGACACGATTGTAATAGCAAACTAGGACCCCAGGTCGGGTCGCCCAGGACCAGTGGTTTGGGCTGTGTGTTAATAATATCAACAATCAGTCAGTCATTTTACCATTTTGTACAAATGGATATTAAAACCCTCATATTCAAATCAACTAGACTAGTTTGACTTTGCTGTAATGAATCTAGTACGAACAAAACTTATTAGCGTTCTGTTCAAATAATAAGGTCTAAAACACAACCCACTAACAAACAAATGATGAAGTGTAAGTCAAATGAATAATTTCTAGTAAAAACCACTTTGAAACGTCGGTTGACAAATGCATTTAACAAATCAGGCTAGTTATCCATTTAATAAGGTTGTTTCTTATGAAGAAGAATAGTGTCAAAATTCCATACTTACTGTTTTTCAACACTTTAAATAATAAAAAGGAATCTGGGACAACTCAGAAACATCAGATCCCAAACTAAGCAGAACTTATACTACGGTAATTAGACAACTGATAAACATACTTATATAATTAACTAGCTTTTGCCCGCGGCTTCGCTCGCGTTAAAAAGAGACAAAAGTAGCCTATGTTACTCTCCATCCCTTTAACTATCTCCACTTAAAAAATCACGTCAATTCGTCGCTCCGTTTTGCCGTGAAAGAAAGACAAACAGACAGACAGACAGACACACTTTCCCATTTATAATATTAGTATGGATGGATATTATTTAAGTTCATAAACATAATATATTATATTTTCTTAAAATTGCGCTCACATTTTCTATTAACCACTTCACACAACTGCGCGCCTAGTACTTTTGATTGATTTAAGTACTAAGTATCTCAGTTTTTTTAAATTTTCTCACATTATCACTTCACATTACTGCGCTCCTAGTACTATAGTTCTCTTAAGTTTTCAATCTTTAATTGAATTTAGAATTAACTATAGGGAAAATGATTCATCTTTTATAATTATGTTCTCGTCGATTTTTCATTATTTTTAAGATGTATTCTGCTATTCGGGGCGGGGACAAATCCAACGAACCAAAAACCATGAAAATTGGTCTAGCCGATCTCGAGTTATAAGTGTTGTAACAAACCCGACTTTGTTTTATATATATAGATTAAATCAGGGTCATTAACTAAATCACACACTCAATCACTATATATTTATTCCAAATCTATTATTACTGTCCCACTGCAGAACAGAGGCTGCTTCTCATACAGAGAAGGCACGAGCATTATTCCTTAAATTGAAATTCGGACTTATTATTTATGTTTAGGTCCTTTCACGGCGTTTTTTTTCACCGATGTCTTTGATGTTCAAGGTAAACTTTAGACAGTAATGAACTGAACACTTCACATTGATATCCTGAATTTGCAATTCAATGTTTCGTCGACACATTTACTATCCACATATGATAACACTAGCTGTTCCTCGCGGTTTTACCCACATTACATTAGGTTTTTGTTTACTGCTTCGCTCCTGTAGGAAATAGCGTGATATTATATAGCCTATGTTACTCGTTGACAATGTAGCTTTCGAATGGTGAAAGAATTTTGAGAATCGATCCAGTAGTTTTTGAGCCTATTCATTACAATCAAACATACAAACAAAGTTTTTCTCTTTATAATATTATTATTATAGTATTATAGTATAGAAAAGTATAACAACCCATTAAAACATCACCTTAGTTAGTTCTTATTAATAAAGCCTAAAGCGTTGATGTAACTCGTAAAATTAAAGTGAATAGTGTACTCTGTGGCCTACCACTCTCTGCTAATGCCTTACTGTTATTGCCCAACATAAAACGTTTTTGCTGTACGGATATGTTAGTCCGTTCGGCCGTTGCATAAAAGTTTATGCTTTGGTATAGATTATATTGATGTTGCGCTGGTTTCGGGTTCAAAATGGAATTCTCGATAATAATTCTACCGGTTATATTTAGGCCAGGGTCTATCGCAATAGGCAAGTCATCTTCTCATCCTTTTCAAACTTTTAAACTTCAAATATTTATTGCGATCATGAGTTATAAAAGGATGTTATAAAAGGTAAAAGTACATACATGATACCCTGTTAGGGCGCAGCAACACAATTTTAATAATTATAAAATTACTTACACACTATTTAATCAATCTTATATATTATATTTATAAAATTGATTATTATTTTATCGTTATCATATTTTTAATTATCATTATATTTATATCATTTACTTTAACTTATTATATTTAAATATTTTTTATGTTTCTCCACTGTCTTACAATTTAGATTAATTTGTCCTCGAAAAACTCTTTTACACTATAATAACATTTTTTGATTAAGTATTTTTAAAATTTATTTTTGAATATGTTGTAACTGGAGGTTTCTTTGAGTTGTTGTGGTATTTCATTATATATTTTAATACACATTGCATATGGCCCAGAATGAACAATATATAACTTTGATGTTGGTAGAACGAGTGAATTTTTGTTTCTTAAGTTACGAGGTTGTGAGTAACGGTCTTTCTTTATGGTGAAAAGATGAATATGTTTTTTGACAAATATACAGAGTTTCTCTTATTTCTCAACCTTAACAAGAGAAACTCACGGATTTTGATGCGTTTTTTTTATCGATAGAACTATATAAAAAGAATGATATCAGAGGTTAACATGGAACGACTGCTTAAATGTCTTGTCAAAGGTATGTAAATTAAAACTACTACACTACTACACACTACTATACTACATTGTATAACAGGCGTTATTTATTGTTCCGAGGCAAAAACACATTGTCGGCTAGCGCTGAAAACCAGCGTCGTGGACTCATGCCTATGTATGGGTCACGGCATTATGCTGAGCGCTAGCCGTTTCGCGCAGTAGTGACGCTACTTAGCTGTATTTAGTTTTAAGGTTGTAGTAATTATAAGTTTTTTATTTGTAGCGCACATTGCGCGAATAAATTGTCTTTCTTTCTTTCTTCTTTCTTTCTTCTTTCTTTCTTACTACTTACACATTTCTTCTACTTTGCAACTTTCTTCTCTTGAATAAATAAGATATAATATAATATGCACAAATGCAGAGCAAAAGCAAACAATCATGCTCATTATACAAATATCTGTTCTTGGGTGGGAATCGAAACCCATGACCTTCGGATAACAGTCAGGGTCATCAATTGTCCAGTCAACTTCCTTACTTTATTGTCTCTCTCCTCTCCATCTGTCTTCCACTCTTCTTATCATTTTTGATCCTT
The DNA here is from genome assembly GCA_033675125.1 of Athetis lepigone. Taxonomy (NCBI): domain Eukaryota; kingdom Metazoa; phylum Arthropoda; class Insecta; order Lepidoptera; family Noctuidae; genus Athetis; species Athetis lepigone. The sequence continues at coordinate 2,697,601 of CM066236.1, read as the reverse complement.
CTTTGATCCAGTAGCAGTAAGTAGCAGTTGGAACTATGAACAAGCAATGTAACTTTTTGAGAGAAATAAATAAATATTATATTATTATATAGTAGTCCAATAAATGAATTTGAAAAAGTCCTACCTATCCCATATTTCATGGCAACCCTATGAAAAGTCTGTTTGCTGCTTACACTTCACTCCGGCGGCGACTCGGCTTTCTATCAAGGAAGGATTGAGACATCGTCAAGGCTTCTTTTGAGAAATGCGATAGCTCTTAATGAATTTTTACTTTAAGAAAAAGGAAAAGGATTAAAGACGGAAACTACGTAAAGAAAGTGGCTTTAAGTGATTTTATTTCTTTCTTAGAGAATCTCAAAGTGATGGTAAATAATGGATCTCAAAGATGGTAGAGAAAGTTATACTTAATATCTTGTTTCCATTGTTGGGATGTTTTTGGTCTGGTTCTTGCCTGGGAGCTTTCATATGAGTTTAAGGATCAATTTTCTCTATAAAGGATCGAATATATTTTAATAATATCTTACACAGCTCTCGCGTTTTTTTTAAATAATATAATACATTGATTCCTCATTTACACTATTCGTAATCAAAAATTAAATTTTATTATCTACTTTTTTGTTAGAACTTCTATAAAACCGTCTTTTTTATGTGTACTACAATGCAATGAGCATTGTCATCAGTCTTTGACAAGTGTGCAAAGTTTGGATGTTTGACCGTTCAAAGAGCTAAAAGAGTCGGTTACATACAAATATAGAGGTGAAACTAATAAAAGCGTGGTAATAATTAGGAAAATTGACCATAAAATTAGAAAAATTAAGACTATTTGCTTCCTAATAAACGCAACATAACGGGGACAGCTTTTAAGTTTTAGTTGCATCTTAGAAAGTCTTATATTTTAATCTCACCGATTTTGTAAATAGCTTCAAGCGACTACCAGGCCAGCAGTACCCTCAAGAAGTTCGTACATACTCAAAAAGGTCAGCTAAAGGCTACATTCTACACATCGATCTTTACCCGCACCTAATCAAGCCGAGCTTCTTAAAGGCTTTATATAAAGCGGGTGTAAGTCAAGTGAAAAAGAAAATTTAATTTTTATATTTACACCTTCATTCAAACACTTTAAAACGCGAATATTATATATTTATAAACAAATTCCACATTACTCCGAAGCCAGACGAATTTTATAAATTCTGAAATTGAAAATAAAATTAGTTTGGATATTTTTTTGGGTAGTCGCCCTTCAAAAGATAACTAAAGCTGTTATAAGCATAATGCTTAAAAACTGAGTTTTGTACGTGAGATTCGGGTCTTGAATTTTTAGAGAGAATAATCTTTTAAGGTAACAAAGGTATAAGGTATTTAATTCTAAGAATCCTACTAAGATTACTGAAACTTTGGAACTTCTTTATATAGGCGCTTGAAATGTTGTCTTGTCGAACACATATTGTATGAATGCGTCATCATTCTATTCGTCACCAATAGTCAACATCATTTTATTTACCGCGTAAACGCTCGCTGCTATGCAATATGCCAAAGGCAAACTGTCAGAGCAATCCCATAGGTTAGGTTGCAAGACGACTACCGGCCACCGTAGGCACGGTTCTGCGGATGGCGAGCGATGGGTAGCTCGCCGCCCGGCTAGGACCAGGACCGCGTCGACGGCGCGTTAGTGTTCCACGCGCGCCTTAAAGAGAAGGAGTCAGCACAGGAAGGGGCCCAACAGGGCCAACGCCTGCCGGGGTTGCGGAATGTTTATAATAGTTACCTTGACCCTGGAACATAAAGGGCAATCGAAGGAACATGAGTGGGTTTTAGTCAGTAAGAGTCTGACACGCCCTCCCGCCGCACCCAGGACGGGAGCAGTCATTGGATGATTTCCCACTCACCAAAAAAAAAAAGGACCCATAGGTTAGAATGGTCGTGGTTATTTTTTTCGAAACCCCTCTGAAATCCGACCCATCAAAAGTAATTCAGATCACTTTGTCATTTTGCAATTTTTTTGCCAAATATAAAATGCCAGGGCATTATGTAAATGGCGGATTAATGTAAATTCCTGCGACATTTTATAGCATGTGTATCTAATTGTGTGTCTAATTTTCACTGCTGAAACAACAAACTGCTACAGAGGCTTAATTTAAACACTAATGCCCTTACTAATAATCACTGTGTAAAGTTATGCAATGAATAAAGCCTGTGTAACCATACATTTTTTGGCGTATAAACCTGTCATAACTTTATGCAGCGTTTATTAGTAAGGCTATAATAATATTACTCTCCATATGATCAGCAAACAATTGAATTTGAATCCGTTGTAAGTATAATCCGAGCAAATTACAGCCAGGATTCAGAACAAAGCCCTCTATAATTTCGAAGACCTAACCTGCTATGTTTTAGTCGAAATCACACTGGAACCCACATCGGAGCGTGATGCGGGCTGCGGTCTTAACAAGTAGCTCCGACTGCATGCGTGGTAACAGATAAGGGCGTACGCTGAAATACGCGCGTGTGCATTGAGCGTCTCCGTTCCGCGATTTGACATAAGCCTTGAAACAAAAAAAAAAATATCATCCCCTGTATCACTCTTTTAGGGTTCGTTATTCATTAGTGTTTACTCCTTGGTGTTCTTTATCTTTACAAAGAACACACTTCAAGTTTCATGTCTCTTATACCAGCTTTTTGGGCTGTGTGATATGTCAACATAATTATAGTCAATCAGTTTAGTATGGTATTCTCTTGTTTCCCATAATATTATTTGTCCTATCTTTATTTTCCATAATCGTCCCTGCTCATAATATTCACTTGCACTTATTTTATTTATACTAACAACGCGTGTCATTTATTTGTCATAGCTTTCATTTGCCATAAAATGAGTTTCCATAATAACATATGCCATAATAATTAGTTTCCATAAGTAATATATTCCATAATCGACACTTGACATAAGCAACATTTAATATAATTTATAAAAAATTATACCATCAATATGTATAGTTAACATCCCGACTAGTAGGCCTGACCAATTTGCTATAGTTTCTGTAACAATTAAATAATATTGTTGGTTAAAAATTTAACATGCTGTGCTACAAAAGTTAGTGACAGAACCGAATTGTTGCCAAACCGACTCCACGTAGTCTTGTTTGTCCTACCCCTAGAGTGTTATTTAAAATCGCGTAGGCGCGTAGGGGCGAGGCGGCCCGCGCGCTGAGAAGCAGGCGGCTGCGAGCGAGCTGCGAGTGGTGAGCGAAAGCCGTCTGCGACGATTAGTACGCGTGGGGCCGCCGGAGGCCCGCAGCGCCGGAGCCGTGACAGAAACCCTGCCTGCTGCATGTTTCATGCTCGCTTGAATGCTGCATGCTGTATGCTCGCTTGCATGCTTCATGCTTGCTTGCTTACTGCATGCTTGCTGGCATGCTGCATGCTGGCTTGCATGCTGCATGCTTGCTTGCATGCTGCATGCTTGCTTGCATACTGCATGCTTGCTTGCATGCTGCATGCTTGCTTGTTTGCTGCATGCATGCTGTATGCTTGCTTGCATGCTGTAAGCTTGCTTGCATGCATGTTCCTAACTAGCTTTGTTTTGCTGGTATGGGCAAATGAATATTATGGTAAATAAATGTTATGGATAATGACATTATTGAAAATGAAAAGTATGGCAAACAAATTAAGGGATTTTAATTATTATGGCATTTGATCGATTATAAATAATGAAATTATGGAAAATGATATTATATCATTAAAAGATTATGGCAAATAAAGCGTTATGTCAAAAGAAGTTATGGCAAATACGACTATGGCATATAATATGAAATTATGGAAAATTAAATTATGGCAAACATTAGTAAACCGTTTAGTATACCGACGTGTGTCGCAACACTCATTACAATGAATCGCAGTGTGTTGAACACCTTTAGTAATGGACCCATTGTACAGATGTAAACTTTTTAAAATATGCATTCATTACTATCATTTAATTTTATCTGATACTTGGTACTATATTTATACTACTATCTGTCCCCTGCGGTTTTATCAGCTTAGTTCCCGTTCTCGGGGGAATTATTTGATAAAAACCATCGTATGTTTTTTCTCGGGCTATAGACTATCTCTGTAGCAAATTTCATTTAAATCAGTTCAGTAGTTTTGGCGTAAATGCGAGATAGATAGACAGAGTCACTTTCTAATTTATAATATTAGTATGGATTTTAGTGAAATAGTCCTTTGTTTTGTGTTAGAAGACATCGGGACCAGTTCGACTAAATCGTTCCAGGTGATTCTAACCATGCATTTTTTTCAAATTTGACATCTCTCTTGCCAACCATTTTTTTTTTGCGGTGCGAGGTGTCCCATGACCCACCACCATGCAGTTACAAATTGCAGTAGAAATGAAACTGAACTAAAGCATTGCTTGTTCAGGAGCACTTTGAAAACCTCTTTAGACTTCTATCTATATTGCGTAAGTTTTAGGCAGACGCTTAGTAATGGCGTCATGCGGTTAGGATTTAGTACAGACGTGACTTGAATGTCGCTTTATAGTCTGCTGTAGCGACGCACCGTTCAATACGTATTGAAATAATCGAGGCGAATTCAAATTCGATTAATTGTAGATTTGGTTGACGTCTATCAAATTATTTTAGGTATTATTTAGCCCCAAGAGATTTTTAAGAAAAAATTGGTTTGGGGTAAGTGGGATGAATCATACATTCATTCCACTTTTAGCACCAAACCAATTTTTTAAAACAAAGCCTAGTTTCGAGAACAATGACTTTGGGGTTTAATGGCATAAGCAAGAATATATTTGTGTTCTATTATATTTCCTATACAAAAGTCGGCCGATAAATTGTATGGTCTGAGTGTAATTGTATGACGTTCGCAGTCTACATAATAAAGTGTAAAGGTGTTATATTTATTCCAAATACAAAAGAAATATTATTTTTAACTGCTTTAGAATATTAGGATACACTATATTTAGTTCTTATCAATCAATTTCAATTGCTAATCCTGCTTCACTCTCGCTGCTAGGAATCGAATAGCAATCGATTTTCCGAAATTCAATCATGATATTGCAGTATTCGAATCGTGCAAATATTCCCAGCCTTATTTCATCATGAAGTCTTGATTAACGTCGCCTAAGTCTTGCTGACTTTGGAAAACCATTTTTGTATGAAATAAGGATAGGACGAATAATTACAGACACCAAGCCAAAATATATTATGAATTATATTGGAATTTAATTTGGATCCATTCGCAACTAGTGTGAAATCGGCCAGAAGGTGCTTAAGCCTTAAATTTTTCAAGTAGCATTAGGTTTTTTTTTCTTTTTTGACTAATTTATTACTTTCTTGTGCAAAAACCATAGTAATTTGAGTGCAAACAAGATTTTAGTGTATGGTGACTATACGTGAGGACTTGTTATTGGCTTTGTAGTGACTATTGCTTTCTTTCTGTATTGGTTTTATTAGCTGTAAGTCCTCCATGTAATAATTAAATAAATAAATAAATTATTTTTTGGCTTAGTGTTTTTGTAATTATTAACACATTATGTAGTCGAGCTTATTATAAATTAGGGGATTATATTAATGATCAAAATGCTTGGCTGACTGCTGGTCCTGCTCCACAACCGTTTAATTGATTAGCATTTGGAATTTTTATTGAAGCTGCTGAAGATTGTAAACTACAAAAAGAATAGTACTGTATCGAGTCACAGTGTTTGTTTTATATAAATTCACATAGCATACAATGTGAGCACTATGTACTTGATAGTTTTATTTATTTATTTATTCAAATAAATAAATAAATAAATACGTCATGTTCGTGAACGGGCGCTGTCTGCTGAGACTGGTCATCTCTTAACTGCCACAGTTATTTTAAAAATTGTTTTGCTTATTTCCTATATTTACAATGCCTCTTCTAACATGTACGACTTGTTACGTTGTTCTCACATAGTACCTTAGATTCAACAATGAATGATGTAATCAAATTTTTGTAATAAGTATATTGATTTTAAAAGAGTGTCCATGGAGTTTCTTGCTCGCTCTTCTCCATGTGATCTACTTTTTGTAACGAGCTTCAATTTTCTGACAGACTGACACCTTGACGATTCGAAAGTACCAGTAAATGGTTTATTTGAATAAAATAGTTTTGACTTTGACTTTGACTTTAACGTATTCTGGATGTTTCTGCGTTTGTGTGAGTAGTACGGTAACGTGTCCAGTCCAATTAGTTTGGTTTTACTTCGACACAAACATCTTGAAGAAAAATAATATTCTGATATTTCTGAGTTTCAAAACTATCTACGACGACGTATTTTGTCCCACTAAAACATTTCGCCTCTAGTCTAAGATGTTGCTGGTTCGGACGCGGGTCACAAAAAAGTCACATTGGTACTTGACCAACTTGTGACTTTTTAGATAACTTATGTTCTATCTGAAATTTTCTTGGTCATCACGTGGGGAAAAGAAAACATAAGGAAACCTTTATTTGATTTAGCAGTTAATTTTATTCACAGCGAAATAATATAGTTAAAATAGTAAACGGACATATTTTTCATATTCTAACGCACAGCCCAAACCCTTGTTTCCAGAGACATGAACATGAAGTGTATGTTCTTTGTGAAGAGTAGGATACTACCAAGAAACGGTTTTTGGATTTTTCAACCTAAAAGGGGTATTATTATTATTTATTAATTTATTTATTTATTTTTAATATGATTACATCAAGTCTGGCCCCACAACGAAAACCTCTCTGGGTTTATCTGTGTGCAGGCGAGCCGTTACATTTGTACAATTCAATTTACAGATGATGTTGTGTCAGGAAACGCTTTGATTTATACGTGTAACTTTTCGAACCATTCACATACAAGGTTTGTAATTCTTCTGGAAATTTATTTAAAAAGTAAGGTAACAAATAGTCATCAACCCTCATCCCGTACACATTGTTGAATTCCAATATCAGCTGTTCCTAACAAAAGTTCAATGCCCTCCGACCGTAATATATGAAACAGCTGATATTTTTTTCGAGATTTCAGAGTTGGTTCCTTAATAAAAGTAGTTTGTTTTCATGGATAGAATCATCTCCTAGCGGGTGGTACAGGACTAAAAATTCACCTAGTATAGATGAGAATAACAGTTTATAAAGAGTGAATACTCTCAAGTGGGTACAAAATGGTTAAAGTCAAACGACGCACATTATTATATGTACATAGTTACAGTCAGTGTCAAAATTGGAAACTATAACGGATATTGGTTCAGTCGCACGTAGTTGCGGGTTCCTTATAACTTTAGTCACGATGTTGTATAGTTCATTTTAGTTTAGAAACTGACTAAACTAAAATTTTGTATAACGAGCAGTATTCTGGAGGATTATAAGATTTCTGTGTTATGTACTAGCGATCCGTCTAAGCTACGCTCGATTACAAATCTATTACCTTCTTGACTCAGTCTGCAGAATGGGCCCGCCTATCATGTACGAGGATCGAATCCAGACAAGTACCAATGTGACTTTTTCAATTCATATGTACTTTCTAAAGTTTATCTTGGACATCATATAATAGGGGGTCGGTGTTGGAAATCATTGTGAGAAAACATGATAAATAATAAATATAAATAAATATCTTGGGACAACTCACACACGGTCATCTGATCCCAAGCTAAGCAGAGCTTGTGTTATGGTAACCAGATAACTGATATACATATCTACTTATATACTTTCTAAATACATACATATTATAGATAAATTACACCCAGACACAGAACAAACAATTATGCTCATCACACAAAGTTTGTCCTGGGTGGGAATCGAACCCACGACCACGACCTTAGCAGACAGGGTCACTAACCACTAGAGCAAATGGCCCGTCAAAACCTGGACTTGTTGTGATTATGAGTGCGCAATCGCCTACGCCTTGGGCAAGCGTGGTGATCAAAGCTCGTGCCTTCTCTGTATGAGAAGATGCCTTTGCTCTACATCGGAACGGTTACAGGCTGGTATTAATATACCAGAAACTCCGTGAAAACGACTTGTCAAAATTTGTACATTAATTTATGAATGTATAGCTAACAGACAGTCGCGACAAAGGTCTTAAACTACCTATGGAAGGCTTAAACCAGTCAGGGACTCATTGACACTGACACAAAATTTCATTATATTATCTTTGTCATATTGCGTATATAATTTCTTGTTAGTAGGTATCATGCGATTATCGATTTCAGTAATTGGACACGTAGGCGTGAGAAAATTTAACATTTAGTCTCAAGTTATAATACATTTTGTATAGATTCTAGACACGGCTCTAAATAATAATTACGATAAAATTTCGTTGAAATTACAAACTTTCTTTTGATGTACCTCAGAATATTGCTCCTAAAGCTTTTAAAAGGATAATGGCTACCAGTTTGTAGACAAAGTAAATCGAATATTTAATTAAACGTCAAAAGCCCGACCACGGGCCTTTAAAATTGATTTATGATCCTGTGAATCGATATAATATTAATAGATGCTGTTCAAATATTGTATGAAGATGTTTTAAAAGGTTTAAGGGTATAAGGTACAAGGGTTCGGGCTTACATTGTGTTTATTTTTGATGTGTTTGTTTTAGGATTATGTTATTTAAGTAGTCTGATGAAAGGGTGTGTATTCTCCATAAATTTATATTTAATTTTGATCTAAAGGCAGCCAAACTCAATGGAAATAAGCCAAGTACGTATGTTGTTTGTTATTCGAAAGGACGTAAAAACGACAGTAGTTTTTGATGTACGAAAAGATAGAGGCTATTATACTGCTTTATCAAAAAAGCTCCGCTGTTTTTTTCTGAATAATTTGCCCAGGACTCGTCGAGCTTGGCGCTCTTGTGGTTGCCTCCAATGTAATTTCTGACTTTTAGAAGTTGCAGTGAATGAGGATAAGTGGCAGATTTATTCCAAAAATACCGAGCTCCATCAATATACACAAATTAACACAATTTACACGAAATAAAAAAGTTTCAACACAAATTCATAGGTATAACCGATTTAATTGACAATCAACAGCGTCGACGGATTAATAAATCCGACTATCCGACTATATTCATCGGACGATCCTAGCTATCCGACCCTGTTCCCTGGGGCATAGATTAAGAAAGTACAGAGGCGATTCTTGCGTATTTGAAATGAATAGTTTTGGGTGAAAGATTCGTTCTATGTGGTTGACTACACGGAACGTTCTTACACACAAAGCGCTTGTCCGAAAATGTGTTGCAGCTGAGAGGATTATTTTTTTTGTAAAACAGTTTGTATTTAGCCATTGTAATTTTTTTTATGAAAAGGTTCCAGACAAGAGGTATACAGTGAAACTCTTGAACGGTTACCAGTAACTAGTTAGTCTTACATTATATAGTTAATGAGCTTTCATATCGGAGAACAAAGAGTTATCGACATAACCACATGTACCAGTTATGTGGCAGAATAGAACCGATAATTACAGACAAAAGCGAGTTTTGTAGTGAAGATCACGTTTAAGCAATTGTGCTGTGATGCATCACCCGTCAAAGTAAAGCAATGCATTGCAAATGGCAGCTACTGAAAGTGAAAGAAAGATCGGGTTAATTGGCAGAGAAATATATCCAGCTACTACCGCAGCAGACACACTGGTTGATTGATCAAAACACGGTAGTAAATGAAAAATAGGTAAACTACATTTACTACCTAAACATAACAACAGAAGAAGTATGAAAACCTGTACATATTTACCACAACAGCTTTGAACAACCTTAATCTGCCAAAATTAAAATCAAACATGGGGACAAAACTGTCGCTTCTACACAACATTCTTAGTTTATGCCAACGAGTAGGGGCTTAAAACTAAATTGTGATCAGTGTAGGCCACTAATACTGGGTCCGACAAACGATCAGCTGGGATGGAATAGGGATGCGCTGTGTCAATCACGGCTTAGGTGAATGCCTCGATATATACACATATATATTATGTAACATAGTTGGCACGTCCTAGCATGTTATGTTGTTCTATGAAGTCCTGGTACCTCCGTGTAGGATTTGTATTTTCGGTTTCTGTTATTAATCCGGTTTTAGTTTCGTGACGGCTTAGTGGATAAGACGATCGCTTCAATTGCATGTAGTTTGAAACTGGGATAGCTTTATGTGACTTGAAGTTTATTTAGGATATGACTGCTTCCGTGCCTCGGAAAGTAAAGCTGTTGGTCTCATTTGGTCAGTCGTTGCGGGTAGTCAAAAGCCAAGAAGTCTGAATCAGTTACTAAAGGGTCCAGTTATCTAGTACCTGAACTGTGGAGGTTTAACAGGCATTCTTTAAAAGTAAAACTCTGAATTTTTTTGGACTGGAAGCTTACTAACATAGAAAAAGGGAGATGGTGAACTTGGGTTTAAATTTCGTCAAAGGAATTTGAATTAATAACTAGTTTTTGCTCCTTCGTTCGCGAGTAATTTTGTAGCTTATAGCAGAAATAAGGTATTATTCTGGAGATTATCCTGGAAGGACTTTGGAAAAACCTTTACCCAGCAGTGAGACAGTATCCGTACTAATATTATAAATACGAAAGTAACTCTGTCTGTCTGTCTCTTCTTCGCGCTTAAATCACTGAACTGATTTGAATGAAATTTGGTACAGATATAGTCTAGGACCCGAGAAAGGACATAGGATAGTTTTCATCCCGGAAATCCCCCGGGAACGGGAACTATTATTTCACGCGGACGAAGTCGCGGGCAAAAGCTGTAAAAATCTCCCATTGGAAATGTATGTTTGTTCTATTTGGTCTAATCGCCAATGTTTATTATGAAAATGCTGTCAGTTAAAATAAGCTAAAATAAAATATTGTTTGGGCTCAGATAATAATTGTCAATTAAAATTAATGATCATCCCTGAAAATAGAGACACAAGGTATTAAACATTAACATAAGTACTATATTAGAAAACCCAAACAAAGAACATTGAACTAATTCGCTAACTCAAACAAAAATGGATACTTCCAAACACAAGCGACACAATATACTCGCAGGAAATTCTATAAGGCACAAAAAGACAAAAGACACTTTGTCGGCGACACCGTTTGACGATAGTTGTCGAAAAGTCACCTGTTGAAACTAGTGATAGTATCGATAGAATAGGCGAGACGACGAAAAAAAAGTAATTAGTCCGTCATTGAGATTATTAAAAAAATTTGGACACGTATTTTTTCTTTTTTCTCGTAAACGAAAAATGACGAAGATACAGTGCGTTAAAGTTGCGCATGACGTCATGATCAGATACATATTTTGCAGGACGGTGACGTCAAAAGCCCCCACTCCGGAACTTTGTTGCTCTTTATCTTTGTATTTTTTTATTAATTTGATCAAGCAAATAATACGTGTCCCATATTTTTAGCCGATCTATGTATTCAATCTATGTGTCTATTGTATTCAATATTATTTATGGTATCGATCATCATCGTCATCTTCATAATCACACAAGCTCATGAATTGATGACAGATTTAAGGGCTTCAAATCCATATAATCTAGAGATGAAGGAAACAATGATCTGTACAATTATTATAAATGCGAAAGTTACTCGGTCTGTCTGTCTGTCTGTCTCTTCTTCACGCCTAAACCATTAAATGAAATTTGGTACCGATATAGTCTGGGACACGAGAATGGACATAGGATTGTTTTCATCCCGAAAATCCCCCGGAAACGAGAACTATTAAACCACGCGGACGAAGTCGCGGGTAAAAGCTAGTTCTATATTAAGACGCGCGTTCTTACGCGTCCGTTCAGATTTTCGTATTTCGTATGTGTAGTTTTAATATAAAATCGTTGTTTTCTACGCTGAATAGAGCTGAGTATAGTCTTATGACGCTAAACACGGTTGATAGAACTAGAACTATGTAAGTGTGACCAAAATCGTTCAGCAAAACGCGAATGAAGCTGAATAGTGTGGGTACTTCCATAGGCCATATACAGAAAGAAAGCTGGAAACTTATAAGCGCTTGATAGCGCTTGCCGGCGTTTGTCAGCGCTGGTAATCCGCGCAGGAAAATATATGAACACGCGCCGATAAGCACTGAACGGTGCCGACAAGCTTCAACACGCGCTTGTCAGCGCTGAGCGTTGACATAACAACTGCAAGCAAATCATTCCGACATTTTGCTTAGTCTGCTTCAACCTGCTTCCTTTGTGTAGAACGGACCAGCGCTGACAAGCGCCGGCAAGCGCTTATAAGTTTCCAGCTTTCTTTCTGTATACGGCCTAAAGTTGATGAACGTCGGCAAGCAATAAAGTGTCATTCGTCTATTAAAATCCTTAGTCATAAATAAAAATAAACAGCGTCTGGAAATAAAAATAGTCTTGTTCATTGAGCATGTAACGCAGGGATCAATGTAAACGCTCAGACAGATGAGAAATGAGCCTTCTATGTATGTAAACAAGTGAGTTAAGGAAAACAGAATAGTTCAAATAAATCTTTTAGTTTACACGCTTACGGAAATAAGGAAGTAAGTTGAATACATAAAGTGTAATTTCCAGTAAAAAAATAAAAATAATATTATTTGCTTCCATTGCAGGACCAAGCCCTCTTATTGAACATAGAAACATTGATATTGTTCAACGTAAATTGCCATTTTCCGACTCATCTAAAATACTATAATATTTCCTGAGATTAACGCGTTCTACCAACTAGACAGACAACAAATTCTTCAGCTTTAGAGTATTAGTACAAATAAATGTCTTAGTTTCCTCACAATGTTTTCATTATCGGCTATATTTATATTAATAGTTAAAAAAAAGTTGTTATTTTGCCTACCGATATTATAGACGACTACCTACCTTTGAATAGCGAAACTAAAATAAATATTTTACTAGTAAATGAAATCAAAGAGTTTCTTTAAACGGTAATTTAAATAAATAACTTGTTTCAACACCAGATGCCATCCTAAAGACAAAACCGGAATCTTGCATCTGTAATAGTACTTGTAATTACAACCGCGTCTTATACCCTGCGAACCGAAACAAAGTTGTTGGGAGACAGAATTAAGAATGGTATTAAAAAACTTATAAAAGTGGACGAACCTGGGTTTCGGAATAGTTTTAATAGTTATTCCAGTCCCAAAACATGAAGGGCAACCGAAGGAACAAGGGTTGGTTTTAGTCAGCAGAAGTATGATACTCCCTTCCGCTCCGCCCAGGGAGGGAGAAGTGATTTGATGATTTCCCATCCTAAAAAAGAAAGGTTAATGAACCTGTTGGTCGTGACGTCGCAAACGTAGAGGTTTAAATTCCCAGGTCCTTGTCTGGTTATCATAGTACAAGCTCTGATTAGTTTGGGAACAAAAATTTAGGATATTTTATTTATCTCGATTTTATAGTGAAGAAAGAGAAAGTGCAGTAGTAAATTGATTGTTTTACATATAAAATACAGTTTTAAATCAGGCTGAAATCAATTCTATAATTCAAGTTACTTATTTCAATGGCTTGAAGACCTTTGGCGACATTGAACAATTAATTATCATTGGTTGCCGCAAAGTAAATAATAATCTATGCTTTACTTAGCTAGCCTACTACTTTCAATGACCAAAATGTTCAGCATAATTTTACTATCAAAATGTAAATGACACACAGACAGAAGACATAAAAGGTATCTTCCATCAGAGCCACACACCATAAATACTTGACTAGAAACGCGATGTCGGATACCATTAAAGAACAATGTCATATAATTTACTACTACAGTCTCGGGCAGCTCAAGCTCTTTTAGACTTGGATAGCAGCCAGAATTTTACATAATAAAGCTTTTAATAGCATTCTGGTTAGATTTTAAACATCACACACTGCCGTGGTGGTTTATGATAGTGCATAGAGGGAGTCGACTGCCAAAATGGGCTTTATTCGGTCCCAAGGTGAAATATTGGGCATTCTTGCAGTTTATGTCGGTTTGAACGATTGCGGGTTAAAAGTGGCGGTTTTGTATTCTGAATGGACTAGTTTTTTACGTTTCTAAACGGTGACAAATGGTTGTTTGTTATTTAGATTCCGCTGTTTGTCTGAACTGTGATTGCAATTCAAAAGATGTAGATATTAATAACGTTCGTAGGTGTGTAAATATTATATTGCTCATGTGTGCGTTGATGAGCTTTGTGTGAAGTTTATACAAATAATTAATTATTTGTAGAGTTAAAACTAAAATAAGATGATAGTCCCTACCCAAGAAAATTGGGTTTATTTGCTTGATTGACCGATGATTCGGGGTCTTGGACCAAGCGGTTCTATTCGTATTATGAAATCAAGAAATTGTGAATCACAAAACTGCAAATATTACTTCCTTGAAATTCAAACTTACTTTAAACCAAATTTTATTGAAATCGGTTACGTGGTTTAACCGTGAAAGCCTAACAAACAGACAGACTTCGTTTCGCATTCTTAAAAGTAAGCATATTTTTTAAATCTACATCAATTCCCTTCATGTAGTCGAGTTAGAAACTCTTTGCCGTAAATCGGAATCGACAAAGCGTAGAAAAATCGGGGACACTTTTAATCCAGCTGCTTCGGTTTATCACCTTTGTTTTTGTTTTTCGTCGCACTACTCTAATTCGGCTTCGATGTGACGTGGTTTCGGCCCGAATGTACCTTTATTTTCGTGTCACACGTTGTTTCGGCCAGTCCGTCGGATTCAGGATTTGGTCTTTCAGGTTTTTGCTTGTCACGGTGTTGGAGTTTTGGAGTGTTTAAGTTGTGCATGCTGGGTTGAGATTGTGCCGGTTGTTTTGACGGAAACTTTTAAATTTGATCAGCATTCACGGTACGCGTCCTAAGCGTATTAAAAATCAAGTGATACTTATTTCATTATAATATAAAATGGTAAACTGAATGACTGATTGACTGGCGGGTTGATATGTCAACGCACAGCCCAAACCACTGGTTCTAGAGACAAGAAACTTGCAGGATGTGTTCTTTGTAAAGAGTTGGTAACCACTAAGAAAGGATTTTTGGAAATCTCAACTTTTAGTGGGCAAAACAGGGTGTGAAAGCGAGTGAAGACGCGGGCGATAGCAACGTATAGAAACGATTCTCGAACGTTTAAAATTTCACATTAATCTCCGATGATTATCAATAAAACCGGCTTTTAGAAGGCAACGAACGTTGGTTGCAGAAAAAGACATTATTTTATAAGGAGTCTATTGTCACACGATTTGCTACCTACTCTTGTCTCCCGAGAATTATGATAATGTTCCCCGTTTGCGAATATGGCGGCTCACGTGGAATTTTATTGCGAAAATTATCGAACGGTAAATTTTTACTGTCAAACTGATTGTTGTGCTATGACATAGAGGCCATAGTCAACCCCACTTGGACTAGACTAAAATTTTATAAAGGTAGTGTTCCAATAAGATTTTTTTATGTATGCAAATAACTTTGCCGTGGTAGAGCGAGAGGGAGAGTCAGACTTTTACTGAGTTAGACCCACCCATTGTTCCTTCGGTTGCCCTTTATGTTCCGGGACCGCGGTAACTATTAGAACTATTCTGCAACCCCGGGTTCCAATAAGATAATGGTAAAGGTTTTGACCGTACGTTTAGGATCGGGGGCTGGGCTGTTCGAAAGAGGTACGCCGCGGACTTAAAAGGCTATAAGAAGGAACTTGGGTGGGTTTTAGTTAGTAGTAGTCTGACACTTCCGTCTACTCCACCCAAAGCGAGAGTCATTTGATGATTTCCCATCCAAAAAACGAAGATTGTCTTGATAACCGTGTAATTGCTTTCTATTCCTGTAGATATGTTATTTTCATCTCTATGTCACAGTGTGTTAGAAGTTTTTTTTTAATCCTATTTACTGAGTGAGCAAATCATTCTCTGCCATTTTATCCGCGTGTTACAATAGCCGCCATTCTTGTTTGTAATTATAATATACTTCGTTACAATCGTGCGATAAAGACAAATCTAACGACCGACGTTGGAATCGGTTTAGCTATTTAGAAGGTACGAGCAAACATAGAAACGGACACTAAATGCAGACCAATCACACAGCCTGCAGTTTTGGCTTTAAATAAATAGTAAAGACGAAAAAAAACATCTGCTTCGACTAAGTGCTGTAAGAAATTGGAAAATCCCAATCGTTTTGAGCCAAGTAGAGCGTCGAGTTTTGCTGTACAATGTACATCCTATAAATATTGCTCGACATCGACTACAGAATAAAACTTTATGTGAATACGAACCATTAAAAGGCAATCTTAGCTTTTGGCATACATTTTTTCCTTGTATAAACGCGCTGACTTCTGACAATATTAGTTGGATTGAAAAGCATATTTTTGTTTTCTGTACTAATTAAATTAAAAGTAGTTGTTATGCAAGTAGAATGTTAAAACGTGTTTTTTGCCCCTTCTTCTCCATACGAAACTACTTTGAGGAATGGACAACTGGATATTTTTTTTTTTGCTTTTTTTAATGACGTTCTAAAGTTCCTTTAGAAATAATGGTCTAAAAAAAAAGTAAAATGTTTTTTTTACTTTGTAAAACCCAAAACTTAAACGAAATTCGAAATCGAAAAACCACTTTAAACGTCACATTTTTTTAAAAGTAGCTGTAGTAGGCATCTGTCTGCAATTGAGAAAAAAATGCTAAAAAAAAAACAAATAACTTGGTCTCTTTTTAAGTCCAGACTATAAAAATATTGATGAATGTTTAAAAAAATTAATTAGTTACATCAGAGCAAAAACTAATGATGAAAATTGACTTGGCTGACCTCACGGGGTACATCTTGTGTATTTATAATTTGACATTTAAATATTAATACGTAGAAAAAGAAAAAAGGCTATGTCATATATCATTTTCTGAGATATCCTGTAAAGCGTTGAACTCAAGCATTTTTTTCCATTTTCAAGGTGCTCATTTTATTTTCCTATAATTACTTTTAGATACGGGCCTCTTAAATTATATTAAGTGTTAAAAATCAGCCAAGTGCGAGTCGGGTTTGCGAAAAAAAGGTTCCGTACTAAATCTTTTTTTATTACTTATGGGCTTGCTCTTGGTCCCAGACTAGCCCGAGGGCATAGACGAGGCCTACGATGAAGCGAGCTTACCCAAAAGATGCATTTGGAAACACAGACGCCGAAATGTACGTTTTGTTTATTTTATTCCATAAGTTAAGAACTACAGGGTAATTTAAAAAATAATAAAGCCTGAAGGTCCATATTTCTGGGCCTGTTATTCTTTTTTTTTTTTTTGGTGAGTGGGAAATCATCCAATGACTCTCCCGTCCTGGGTGCGACGGGAGGGCGTGTCAGACTCTTACTGACTAAAACCCACTCATGTTCCTTCGATTGCCCTTTATGTTTCAGGGTCACGGTGACTACTATACACATTCCGCAACCCCGGCAGGCGTTGGCCCTGTTAGGCCCCTTCCTGTGCTGACTCCTTCTCTTTGAGGCGCGCGTGGAACACTAACGCGCCATCGACGCGGTCCTGGTCCTAGCCGGGCGGCGAGCTACCCATCGCTCGCCATCCGCAGAACCGCGCCTACGGTGGCCGGTAGTCGTCTTGCGACTCTCGACGTCTTCGCCTGGGTCTTTGTCCGGGGCGAGAGGCTCGTCGTTGCCTCTCGCGCGCCGCCGCTTCTTTCACTAGCATAACTGCTTCGCAGAAGGAGGCGACGGCATCCCATTCTGTCTCGCCCCGCAGCATGGCCTGAACCAGCGCTGGGCGCGAGAGGTCACCGCCGCCGATCGCCTCTACGAGGACACGTCTATGGTCCGCCCATGCGCGGCACACCTCCACCGTGTGCTCGACCGTGTCCTCCAGGCGACCGTTGCTGCAGTGGTGACACCCAGGCGTCGCTTCCGCCTGAATCCGACACAGGAACCTCCCGAACTGACCATGACCGGTGAGGACCTGTGTCAGGCGAAACGTGAGAGCGCCGTGGCGCTCTGGCTCTGGCTCTGGATAACCCGCGGCAGTGGGACTTCGCCCCGGCGTTGCACTTCCACGCGCCACTCGTACGTGTGTGCAAGGGCCTGTTATTCTAGTGACCCTGACTGCCAAGCTGGAGGTCATGGGTTCGACTCCCACCCAGGATAAACTTTGCGTGATGAGCATAATTGTTTGTTCTGTGCCAGGGTGATTCAGTAGTTTCAGATATTATACAGGAAATACATTGACAGAACAGACATATACATAGATTACCTATTTCATTCGGTAGTACAGAACTTTAAAAAGTGCCGAAAATAATGAAGTTCAACGAACATTAGACGCCATGCTCTCGGCTTGCAATTTAAATGTCAAAATGTTTACTTTGACAACCAAGAATGATGTAGGCGAGTGTTCGGCCGTTCAAGTTATTTACAGACTTAATACCTCTACCTTCCTTGTTATTTTGTCTAATGGATAGCTAATAAAATGAGATAATGTTGTCTTCCTGGCTAAATTTTAGGTGAATAAGACTGTGACTATGAATAGTAGACTGTGATTAAATCGAACATACCCCATGTTCGTTTTAATCACGGTTTTGGATCTCCAGATATCTATCTATCTTTACAAAAAAAAAATACGAGACCCCTTTCGAAAACCAGAAACCTAAAAGAGAGAATGTAACAAATTCAAAACCCGCGCGAAGCCTGCAAAAATGATCGGTGTGTGTGCTCTGTGCATGTGTGTCACTGGCACTATCGCCTGGTTTGTCATGGCGGCGAATTGTCGGACTTTGTGTATACGTGAGAGTGTAAGTAAGTTGCGGAATGTTTATAATAGTTGCCGTGACCTCGGAACATAAAGGGCAATCGAAGGAACATGAGTCGCACCCAGGACTGGAGCAGTCATTGGGTGATTTCCTACTCACCAAAAAAAAAAAAAAAGAGTGTAAGTAAAATGGCAATCTGACTGACTATTGATATATTAACGCACAGTCCAAACCGCTGGTCCTAGAGACGTGAAACTTGACAAAGACATTTAGAAATTCCAATTTTAAATGGGTCAAATAGGGGATGGAGGTTTCGATATCCGCGGGTAAAGCCGCGGGAAAAAGCTAGTAAACCAATAAAATAGTTGGACTCTGGTATATTTCACACGTTATGAGTAAAATATTGTCAGGTGTATCGTAGCATACTCGATATTGGCATCATTAATATCAGCTTATTATCATTCCCCTAAAGATCAAAGTCCTCTTCTCATATAAAAATCTTGCCAATTTTTTTTTTATTCTGAGCCATTGTAAAATCCCTTTTTTTTCAGGTTACTAAAAGGTAAAAATCTCCACAATTAGATAAACAAAACAATGAATTCTAATTTAAGCTCAAAGGAAATTTATTTATAACGCAAAAGTCACATATCACATACATACAAAGGCAGAAAATGTACAACATAATATTACATTCGTAGGTACCGCTCTGCTTTTAACCTCGAAATGAAAGCGGGTTCTAATAATAATATAGGTGAAATAAATTTCCTTGGTTGGAATGTCGGGAATCTGTATAATTGGTGGGAGTGGGAGCTGGAGCTTAATTACGTCCCTAATCCTTCGTATCACGATTTAAGGCACTGCAAAGTGCCTTCGAAGCAGAGGGAAGATATTTTAGAGGTCTATGGCTCACGAGAAGAAACCCTAATGCCTTGATCATACGTACCGAGTATACCGGCGAGACAGAGGGCCTAGCCAAGTGGCATTGTAGAATAGAAATCGAAAACGAATAAATAAATGGTCAAATGTATGGAATTGACATAAGCTTTCGCTAAACAATTTGACATCTCCATACATTTGACAATCGTTTACGTTTCGCTATCTATTCTACAATTCCACTTGTCTAGTGGGGCAGTGCTCTCGGCCGAGTACTCGGTACGTGTAAACAACGCCGAGTGCGCTCGGCCTACCACTTATCTCTATAACTCGCTTACTGTCTCGCCCTTTTACTCGGTACGTGTGACCAAGGCATTAGGGCCATTTGCCCACCGCCGTAGAACTTTTTGTCTTACTCGTATAACACCGTGAATAAAAAAATCCAAAAACAGGTCTCCAAATACTATTGAAAATGACTATGCTTAACAATATTTCTCGTTTCGAGTTTCACGGAACCCTCAGTGCGCGACTCTAAGTTGCACTTCTGTCATTTTTTTTTTATATTTAGTTTTTTTTTCTTTGTAGCAAAAACAATAATGTTATTAAGGTTATGATTTTTAATGAGCAAAAAATGGGTTTATTGCTTGTTTATCTCCATGCAGATGACGACAGACCTACGTTTAGGAATAAACAACTAGCGCCTTCTTTCTGACTAACCAACCGATTCTCGGACAATCCGAAGCCGCTACAGGTGCGTTATTATTGATCGATAATATCGCATGCGTCATTGCGTTCCAATTATTTGTACTTAATAACGATATGATATAGATGTAGAATACAACAGATATCGCAAATATCATGCGACTTTGTCGTACGATAATAACGTATCTGTGTGGCGCCGGATTGCCCGAGAATGTGGCCTAAAAGTTAATGAAAAAAAAACATTTCAGATAAATACACATAAAACAGTAATACAAACATTCCAAGTCAGTGCACGAATATAAATAACCAGCTAATTCAATACAATACAATTAATGGCATTACACTTTACAAAAACAAAAGAAATGAAGAAATTATTTGTAATTTGAATTACGTGAAATTCACAAGAACTACAAAATTCAGCGAAACAGTTAAGCCGACGAAAAAGTTGTATGAAATTCAAAATTCGAGGCATTTATTTAATTATGTATGCGTTATCCCCTATTGTTTTTAAATTTTCACTTCTACGAACAAGTGTGTTTTAATATTGGGATAAAAGTTCCGCAAACAATTTTTTGTAGTAAAACAAATTTAAATAAATTTTGGCTTTTTAATATTTTCAAATGGTTTTTAGTTTAGCCTTTTTGTTTTATTATTAGTTTCCGTTCCCGGGGGATTTCCGGGACGAAAACTATTCTATGTCCTTTCTCGGGTCCCAGACTATATCTGTACCAAATTTCATTCAAATCGGTTCAGTGGTTTAGGCGTGAAGGAGAGACAGACAGACAGAGTTACTTTCGCTCGAATTTATAATATTAGTACGGATAAAACTTTTTTATTATGATTCTCGATAATAAAGCCGTGGGACCATCTCAAGATGGTTCCACGGCTTTATTATCGAGAGAAAGCCTCAAGGCCTTTTAAGATTTGTTTGTAACAACCTAATCTTTTATCTATAAATATGAAATTGTAACTAACTGACTGACTGATTGGCGGAAGCAAAGCTTAAACCGCTGGGTCTAGACACATGATACTCGAAAGAGTTGTTCTTTGTAAAGACTGGGTAACCACAAGAAATATTTTTTGGAAATTTCAACCATATACGTAAATATGGGATGAAAGTATTAATATGCACAATTGCAATGAATGCATGAATAGTTTTATTTGTTAATTTTTCACGAATAACACCTGAACGGCTTTTGATGACACTTGAAACTGACCCACAATAACAGAGCAGTAACCAACAGCATGACGTTTTCTACCCATAATCCACCAACCAGTCAAAGAAAACGCTTTAAATGTCAAGTTATATTCGAGGTCCGGGGTTGCGGAATGTTTATAATAGTTACCATGACCCCGGAATATAAAGCGCAACCGAAGAAACATGAGTGGATTTCAGTCAGTAAAAGTCTGACACCCTTCTGACGGCCCTCCTGCCGCACCCAAGACAGGAGCAGTCATTTGATGATTTCCCAGTCCCAAAAAAAAAGTTATATTTGAGGTTTCGAGTATATTGAATGAATGAGTGACCTTTTGCTGTACTTTATCTACAGATTGAGTTATTTTTTAAACGACCCTTGCATTTTAACTCAACTTCATATTTACCAGGATACATATTAGAACTAGGTCAATGGGTAGAATAGTTAAATTATTGAGTCCAGAAAATTTTTATCTCTTTGATCGGACCCACCTAAAAATTTGATCAGGTTTTTTTTTATTTCAATAAGGTATATTATTATGGTAATCCATAATGAATGGTGTTTCTAATGCTACTAATGTATTTTCGGGACATTTTGCAGCTTGTCTGGGGACATTTTTCTGTTTGTATCAAAGCTACTAAGGAGTAAAAATTTGATCTGTTACATTTGATTCCAATAATGCGTATGGTAAAATTGCTCGTGCACTAGGGCTATATTCACACCATATAAACAACATTGCACCGACCTCTATTTGGATACTGGATGTTGCAACTAGTTTTGAGATATTTTAATTAAAGTTTGTCTAAGTAGTTGTATCTAACTAATAGTATAAAACTGAAGAGTTTGTTTGTATGATTGAACGCGCTAATCTCTGGTCTAAATAGAAAAAAATATTTTTGTGTTGGATAGCCCTTTTATCGAGAAAGGCTACAGGCTATAGTACTTCTCGCTACGTTCCATGGGAGTAGTAACCAAAGATTGATTTATTTATTTTATTTTTATTTATTTATTTATATTAGGGGATGGATGGGGAAGATGCATGTAAAAGCGCGGGGGTCAGTTTTTAGACTGGTACCCTGGTACCTTTTGTGAGTAAATAGCCAAGCCTTTGTTGATTTTTGAGTTTTTTTTACAGGCAGATAATATCTACACCTTAAGAAGTATGTCTGTCTGTCTGTCTGGCATGTATAAACTTAATTTTGAGACTTTTGTAGATTGAACCCTTTTTGCAAATCAAAGTCCACTGTGCAATACCCCTTATACCTGTCAAGTGTTAATATTTATGTCAGTATCGAAATAAATTGGACTCTAACTTATATAAACACTTTCAACGGCTCTCAGAGTTTACTTTGTAAAGGGGAGCCATTGTTGATGTTTAAAATATTTATCATTTTACAGACTCCATCTTTGTTGGTTTTAAAGGTCTCGTAATTTTGTTTTGTAATTGAATGCTTATCTTGATTGAGAATTTTGTTGTCATTTTTTTATACTTATTGTTTTCTTCAGAAAAGTTCAGTTCAGTTTAAGACAAGCATTTGTTATTATTGAAAAAATATGTAAAGAGGGCGTATAACAATTTTATTTTATATAGTATATACATATAGAGTGACTGGTAATTAGTGTACTATACTTAAACACGTGTTTTTGATTAAGGGAGCAAAGCCGAAATCGCGATAGTAAAAATTGTTTGTTATCATGAGCACAATCACGTTCTTTCAGCTCATTTCTTTCAGCTGTTAATTTCATTTATTTATCATAACAAGTTTTCAATGAGCACAAGAGACTATGCATACTTATTCAGCTCTATTCTTGTTTCTATTTTCTATAATTTTCTATATTCATTTGGTCACACTTACCCAGTTCGGATTCTATTCAGCGTCGTAAGATTCAGAAAAGTCGTCATGAGAACTACATGCACAATTATTTAGCTTCAATCAGCTTATGTCCAAAGAATTATTAGTGTAATTTATTTAGTAGTGCTAGACAATCTGGGCTTCTCCCAGTTAATTGCCCCTTTGTGCCTATTGGCCTAGTTCTGTTCTGTCTCCTGCTTGTTATGTAAGGAAGTGGAAATCATGTTTTTCTTACTCCTCCGCAGTTATTTTCTAATTAATATCGTTGCAAGATCCGGGACTCGTCGAGCTTCATTGCTTCGGTGCTTTTCTAATGGACTCCACTGTTGATTCTGGCTTTCAGGAGTTGCAGTGGAGTTGGAATAGTATGGCGGAATTGTCCCATGTTAAAAAAACATGTTCGAAGAAAAGAACGACTGTGTGTGATGACGCGGATCCGTTCAGCTTCTGCGTCTGTTCGACTTTCGTACAAAGTCATTGTTTGTAGTCACTGCGTAATCACACAAGTCTTTGGTTGCTTTCTCTGCTGCCGCAGGATCATATTATATAGCGTGGTGTCATTAGTCTAGCCTCATGAATCAGACTATCATATTTTGCGAAACAATTTATTATTCTAATTGCTTCTCATGCAAGGGTCAAATCGAATCCTGGCAAGTATCAATGCGACTTTTTAAATTCATTATATACTTTCTAAAGTTTATCTTGGACATCACAGACATCGGTGAAGGAAAACGTGTGAAGAAACCCCGACTTGTGGTAAATACAAGTCCGAAATCGCCAATCTGCCTTGGGCAAGCGTGGTGATCAATGCTTGTGCTTTCTCTGTATGAGAAGAGGCCTTTGCCCTGCAGTAGGACAGTAATAGGCTGGTATTATTATTACTCAAAATCGTGTTCATATTATGAAGCAAGACCATTGCACTATAGAATCATTGTACTAACAAAGACGAATCTCATAAAAACCCCGATACAACGCATAAAACTTTACAATATCCTCCCTGTTATATGTGATACAAATTGAAATGTCAACAGAACGAGGGGTTACACTGGGTTACACACAAGGCTCGACGTGTTGACGTTTGTCGATATAACCCACAGACTAATTTAAACCGGAGTGACATGTAGGGTGTTAGAACACCATAGTTGATTTAACGTTACGTTACGTCCAAAAATAGAAGTAGGACATTTTTATTTCGTTACTAGTTTTTGTCTGCGGCTACTAGAAAGCCAGAGCACTAATATTATTTAAACATAAAGTTAAACAACTTCTTGTGGATAAAGCCTATAATAGGTTTTATCCACATTATAATAATATATATTATTATATACACATTATAATATTATTATAATATATCACATTATAATAATTATAATGTTAATGAATTTATTAATAACATGAAATCTAATAATAAGTGATGACATCTCTGTATAACGTTATTATTGACTTGACTGATTTAATTATTGAAGTGAAAACTTCTTTAGCGGCGTTGAGCACTTTTCTGTAATGGGTATAAAATCTTAAACTCGCGTCAGGACACGTGACCTGATCGAAAAAGCGTAGGACGGATGGATAGTAGACAGCTATAATCAAGTTTTCACTTCTGCCGGCACTCCCGGAGTGCAACCCGTCTTTTTTATTTTTTATTATTGTTAGATATATTTTATGTATTTTCGATTGACTAGTATTGACATTTTACTGATAACATTACCTGACATTTATTATTTTTATGAGTTTTATAAATTTTGTCATAATGAATTTTGTCTCAATGAATTTGCACAAGCAGTAAAATAAATATCAATAAAATTGCATGCCTTCAGGCTGATTATGGAGATACCAAACCTATTTTATGTGTTCATGTTTTCGCAATAAATGAGTTTGAAGTTCGAAGGCTTTGTCCGCGTGGATGTCGCGCTTATATCCACTATTTTAGATATTTAGGGGTCTAATGTCCAAAAATCCTTTCTTAGTGGATTTTTAC
The DNA here is from genome assembly GCA_033675125.1 of Athetis lepigone. NCBI lineage: Eukaryota > Metazoa > Arthropoda > Insecta > Lepidoptera > Noctuidae > Athetis > Athetis lepigone. The sequence continues at coordinate 2,672,357 of CM066236.1, read as the reverse complement.
AAAGAACACACCCTCTTGTTTCATGACTCTAGAAACAACGGTTCGGGTTGTACGTGGAAAAATCACCCAGTCACTCATTCAGTCAGTTCACTATTTAATATTATTCCTGAGTGCCTGGAAAGATACGAGGTTACCTTTGTTATGCAATATAGGCTAGGAAAAAAATGTCCTTCATTTGGAACTATGAACATATATCTTAAAACATAGTACCGTGGTATCGTTTACATTGCAAGTACATATCCAACAACTAATTATTTGTCAGAAGATCATTTGTAATGACCGTGTCTTAAGTGCTTGGAGAATTATATTAACATCGAATGCGAGGCACACAACTGGGTAAAATAGGTGATACTAGTTTCTTGGAAAATCCCCAGGCAAAGTCACAGGTAGGGAATCATAACGGTGCGATGACGAAACATACTTGAATGGTTTTTCATAAAATTTAAAGCCAAAATAATTGTAATTTTGTATGTGACTTTTTCAATTCGTATGTACTTTCTAAAGATTATCTGAGACATCGCAGACAACGGTGAAGGAAAACGTCGTGAGGAAACCTGGACTCGTAGTGAATATATGTCTGAAATCGCCAACCCGTCTTGAGCAAGCGTGGTGATCAATGCTCGTGCCTTCTCTGTATGAGAAGAGGCCTTTGCCCTGCAGTGGGAAAGTTATAGACTGGTATTATTTATTTATTTTTTATTTGTACGCGAGTGCCTCACTAACTCAACCGAATCGTTCAACTAAAAAATATAAATAATAAATATCTTGGGACAACTCACACACGGCCTTCTGATCCCAAGCTAAGCAGAGCTTGTGTTATGGTAACTAGACAACTGATATACATTCTTATATAACATTAAAATACATACATATTATAGATAAATCACACCCAGACACAGAACAAACATCCATGCTCATCACACGAAGCTTGTCCTGGGTGGGAATCGAACCCACGACCTCCGGCTTAGCAGTCAGGGCTACTAACCACTAGACCAACAGGCCCGTCAATAAATATGTCTAAAGGACATCAGGCATTTTGGTAAAAAAAAGAAAATGCGCGACCAGCCCTCAAAATAATCCTAACAAATAGGTTACACATACTTAAATTACTGTGATGAATTTTACCTGATGAAATTTAAACCATCGAAATACGTGTGAACATTTTGATACTACTAAGAAAAAGCAGAAGGTTTGAGTAGTAATAGTTTACGGTATGTGATCCAACAATGTATGAAAATTGTTAGATGTCCTTTTAATAAAATTCAAAACGTGACGCGATTGAACTAAATCAAATATTCCATGAAAGCAATGCAATTCTAACGGAGCATCAAATACTGGCCAGCTCGTGTATAAAGTTGTTCGAGTCCTGTCGATCTCACCGAGCCTTTGACTCGTTCCTTTGACGCGTTGTCAAAGGAAATACCAGGAGAGCATAGACGAGAGAATGCCTTAGTTCTGAACTCCACTGGGGTTAACTTATAGCGTACTACTGCGATACTTTCCCTTTTTAATGGGACGTTTTTTGGCGGATTTTAGTTGAAGTGGGAGCTTTGTAGATTATGCTTTCCTGGTACGTGATGTTATGTTCGGGCTGTTTCGAGAGATCATTATTTAAAAAAACCGGTCAAGTGCGAGTTGGACTCGCGCAACGAGGGTTCCGTTAACTTTTTTTTTTATGAAAAAACTACAAATTTACGGTTTTCGGAGTTTTTCTTTTACTTGTGTTACATGACCTTGCTTCTTGCCCAATTTCATGATTCTTGGTCAATGGAAAGTACCCTATAGGTTTTGATTCCCTTGAAAATGTCTAAATATGCAATATAAACCGCCGAATCGTTTTATTGCGTGGATTTAGAAACTTGATTTTTTTACTGCTTTGAGAGTTAGCAGACTTAAGCATGTGACATTAATTTCAGTTTGATATCTCCACTCGTTCTTGATAAAAAGGTTCTTGACAGACGGACAGACAGACGGACGCCTGATGTGAACTAACTACAAATTTACGGTTTTCGGAGTTTTCCCTTTATTTGTGCTACATGGCCTTGCTTCTTGCCAAATTTTATGATTCTAGGTCAATGGGAAGTACCCTATAGGTTTTGAGTTTTGATTCCCTTGAAAATGTCTAAATATGCAATATAAACCGCCGTATCTTTTAATTGCGTTGATTTAGAAACTTGATTTTTTCACTGCTTTGAGAGATAGCAGACTTGAGTATGTGATATTAATTTCAGCATGAGATCTCGACGCGTTCCTAAGAAAAAGGTTCTTGACATACGGACGGACAAACGGACGACTGATGTGAACTAACTACAAATTTACGGTTTTCGGAGTTTTTCCTTTACTTCTGCTACATGACCTTGCTCCTTGCCAAATTTCATGATTCTAGGTCAATTGGAAGTACCCTATCGGTTTTGATTTCCTTGTAAATGTCCAAATATGCAATATAAACCACCGTATCTTTTTATTGCGTTGATTTAGAAACTTGATTTTTTCACTGCTTCGAGAGATAGCAGACTTGAGTATGTGATATTAATTTCAGCTTGATATCTCGACGCGTTTCTGAGAAAAAGGGTCTTGACAGACGGACGGACGGACAGACGGACAACAAAGTGATCCTATAAGGGTTCCGTTTTTACCTTTTGAGGTACGGAACCCTAATAAACTAGCTTTTTATCGCGGTTTCACCTATGTTGGAGGTCTTTTTTTACTGCTTCAATCCTACGGAACCTAGCGTAATGTTGTAAATAGCATTATATAGACTATATGTCCCCCGTGGTTTCACCCGCGTTCAATTTGATATTTGGTGACTGCTCCGTTGCCTTGGTTTATAGTTTGTTATTGTAACGTAAATAAGATAAATTACTGGAGTTTTATTGAAATCCGTTCTATAGTTTTTGAGTAAAACAATACATGTAACCCTCACAAACTTTCATATTAATAATACAATACAAAAATATATCTTTTTTTTTTATTACATATGGGCTTGCTCTTGGTCCCAGACTAGCCCGAGGGCATAGACGGGGCCTACGATGGAGCGAGCTCACCCAAAAGATGCCTATGCACTCTTCTCTTGAATACATCCGGGTCCGGGGGTGGTCTTTTTCATTTCGACTACTACTTCTAGAAATAAGCACGTTCAAACAATAAAACAAACTCCATCTTTAAGTACCGATCAAACATCTTGATTATAAATGGTTTTATTCCCAAAGAAACTAAATCTCGTGACACTCAATAGAATACTTCTCCAGCGAAGATTGTCCCAATCTAATCCAATTTCAATCTTGCCAAGGCCCTTATCTGGCGAATTAATCTTATTTTCGTCAAGCGTGATCTCGTCAAATTTTATTTTCTGGCTCCATATCTGTCTTAATCCATTACATTTTGTCTTCGTGTAATGTTAATCCGAGCCAACAGTGTAATTCGTTATTTTTATATTATGTTAGCTGACCCCCGCGGTTATACCCACGTTATGTTCGGTCTTTACTTTTGGTTACTAACCACTCCAGTCAGTGAGTCATGGTTATTAGTGCAGCAGCGAGATACGCAGTGTTATTTTTATTTTACTATTGTTTTTATGTTTTGTGTAACGTTGTGGGTTTATGCACTATGTGTGTCAAACAAATATTTTTCTCTCTTTATGTAACCTATTCCTATAAATAAACTATATTACTTTGAAGATAAACAGTGAAAAGTGTAACATCAGTCTGTCCATCCATCTATCCTAACAAACTTGCACATTTGAATATTTTGGCTTTTCCCTACAGTAAAACCTAATTAAGTGAGATCTAAGGGTCCTATATTATTTTATCACTTACAGAGGCTTTTTATTTTATCACTTTCTCAAAGCTAACTTGAAAGATGTTTTATTTGTAGAAGTTTTCAGTATGAGAGGTCGAAGCAAAGGAAGTATAGTGAGGTTTTGTTAACAAACATGTCATAACTTGTCATGTACATGTGCTTAACGGCTTTAAAGTATCAATAATAGAGGTAAGAGTATAAAAAAACTAGTCTCAATTCCAAGGGTTTGAAAATTCTTACTGAAGGAGGAATTTCAACAAAAGGTCATGACAAATAATAGAGGATTCTCACATTTTCAGAGTCCATTTGTCTAGGTTGAATTGTACGTATATTATACATATGTATTATTCAAGGTTTAATATATTGTGCATGCATAAAAAAAACTTTACCCTTGAATCATTCAATCTATAAACAAAAACCGCATTAAAATCCGTTCAAAAGTTCTAAGCGTACACACACAAGCGAGAACCGTTTTCGTTTCCAACTACGTAATAAAGATAATTCCGTTATTTTTATATCATGTTACGTTGCCAGGCTAGAAAAAAGTATTTCCAACTTAAGCCTACAGAAATCTTGTCATAAAACGTTGAAGGACACTCTAAGACGTTCGTGGAATGCTGACTGAAAATTCAAATGTATTTTTTGCTCTTTTTTCGAATACTTTTAAAATGGCGGCCTGGCAATGTATTCTGGTAGAACATTGTACCAAGTTATGGTTTGAACGTGATATGTCACTGTATTTTAATAAGATTTGTAAGGCTTTCGTGAACTATTTCGAGTTAAGTGTAGCAGATGTGTGAAACTTAGTAACTATTATTTTAAATTATAATGTTGAGAATAATCTTTGTTACTGAAATAGTTTGCGTACTTTTTCGTTTTGCGTCAATGGTTTTGTTTATTTTTCTGCGTTATTGTATAATGCTGGATTGGCCAGGCTCGGATTTGTTTTAAACCTTTAAACTTACGTGATTCGAGACACAACAAAAATACAATAGCAGCGCGATAGCCGTCGCTTTGGTCGTCACAATGTTAAAGGGCTTCAGTTCACAATAACAGGGTTTAGAGTGCATACAAATATAAAATGGTTAGTTTGCAGTACGTCATCAATTTTATATTCACTTTTATTTATTTATCCTTTCTCTGTTAACATTTTTGATTCTATAAGTCCTAGACTAATTTTGAACGATACTTTAAGCCTTAAGTTATGTAACATCTATTAAAAAATATGCATTGCCACCTATTGCAGTCCAGTGCTAAAGTAAATAAACCAAATCTAAGTATTAAAAATTTCACAAAAATTATAAATGAATACTAAAATTAATAAACCAAACCGTCAACATCTTTGTTAAGGCAATCGCGTTAACGATTCCCTTTAATCTGTGTAGCACCAAAAAGGTGTGGACATCGGTCGCGTAATTGCCTTGTAAAAGAACGTAAGTGGAAGACCCGTGGAGACCAACATAGTTTGGGTGTCTAAAAATAGTTTGGTGGACTTTAAAGCTGTGGCGTTAAGGGTGGTTTTTGCCTGTCAAGTGTGGAAGAGTATTTTGATTTCTTGGCGAAAACGACCGTGCCACGTCGAGCAAGTTTGTGATAACGTCTCAGTGAGTGTTATCGGCCAATCAGAAGCGACGTGTTAAGGAGACGGTGCGGTAAACTACGGATGTTTGTGTGAAAAAAGTTTTTCTGTTTCCACTTTCTTTTGCGTCCCTTTTGATTTTACTTCAGACCGAGTTGCGTGTGTCTTGTAAAGTGAGAACCAATTGTTTGTTCCGTTATTTTTTACGTTTGATTGTAATTTAGCTTTTGGTTTACTTAGGATTTGGAACGTTTTTAGTGTAAAGGGTAGAATTTTGGGTTATTGCTAATAATAGTAATATCGTTTTGTGGGATAATATTGCATAAATATATTGGACTTCTAAGAACAGGTTTCCTCGCTGTGTTTTCCTTCACCTATATAAGTAAATGCCACAGTGGAATAATTTCTTTCAATTACGAATTTATAAATCATTAACCCTCCCTAACAAATTTCACAATAGATAAATAAAATGTCTTTTGCGAGCATAAAACTATCACAATGAGAGGAATAGGCAAGAAAGCTGTAACTCAGCAAAAATATGGACTCATCTCTGTAGGGACGTTGCGGAATGTTTATAATAGTTACAGTGACCCCGGAACATAAAGGGCAACAGAAGGAACATGAGTGGGTTTTAGTCAGTAAAAGTCTGACACGCCCTCCCGCCGCACCCAGGACGGGAGCAGTCATTTGATGATTTCCCACTCACAAAAAAAAACTCTGTAGGAACACTAATGATATATTAATTATCTGTGCGTTAATACTAAGTACGTCATCTTAACCCAAAACAAAATCTACGATAGGTACCACAATATTTGTTGATCCAAATAAGTGCTTGCACGTTAACAAAATCATATTTATCTTTATGCAGGAGTTGTACTTTCAACGTTTTTAACGGTCTAACTAACCACCCTGAACCCGGAAAAGAAGGAATTCAAATGAATGTTAGTAGTATTAAGGCTTTTTGTGCAGGATCTCGTATGGCGAACTATTACCATATTTTTGCCGCAATTCGGCGTTGCTGTATTCCTGTTAAAAGAGTATTTAGTGCTGGTGTAATTACAGACACATAAAGGCGGATACAGACTTGCGAGGCATTTGCTACGAACCTTCTAACCTTACCTATTCGATTTGGATTGCTCTAAATGTTTGCCATCGGCATTTAACATAACTGCGAGCGTTTACACCGTATATAAAATGCCGAGGCGTTATGTTAATTGCAGATTTTAACAAATACTTGCGACATATATACAACCACGATGTAGAGAAAATTCCTTCCGTTGTTATCAAGACCAGGTTTCCTAGCTACAACCCGTTGTTAGCACGTTTTTGTATGCGAGTTTATATCTCTACAAACGCACCTACGATTTAGAAAACAAAATCACTGTAGAGCAAGCTTTATCCACACCAATACGTGACAAAACAAAAGAACCCAGCCCAGATTCTCAAAAATCCCAAACAAAACGTTCCCAGTGAAATGAAATCCCGATAAATCCAGCTCCTACATCGCCTTAACTCCAGCGTGGCTGCGACAGGGCTAATCAGTAACTTCAAAGATGAGAGATGCAGCTGCTCTGGATTCTATTGAACGGGTCGAGTCTGAAATAAAACGAGTTGGAATTCGATTGAGAATGCTGTTTAATTTTTTGTTAACTGGTTGATTTGAAATGGGGTTTAAGCGTTGATTTTTATGTGTTTAAAAGTCAAGAACTGTGCTTACTTTTAAAGTGCTTATTTATATCATAGAGAAACGACAATAAGTAGGTGTGATTTTTTTTATCGCAGTTCAAAATTTTTCCATTGATGAATGAACATTGCGTTTAGAAAAACCTCGTTTGAATTCCAAAGATAACATAAGCTATTTGATAATTAATATAATTTTTGAGATTTAACTACAAATTAAAAATGATTAAAAAGTTTCAACAGAAACTGAAAAAGTGTCCACGTGATGGGCTAGGGTTTTTCTTAATAGTAAAAAAAAGATTGAGCTTGTATGTATTGTACGCCTCAGGAACACCACGATATTAAATCGTTTAGAAAACAAGGAGATGCCTAATAATTTCACTAAAAAGGATTTTTCTTGTCATAAATAAGAACATGAGATGTTAATACCGCTGAAATCGCCTTTGAGTGGCAGCCAGAGGGTAGGCGAAGACGCGGACGGCCAGTACACACATGGAGGAGATCGGTGGACAAGGAGCTCGGGAAGGGAGGACTTAAATGGGAAGACGCTCGTAGAATCGCGCGGGACCGGCGGGCTTGGAAAAAACTTGTTGGGGCCCTCTGCACCAGCGGGGTGCCTTAGGACAACAACAACAACAAATAAGAACATCAAATCGCTTCAGCTTTATTATCTTTATATATATAATTCTGCTGTACGTGTGTATGTCATTGAACTCCTCCTAAACGGCTTGACCGATTTAAATGATTTTTTCTGTATGCGTTTGAGTGGCACCTTGGATGGTTTTGATTCACAAATCAGCCCGGCAGATGGCGCTAATTGCTTGAAAAAGCATGTGATCTCGGAAACGACCCTAACGATTTCGCAGAAATTTGATATGTTGGGGTTTTCGGGGACGAGAAATTGATCTAGCTCAGTCTTATGTCTGGGGAAGCGCGTGTTTTCGAGTTTTAAGTTAAAATGTTTGGCGCCCAACGAAGTAGGCCAGCTAGTATGTAGTATATATGCATAGAAAGTAATTAATTCTGCTGATAAATACACTGCTACTATATCAAAAGGTTTAAGGCGGCTAACATACGTTTCAAATGAAAATGTCATCCACAAAATCTTCTTCAGTAAAATTGTAACGTCATGAATAAAAGGCAGGAGAATGAAACGAGTGATACATTACTTTTTTATTGGCATCCATTGTCCCATTTATATATTGTTGAAGTTTAATTTAAATTCGGTTCAGAGGCTGAGAATAAATCAGTTGGTTTCAAATGATTTGATCAGAGCAATGCAAGGGATGGGGGATACTTAGATTAAAGTCAAAGTGACGTAAAAGTCAAGATATTTTATTACACAACAACGTAAGTTATAAGTCAAAATTTAACACACCAATTCCAAAAGGTAATAGAGACGATAATAAGAAAAAATATTTACAAATAATAATGTGTATATGTTTTTTGACGGGCCTGTTGGTGTAGTGGTTAGTAGCCCTGACTGCGAAGCCGGAGGCTGGGTTCGATTCCCACCCAGGACAAACTTTGTGTGATGAGCATGATTGTTTGTTCTGTGTCTGGGTGTAATTTATCTATAATATGTATGTATTTATAAATTATATAAGTATGTATATCAGTTGTCTGGTTACCATAACACTAGCTTTAAGCAGAGCTTAACTTGGGATCAGATGAGCGTGTGTGAGTTGTCCCAGTATATTTATTTATTATTTATTTTATTATTATCAATACTTGTTAAATATGTATGCTTTTGAGTATTAGTTTAACGGTGCACACATGTTAAGAAACTTGTTGTGTAACTTGTGTTTTATAGCACGTCCACATTATGTAATACTTTTCAACATTGCAATATGTATACCATTTTATCACATTCGGTGTCTACATTACTGAAATATAATTATTATATCATAATGTTTTATAACACGTTATGTTATATAATGTGTACTCACCTTGTAATCAACATATTGTGTACTAGCTTCTGCCAGCGGCTTCGCTCGCGTTAAAAAGAGACAAAAAGTAGCCTATGTTACTCTCCATCCCTTCAACTATCTCCACTTAAAAAATCACGTCAATCCGTCGCTCCGTTTTGCGATGAAAGAAAGACAAACAGACAGACAGACAAACAGACAGACACACTTTCCCATTTATAATATTAGTATGGATAGCTAATTGAATATGTACCAAATTAAATTAATAATTAAATTTCTACAAATAAGGTACAAAATAAATAAAAAAATAATAAAGAGGTTGAAAATTATAGACTTCAAAAGAGACTTTGATCTCTGAGTTTGTTTCGGATGTTTCTTCTCAGAGCAGTCAACTAGGAAATACCGGAGTTTTGCAAATAAAGAATAACAATAACGAAGTTGTATTAAATAAGCAAGAATTATTTTATAATTCGTTATCATTCGTCACCGCTGACATCTGCTAACATGGCAAATAATTTTTTTGTTAATGTAGGTAAGTGTCTAGCTGAAAAGGTTCAGCGTCGATCAGAGCACTTAACAAACACTTTTAAAGCGTGTAATACTACTCTTACTTCTTTTGCGCTGCTTGATACTGATGAGGCTGAGGTTAACGGCATAATTATGAGTTTGAAAGATGACTGTGCAGTCGGATGGGATAACATTCCAAATAAAATCATTAAGCAATTTAAGGACATTTTTGTACCACCACTCACTTATATTTTCCGCACATGCTTATCCACAGGTTATTTTCCGGATTGTCTAAAAAAAGCTGTTGTTATCCCAGTTCATAAATCGGGAAGTAAAGATCAGGTTACTAATTACAGGCCGATTTCTTTACTTCCGGCTATGTCCAAGATATTAGAAAAAATTATTAATAAAAGGTTATACAAATATTTAGAGGATAAATCGATTTTGTCTGGGCGGCAATTTGGTTTTAGACCAAAACTATCTACAGCTGATGCTGTACATCAGCTGACTGACTATTTAGTACAGGAACTGGATAAAGGTAACCACACAGTGGGAATTTTCCTGGACCTCGCTAAAGCCTTTGACAGTGTCTCTATTTCTGACCTTTTATACAAACTGGAATCGATAGGCATTAGAGGTGTTCAGCTGAAACTTTTCAAGAGCTACCTAGAAAACCGTACCCAATGCGTAAAGATTGATAATATCCTCAGCGATGACATGGAAAACACGTCCTTTGGTATTCCCCAAGGAAGTATTTTGGGTCCTACGTTGTTTATAATTTACATAAACGACCTTTGTAATATCCAGTTACAACAGGGCATAGTCATATCTTACGCAGATGACACTGCCCTACTTTTTTCAGCTGAGTCGGAATCAGAAGTCTACAGGCTTGCGCAACACGGTTTTAATAATGTTATTGAATGGCTTCAGCTGAATTCACTGACATTGAATGCAGATAAAACCAATTATATTAAGTTTTCTATGCGGAAACAAACATCAAATCAAAATAGTTCATTGCATGCTCATTACTGCACATTCCCCGCTGAAAACCAATGTATGTGTACTAACATTAAAAGATCAAATAAAATTAAATACCTGGGTGTTATATTAGACGAGACTCTTTCGTTTAAACCACATATTGAAGTCGTTAATAATAGAATACGAAAGTTGATATTTGTTTTCAAAAAGTTGCGTCATATTGCAGACCCACATATTATAAAGCAAGTGTACTTTCCTCTTTGCCAGTCGATTTTAACTTACTGTATTACCTCCTGGGGTGGAGCAGGTAAAACATTGATGTTAACTGTGGAGAGAGCTCAGCGAGCTATTCTCAAGGTATCTTCTTTTCACCCTTATCTTTTTCCGACTAACCTTTTGTATAAACACTGTAAAGTATTAACAGTTCGCCAGTTATTCATAATGCACATCGTACTTAAGCAACACGCCGACCTTCCTTACAGCACTGACTTAACTAACAAAAGACGGAAAGATATAGTTTGCACTCAAAAAATAAGAACAAAACATGCCTTTACGTCGAAATTTTACTTCTTCCTGGGTCCCCTTCTGTATAATAGATTAAATTCTGTAGCAAACATCTATTCCTTGGGCTACAACAACTGTAAAAAGCAGATTAAAAATGCGCTTCAAGAGATGTCGTATGAAGATACAGAGAAATTCTGCCGTCCGATTACTAAAAGGCCGTTAAGTGAATAAACCTCATTTTGAGATATTGACTAAAACGTGGGAATTAATGTTTCTAGACATTGGTTGGACATACAGCCATGTTTGTTACACCAAAATATTTGATATCTGATAAGCTTTCTTTCTATGGGTTTTAATGAGTGCTAAGTTAAATTATATTGTTTTAATTAAAGGTTTTGTGTTTTAGTGTTGTTTATCTATTCTATGATGGGGCCTCTTACAATACTAAAAAACGGCTGGCTGAAGTACAGCCGTCTTATAGCGTTGTAACGCAATTGTAACCGCCATTCATTTACTTTTGAGTCACAGTTTAATGCATTTTCAAAGCTAAATAACAGCTAAATCACTTAACCGTTTTTTAGAATAGTAAATTGATTGAAACTCAATTATCTGTACTTGAGAAAAATCGTTATTAGACTTTAACTGTCTATGTTATTGTTTAGAGATGCTAATATTATACATATTTCTGATCTAAAATACAGTTTCTGAATAATACGTGCACAATAACTGCCTTTTAGTTTTGGAATTACTAGCAAATTGATATTGCTCTAAAGACAAATGGACGACTATGTGTTAAAATTTGGGCTAGTTGTTTGTGCTTTTAAAGTGTAACAGTTAAGTAATTAAAACAAAACATACATATTTCTACTTAAAGTACGTTTGATCAAATAAAGAAATTAAAACAATTATTAAATTTTAAAAGAGCTCACAAACATTTGTGGGGGATAAAAACACCAATTAACCCTGAAAGAAAAACCAACATAATTATAAAATTAAGGACTAGCGGCATTGTATATAGCTTATAAAAGAAATAACATGTAAAGGGGTCAAAGTATTAGAGTTTTAGGTTGAAGGCGTCAATCACAAGCCAATGTAAACCAATTAAAATCGCATTCAAAATATCACAAAGTTTGTTACATAATATGGTATTTTGTACTTATTTTATATTCTTGTTAGAATTGGATTAACTTATTCTCTAATGAGATCAATAATGTGTTTATAACATTATGTATACCAGCTTGTAAATAATGTACGTAATATTATTTATTAAGCTACGCTTAGTAACTAAATCCACATTATAAAAATAATTAATATAAAAATCCAACATTAGAAATTGAATCGGTTTTCTTTAGCCGTGCTGTTGCGTTCCACACATTCGGGCATATCGTGCTAGAATTTTATTTTGTGTGGTGCGCTAATATCTTTTAAAACGTTTATTATTGATGCTTTTCTCGCCTTGTCAATACCTTTAGACGCTCGTGGTGTGGGCTCTGGCGTTGTCGTGCATAAATGTGAACCCGTTGCCGATAAAGTATGAATAGGTCATCACGTGAGGCTGATGACAGTTCAAAGCAGGTAGACTTGGCCCAGACACGAAGGCAAGCTCTATCTTACCGTCGGCGCTCATTCCTCCCCAAACCGTCCACGAACCACCACCATAACTGACCCTTTCTTCAATGCAGCTTTGTGCAAAGCGATCTCCATCTGTTCTGTAGACCTTGTTCCTTCCGTCGTTACCATAGAACATGATTTTACATTCATCAGAGAAGAGAACTTTGCTCCATTGGAGGTATGACCAATTTAGGTGCTCGCGTGCAAAATCAAGGCGCGCTTTTCGATGGTCTGCAGTTACTTTCGGTCCATTTGCTGGCTTGTGTGCAGTCCACGTTCCTTCAAACTTCTTGTAATTGTAGAGTCACTTACAGCAACCCTTCGTACAACTTGAAGCTGCTGCTGCAGTTGAAATGCATTAAGGCGCCGGTTTCGCAAAGAAGTTGTTACAATAAATCGATCATCTCTCTCAGAAGTGACCCGATTCCTGCCAGATCCAGAACGGCGCTTGAACATACCAGTCTCTTGATAGCGGTTGTACACTCTATGAACAGATGACAGGCTTAGATGCCATGTTCGAGCCACAACGCTGACTCTGAATCCAGCAATGCCACCACTTAGGCGGCTTCTGTGGGCGAAGTATCCATATGTTTAAAAAAATAAAACTTTTTCAGACAAGTCACAGTAAACAAATTAAAAACAAAAACGTTAAAGATAAACGCAATTTTTTAGTTTTTGAACGTGAAATGTTCTCCAACTGTAGACGCACATTTGCTTCAAAATAGTGATTCATTTCATTTAGAGGATAAACAAATGAAATCCTAATTTTGAATTTTAAATTTTCGCCTACCATTGTAATGGCCAGATTGCCAGCTATACAATAACGTTTTTTTTTTTCATGGAATGAAAACTCTTTTAGTATTAAATTAGGTGTTTCAATGTTTTAACAAATTAAAACGAAGGTGTTTCGATTTTTTTGATGAGAAGTGCATTTAAACAGAATCCTTACTTCTCGTTCGTGGTCATTTTTGGCGGGAATGTGAACAATCGCTCACAGGACACGTCTTACCTGTCCGCTGAGTTGCGAACAACTGGAGTGCGCGAGGTGCGGGGGTATCCGTTCGCGAAGGTAGATAGACGTCTTTTAGCGTTGGAACGTCACTTAGCCGTTTTTTGTTTTGTATTTGTTGTCATATTATTTGAAACAATCACAACTTAAAAACGGTCACTGTCTTTTAGAATTGTATAATCTCCAGAATCACTTTGGCTTACCAACGCCTACCCAGCTAAGTGTGAGTAACGGTTTTGTAGAGTGGTAATTGAAGAAAACTGTCTTTTAGATGATGGAAATGTCAATGCGCCTTGTATGACAATAAATCATTAAAAAACCTTTAAAGTAATTTAACGGTTTTATACTGTTGTACTTTCATTTAACCGTTTTCTAAGATTGCAATTTGTATTTATATAAGTTTTAAATAAACGGTTACGAGCGTGTAGCCGTATTATAGTGTTATAAAGTGACATAGCCGTGTTTAAGTGTTGACCGATCGCGAAAATAGTGCAGTTAGCCGTGGGGGTGATCTCCATATCTCTGGCCTAAATGTAGATAGAAAAATATGACCCAGACTGAAAGATAGAGAAATTTTTTCTCTATCACGTGGTATATATAACTCAAATTTGACCAAATGTCACTTAACGGCCTTTTAGTAATCGGACGGCAGAATTATTAGAAGTACTAAAATAAGTAATATTAAGGTACCTAGTGTTAATTCTTCGTAATTTTTGTATTATAAGTATTGTTATTATGATTGAATAATTTTAAACTATGTGAGCTCTTCTAGCCTGAAACACAGGATCTCCTAGTTCAGGCACATGAAATGTATGATGTATTTTATAGAAATAGATCTTAGTGTTAATTTCATATCTTGTAAGCTTTTTTGAATAAATTATTATTATTATTATTATTATTATCATGTTAAATCTTAGTCAAAACTCGGTTGCGATAGCGTTAATATCGTCATTAGCGTGGTATTATCGTCGGACAGACGGCTCTCTGTATCATCGCAGACTGGTGGCGATAAAAACAAAGCCTTCCCTCCACTTACACGTTTATATCCTCGAATTACCTCCCAATAACAATTGCCACGGCCGGCCGCACAACCTCGCTTGTTGTGTGGTGTAAAATATGAGTGACATTACTTTTTGGATTTCTCATGGCATTATTTTGAGAGAAAATGCCATACGTACTCTTATTTAATTTATTTATATTTTGACAGGTCCGTTGGTCTAGTAGTTAATGACCCTGACTGCTAAGCCAGAGGTCGTGAGCTGAATTCCCTGGCAGAACAAACTTTGTGCGATGAGCATGATTGTTGTTCTTGTGCCGGTCGTGTGTGAATTATCCCAAAAAAATTTACTTTGCACATACTGTGGCTTAGCTCTATCTCTATCTTGCCATGCAGTTTGAGAGTTCTGCGATAGTGACAGCAATAATACCAAACCTGCTTAACATTTGCATCAATACTATACTAATATTATAAATACTAAAGTGTACGTGTTTGTTTGTCCATCTTTCAAAACGGAGTGACGAATTAACGGATTTTTTAAGTAGAGACAGTTGAAGAGATAGAGTGGCATAAGTTACTTTTTGTCTCTAACGCGAACAAAGCCGCAAGCAAAAGCTAGTATTATATAAAATAAACCAAACTGACAGATTGTTGATATATCAACACCAACACATAGCCCAAACCGCTAGCCCTGGAAGCATGAAACTTGTAGCCTTCCTTTGTTAAGAGGATGCATTCAAAAAAGATTTTTTTAAATTCAACCTCTAAAAAGTATGGAAGTTCATCCACACGGGTGAAGCCGCAGGCAAAAACAAGTCGTCTATATCTCACTGTCGTCTCTATCCTTAAAACCTCAACGTCTCCTCTACATCTCCGCACTTACGTCACTCAAGGGAACATGACAGTAACGCCCCCGCCGTCTCGTTAGCGGCGGTAATGCGATTTTAACTTTCGCTCGCTCCCGCCAATGATAAGGGCCAATTGGTCCTATTAGATGAGTTTGTAGTCGTAATTGTTCAGCACTTAGACGTTCGACCACTGGATTAGTTGAGGAATAGGTTTTTGTTGGGTTGTGGAGATGTGTACAGTTGGGTAACTACATAGGTGTGTGCTGTCCGATATAGGTTAAGTTTTTTTGAAATCAATGAATATATAAAAAAATAAGTTAAAGAAAAAAGTTTAAAATGATTTTAATTTATAAATAGGTTAAATATATTTTACATGTCAATATTATTTCGCTTATTTCAATCGAATGAAAGGACCTGTGTTTCCTTGCCGACTACAATAAGAAGAAACATTTAAAAATTTCTTTTAAAGTCCGTTTTTTAATACTAAAAAGTATTTTAGTATTAAAGAACGATAATTATTTCTATCTAAGAAAATCATTTACAGACATTTGTGAATCACCAAAGAGTCGGGTTGGTCAGAAAAGCGACGTTAGCTAGTTCAATAATGTAGGGAGGTATCTATGGATAAAACAACTTAACGAGCGAGAAACTCCGGAGATACTTCATATTAGAAAACTATCCGTCGGCGTTCAAGAAAACTTAAATGAGATCTGACGGTTTGTACTTATTTAGTTTGTTGACAGTACCCAATAATTACTTCCTTTAATAATTGCTTTCTTTAGTTAATTGAATGTATGTTGGCAGAACTTGTGGTAACAATATTGATAAGAAGTCTTGTGCCTTCATTTATGTTTAAACGGCTGAGGAAAATATTAATTTTCTGTTACCATTTCTAAGTTAAAGTATTGTTGTTGGCTTACAATATTAAGTGTCATACAATCTGTAATAGATTGTGGTGATGTCTGATTGTGTCATTTTTGCGTTTATGCATTTGCTGAACCTGTTTTAGTAACCACAACGCGGACGAAAGTCCTCGTTGAGGCCAAACTTCAATCCACTATCTTACCGTGTTGGGGTTGAAATTCTAGTAATCCTTTCTTAGTTGGCTGTTTACAAAGAACATACTTTTCAAGTTTTTGGGCTGTGAGTTGATATCAATCAGTCAGTAAGTTTACCATCTTTTAAACATAGAACAGGTTGGTGTGCTAAAGTAATTGTTTGAAATTTTGAAACAAAGATTGATCAGACCTTTTAATCCGAATTAAAAAAAACTTATTAAACTTCAAACAAATAACTGAAACAACAAGAACCAACAACTAAAAAGCCGTAGGTCCATTGACTCGGATCTTGGACCAAAATAATGTAAAGCAAGTGTCAAACATCGAAGTTTAATTAAGAACTGTTGATTGGAAACGTGTGTCATTCGAGATACCACGAAAGTCGTAGGGTCATTCCCAAACAACCAATAACAACATCTCATGACGTAGGTCCATTCACAAACGACCAACAACCACTAAGATGGCGCAGGGTTATTCTCAAACAACCACTGAGATGATTATTCTTCTTCTTGATTATTCTTAAACAACGACTCGAATAACATAGTTCTATTCTCAACCAACTAACAACCAACAATTCAATAAGATTTAAGTCTTGTGACTCGGATCTTGGACCAATATATGTAAGGCAAGTGTTAGACACCAAAGTTCAATTAAGAGCGGCCGATTGGACCCCAATTAGGTGTGAGTCACGGTCTATTAGGCCAGGTTTACATGAGCGCGCCGGTGCGGAAACTAGTGGTATTCGAGATACTGGCGCCAATGTAATTTCGTGTTAGGATAAGATGTAGATTTCCTTTTAATGTTGTGATGTAGTAGTTAGTTTATAGGTTGTTCTGGTTTTAGGTAGTGATGGATTTCTTTGAGAAGATATTTTATACTGACAAAAGTTATGAATTTACAATCAGAAATAAAAGCTGATTGGGAAAGCTAAGATGATAATAAATATCTATGATAATAGCTATGATGATATATGAAAAGTATCCCATCTTCTTTCTACATTATAGACTACTAGCTTTTGCCCGTAGCTTCGCTCGCGTTTAAAAGAGACAAAAAGTAGCCTATGTTACTCTCCATCCTTTCAACTATCTCCATTTAAAAAATCACGTCAATTCGTCGCTCCGTTTTGCCGTGAAAGAGAGACAAACATACATACAGACAGACAGACACACTTTCCCATTTATAATATTAGTATGGATAGACTTTATCTACCAAATTTCGTTTAAATCGGTTCTCTATTTTACATGAAATTGATACATACAAGACATATGTTTTGAATGAAATGAACAGACAGACAGATAGATCTATTTTTGCGTTTATATTTTTTTATAGTATGGATGGTATGGATTCTATTGAACCACATTTATTCTAATCTTACTAGAAACTTAACAGAAAAATTATCTTTTTCTAAGCAAAACCGCATAATTAAATTATCCAAAGTAAAATGGACGTCTGTAGCAATTAATATAATTCCTTGTCTACCAAAGGCTCTATCTCAAAGTTTTTGATGAGCCAGGAGTTAAGAAACCAATATCCATGATTTCCAGCTACAACCAGCTAATTACAATCTACATCCCAATTTTCTTCCCACAAAATTTAAATTTGTTAAACCGCGGGAATTAATAAACAAATAATCCTACCGAAGTTTCCCCGAAGTAGGGTAAATTCGTCGGTTTGGTAATTAAGTCATATCATCCACCAATAACATTCAAAGCTTTTGTAAATATTTTTGGTGTACATGTTGTTTTAATTAACATTTAACCTTCCGACGACCAAGCGAAAACCGGCTGTCGCGATGCTATTGTCTTTCTATTGTGTCTAAGCGTATAGAGGATTAGCTATATTTCTTGTTTTTACCCCCTTTTTGGTTTCTCCTCTCGTAGTAGGCCTAAGCGTGATGTTATTTATAGCCTATAACCTTTCTCGGTTGTAGGGCTATCCAACACTAGAATTTTTTTTTAATTTTGCCAGTAGTTACTAAGAAATGGTTCAACCAAAATACCTAACAAACTCTTCAGCTTTTATGGATAACTTGGTGTCCCTCGCAGTTTTACCACAGATTAATAAATAGTTACTACGTAACAGATACTTCACTCCAATACAAAAACGTAAATACCTACGCTATAATAGCCTACAAAATTATAATAATAATACCAGTTGTTTGCAGCGAGGAGAAATGTACCATAAGTACGCACAAAGAGAGTTGAGATTCTTTTGCCCGCCGCGCGACTAACGTGTATACGTGTCGTCCAGCAAATCTGCTAGGGTTGTACGTATGATGATAATGGTAACAAAACGAATGTTTTAGAAAAACAATTATTTTTTTATTGGTTGATCAAATATTTTTTAGTTTGATAAAATGACGTGCCAGGTTATGCATATTTTTCGTTCCTTGAATTCCCGACTATTATATTTTAGTGTCGAAAATATCCAAAACCAAAACCGCGTGAATAATTTTAATAAATAATCAAAAGGGAAACAGGAGAATTGGGAAACAGGGGAATTGCACAATAATCACGCAATAATTACGTGGTTTCGGCATTTTGCTAGTCAGCGCTGTATCCGTGACGCGCGAGCACTCAGCCGGGCGCGCGACAGCCCGGTGTTCGCTGTACCGTCGACGGTACGCGAAGCGGTAGGCATAAAACGCGTGGCCTTGAGCGAGTGACGGACGCCTGGTTTTACACGCTTTGTGTAATGATTTTGATTCTTGATAGACTCCCGTAAGATGATAGCATGCATAGCGTGATATTACGTAGCCTATGTGATATTCTGATGTTTGGTTGTACGCGCTAATGTCAGGAATTACTGGTCCGATTTGACGTTTCGAAGATTTATAACACTAGTACAAAGCTGGAGTGGGTTAGTTTACATACAATATCATTGACGGCGAAGCGTAAATTAAACGTCAGTTTTATTAATTTTGTCCCCTTATCTTTTTCTTTCTTTGTAACATATACAAAGATAGACAAAGTGATTCTTGAGGAAGGCTTAGGTATATTACAAACATATAACAAAGAAAAGCCAAGCATTCCAAAGATTTGTTACACCTGTGCGAAGCTGGATCTTCTTCATTTTTATAGGAATAATCCCGCCAAACTATTACAAACCTCTGCAACTCCTGAAAACCAGAACCAAAGAGTCCACCAAAAGAGCGACGAGCAATGAAGTTCGAAAGCAATGAAACGGGACGCTAGTTTACAAACAATACTATAAAAATAAGTAATTGAGCAATAATAGGTCCACCTGTTATACCAGGGGCACTTCGCTGGATTAATTAGCACTCCCCCCCTCTGCCCCTCCATCGTCGTTTTCTTTCTTCCTAACATACCAATTTGTCAGACCCGTGTTTTGGTCTCTTTATAGCGACCCTTAATTGTGTTTAAACGTTTCATGGCTTGTTGCGTATTTTTTTAACGTTTGAAAGCTTTATCTGCGTTTGTTGATGTTTGAGTTTTCCTTAAAAAATCTTTCAAGAAAAGGCTCTTGGGTTTGAATAGGTAAAATGTGTACTGGGGAAGGTTGACTTGGTCTTGCTAAGTATTTTGTTTTAATTTTAGGTACTTTTTTCGTCATTTTCGTATCATCAATCTTTTGTATATTTACTTCATTAGGCGTTAAAGTTGTAACGCATTCAAAGTTCCGGATGTGAATTAATTAATTTACCATAACAATGCTTCTGTCTTCAGATAACAAAACACAACTATAACTAGTTAAAAATTCATTACCTTCCAATTATGATCGATCAAAAAAAAATCAATCATAATTATTGTGATGCTAAAAGATGTTAAAATTTCGTGTCTATTTAGGTATCAGATAAAATTATCATCGACTTTTATACTGCCTTTACCTGTACACATAATTACGTAATTTCATACTCCGGCGGAGAAGAGACACACCTACTCCAAAACCTATTAAACTTACTCAAAATTCCATACTAAAAGCGAATTAATACAAAATTAATGTAAAAGTAATTAAGTCGTGCAAAATCAAAGCTTCAGAAGATGTAATTAAAAATGTAATTTCCTTTCATTATGTGATTGAGGTGGTGACGTATATTAATGGTTTCAGCATTTGTATTAATTTATAGAAGGCGTGTGAATTAGAAGTGCGGCTTAAAGCTTAACACATGAAAGGGCCACAAAGCGTAATGATTTATTGAGCAAGTAATGTGAGGTTTCACTGCGCGAGCATTAGTAATACATAAAAACTTAGCCCAACTCAATTATACTCATTAATTGTTTTACACCCGGTCTCATACTTTGATAAGAGCCTTTTCATTGTCAAACTGTTGCGGGTGCGGGCCAGGCCACCATGTTTGTTGCGGGAAGCAAGCATGCCTGCCGCCCACAACCTATCGTATCATAACCGCTTTTATTATCATGCGGGCTACCCGCATGGGTCGCGGGTGTAACTTACACGCATTACCTGCAGCTCGCAATAAACATATGCGGCGGCTGGGTATGGATGAAGACCTGCACCAGGTCTTTATTAATAAGCAAAACACAATACTGACGTTATATAAAGAAAATAAATGAAGACTTGTCCAGGGTAATCGAAGGAACATGAGTGGGTTTTAGTCAGTAAGAGTCTGACACGCCCTCCCGCCGCACCCAGGACGAGAGCAGTCATTTGATGATTTCCCACTCAACAAAAAAAAAAGACTTGTCCAGGGTGGGAAACGAACCCACAACCTCCGGCTTAGCAGTCAGGATCACTAACCACTAGAACACGCAAACTCAAGGATTTGAATTTTAGTAATGAGTTTGCGTGTTCTGTTCTCGATCTCAAGTTATTTTTTTTAATAAGAAGAGTAAATAAACAACACGGTCCATGTCTTGTTTATCTGGGAGTAGTGCACTCATCAAGGCGAGCGAAGCAATGCGCAAGAAAACCTATCGATTCTTGAAGCGTCTCGAAGTTTGAGCCCTCATAACTTGGGTTTATATAATTATACCAGTTTTTTTGAAACCTGATGTCAATAGTCATTAATTGTATAAAGTTTTAAATGCGAAGATCTTAAAATTTAGGTTTTATTGATGTCTAAAAATATTTCGGTTATGTCACTCACTCACTAATTAACTATCAATATATTTTTACTATCTTTCAAAAGTTACTGTGGTATGAACTATCTACTATAGCTATAACTATAGTTCTTTTTTTTGTTTGGATCATTTACAATTACATAATGGTGACTAATTGCGTAGGTAATTAAGTCATTCACAAGATACTTTAAATTAAAGAACAAACATTCTTATAAAAGGAACCCTCATTTAATTCTGCAATAAAACCCACCTCTAAGCCGTGACAAAACAAACAGGCGTCGCGATATCGTGTCGTCGACACTCTCGCGATAAACTAATGAGCTGCCAACAAAGAGTGCGCTGCGGGAACACGAGACATAAACCAGACTTCCGACTGACTTGTCGTGAGGTGATCCACTGCTTTTGTCGCTGTCATTACCAGACGCACCTCTGGTAATGATAATAGTAATTCCTATTTTGATGGGAAACATTACTTCAGTACACTTATTAGTTGATTAAAATTAGTGCTTACAATTGGATGCAAAATTTAACAGGTAAAAACTGGTTGACCCTTTAAAATGATAGTTTAGTATTACGGGTACAGGAGACATAAACCAGACTTCCGACTGACTTGTCGTGAGGTAATCCACTGCTTTTGTCGCTGTCGTTACCAGATGCACTTCTATCGAGATGGTAATTAATGTTTATTTTGATAGGCCATTATCAATATGATAGTAAGTTTCTCAGTTGATTTCAGTCAATATTGATTTCTGAATGTCAAAATTGACCAAAAAAAGAAAACTCGCCGACACTTCCGCGATAAACTAATGAGCTGCCAACAAAGAGTGCGCCGCGGGTACACGAGACATAAACCAGACTTCCGACTGACTTGTCGTGAGATGATCCACTGCTTTTGCCGCTGTCATTACCAGA
Source organism: Athetis lepigone (assembly GCA_033675125.1). Classification (NCBI taxonomy): domain Eukaryota; kingdom Metazoa; phylum Arthropoda; class Insecta; order Lepidoptera; family Noctuidae; genus Athetis; species Athetis lepigone. Next base: position 2,649,906 of record CM066236.1, on the reverse strand, counting down.
TTCACTTCTATGGAGATGGTAATGATAATAGTAATATTTACTTTGATAAGAAATATTACTTCACTACACAAATTAGTTCATTAAAATCAATGTTTACTTCTTAAATGTAAAATTTAACAGGACAAAAACTTGTTGACCCTTGAAAATGATAGTTTCGAAATCTTTTTTTTTTTCAGAAAAATTATTTTCTTGGAATTCTCAGCATAAGTTAGTTTAACATGTATTTTTTAAAAGGTGTGATACTGTGTCATTACTTCTCAAAGCCTTCAAACATAAGCTCGGTAATATAATATTACGATATTTTATGCACATGTTACGCTTTTATGAGCCGTCTCAGGGGATAATGTTATAAAATATTGACACTTTCTTCATTCCCTAATGAGCTGTAACATATACATAAGAACAATATTGTGTGCTGGTAAGTAAGAACATAATCATGGATACGGAGGTGAAATAAATGTATATTACAGATCAGACTACATAAAATAAATACTAAATGTGCTGCAATGCAATACAAAAAACGCTCTGCACAAATATATAATAAGGTAAACAAAGAAATATATATATATACTAAACAACAACATGAATGTAAGAAATTGCTAATGGAATGGATAAAACCCTTAACATATGAAAATACGGAAGCACTGCTGAATTACGTAAAATAAACCATCACCTTACACACCCTCGCAAACACACCACGACACACACCCACACGCACTTCAAACACAAACACGAGCCCACACACACACACATACACACCCTACACATAGATTTTTATAAATAAAACTGTAAATGATAAATAAATAGATAAAAACCAAAATTATTGAAATATTGTTAAGTTATGGAAGAGCGGAGTCTCCTAATACAGGCATTATTTGCTTAAAAGGAGGCTCCAATCACAATCTATTGTTAGAAAAGTATTTGGTACTGAAATAAATAAATTTTGTATTTTTTGTATTTTTTTTTGTAGACTGCTTTTATCACACGAACGATTTTTCACCTGCGACTAATTAATCTGGGATGCGTTGGAGGTTATAAGTAACTTTGTAAAGATGACACTTCTTCAAAAGAGCACTTTATTTTTAGCTTGAAATCCAATTAAATACAATGGTAGCAGTTACTAAGTCAAACAGAAGAAAATTATAATTCTAAACATACACGTATCTGTGTGAGGTGATTAGGTACATATTCATTTGTTTTAAAGTTCGTTGTTATATTATACTCTTTATCGATTGACTATTGTATAGACTTATGCCATTACTAATAATCACTGTGTAAAGTTATGCAATGAATAAAGCCTGTGTAACCATACATTTTTTGGCGTATACACCTGTCATAACTTTATGCAGCGTTTATTAGTAAGGCTATTAGACTTTTATTTTATTTTATTTAAAGCTATAAAATAATTCGAAAAAAGTAACGTCACAGTTTACTATTCCCAAACAAAATCACGTCCACTCTGTGTTTAATTGAACGCATATTATATTAGGTCTGTATTTTGTACAAAAAATGCAAGAAGCATGTAGGTACACACAAATAAAACATTCACACAGAGTTTTTGTGTGCATCTGACGTCAGATTAAATCGTTTCAAAGTCTTGCGTCAGCGTTACCCCTAAACAGTAACCGTTATCAAGCAAGGCTTACTCTTTACACCCCTTTAATGGCACCCATGATTACTGAAAGAGCAGGATTAGTTGTGCCTACGTGTATTGAAAGGATAAGGAAAGAGATTCTATGGATGAAGGTAAACGCTTGTTTATTTTTAGAATATAAACGTAATGGTCCGACAGTTTTGTATCGTGAAATCTATTTATTTATGTCCTGTCGCGGTTGCGGAATAGTTCTAATAGTTACAGCTGACGGCTCTGTATCCGTAGTGTTTAGCTACACTGCGGATGGCGTGTTCAGTTCTTGCACGGGACAAAAAAAATTATGACTTACTGGATTATGTATATGTCACTATATAATGTGTCACATTGAAGTAAAGGTGGAATAACGAAGATCAAACTCATACTTATACATACCTACCCTGATACACATGTAAAAAACTGTGTTTTTCTATAAACATTTACAGTCATTAATTCAATTTAATTCGATTCAATTGAATATCGATAATTTACAGTTTTATTATATATATGTAATTAAAACTTAGATTGTCAGCCAATCAAAACAAAGAAACCACAAGCCAACAAACCAAGAAACAAGTGAATAGCTTCACAGAGGTCATCAATTGGCTGGTGTCGGATATCGACCAGCTTGCGGTGTGCGGCATTACCGATCAATATCCTGTCAACTGCAGTTAGTGCTAAGAGTTCACCTTACGATGGTTACCACACCTACAAATAAAATTTAAATTTCTCTAACTTAGCACAGCATAAAGTCATTATTAACCTTTCAACGACCATGCGACAGCCGGCTGCCACTCTGCAATTGTCTTTCTATTGTGTCTCTAATCACATGTATTCAAAGGTTTAAGAGATTTTGAAAAGTAATAGAGACCCTAAGTTCAAAATTACCGCTGCTGATTGCCCAAGATGGTCGTACTTGGTTTCATGTTTTCATTCTGACGTACCAAACCCTATAAATTAACAAAACAAAAAGAAAACATAACCATAACCCACTCAGCTAATCACATCCAGTTCAACAAGATGCCAGACCAAATTAAAACTAAAGTTTACCTCAGTACCAAGATTTCATACGAAAAACGTTGACCAGTAGCGAGAAAACTTTCTTCAAACGGAGCGTGAAATAAAAATTGCCCAGAGCAAGAAAAGCTAATGAAACTTCAACGTAAAATTGCCTATTACCAGAGTATAATGTCCGCTAAGAATTTCCCTTATACTCTGAGTTAAGTAGTTAATAATTCCTTTAGGGAAATGTTTTCAAACGGTGTACCTTTTAGTTAAATAGTTTTCTGAGAAGTAGCGGGGCCGCGGGTGTCACTTTATGGATTGGTACAAGGAGGAAGTTGGAGCGGGTTTCAAGGTTTTTAGTTTGAAGGACACAAAAACTCAAGGTATGTCTTTTTTAGAAAAGTATGAATCGAAAAGTGACAGTTTTAAAGTCAGTACTTTCGGGTTGTTAAGTAATGTAATGTTTACAACTGAATAATTGTATTTGAGCATGTAGGCATTGCTAAACCGAACTACGTAATTTTCCCTACATTTTTAGGTACATCTAATACTAATACCAACTCTATGAGGGTTCGAAAAAACGACGAAACACTTCGAGAAAAGGTAGGTAGTGCCCCTGCGCTTCGCTTGCTTGTCTTGGCCGGGGGCACGACCGTGCCCCCCGAATCAAAGCTAATCAATTACATTATATTATACCATTCACCAAATTGAACTAGTTTTGATACCAGAGAATGCGGAGAACAGAAAAACATCGCAATGAAACGATTTGACAAGTCTGAACTCGTCAACCCGCCTTTGAGCAGGTATGGTGATCAAATCAAACTAGCTTTCATTTTTCTGACAGACTGACACCTTGACGATTCAAAAGTACCTGTAAATGATTTATTTGAATAAAATAGTTTGAGCTTGAAATCTACGAGATTTCATAATCTTCTTTGAATAAGAAGCGGCCTTTGCCTTGGACATAAAATAGGCTCATCTTTGTATATATCAATAAAGAATATGAATATGAATAAAAAGCAGTAGTTAATCAATGAAGCAATATATTGAAAGCACCACAAATTCAAAAGCATCGGATAGTCGAGAGGAAAGTTACAACCAGATTTTAGCTAGTTTATTCCTAACTGACGCTAAACCAACAAAAATGCATCCCACACTTCGTCGTCCTACACTTGCTGCCAGCGTCATAGTCGCAAAGTTTGTAATGTCATTACGTACTTGAAACTCCGCTTTGTGAGCAAAGTCGCTCGGCCTCGCGATATGCCATTTAAATGCTACTGTTATTCGTTGCGACGCGCGACGCTCAGAAGTGCGGTTCGTACACAATAACAAGATGCGACGTCGCATCGTACCGTGACGCGTCATCGTGACAAGATGCGACGACAAATTAAAATTGTTTATTATGCAAGGAGGATATTAAGCTTTTGACAACCAAGCGACAGTCGGCTGTCGGACTGCTATTGTCTTTCTATTGTGTCTCGATTCACGTGTGTTCAAAGGCTTAAATTATTTTAATAGTCATTTTTTTAACTAGATGGAGTTGGCATTTCCTAACTGATTACTATCTATTATCGTCTCTTTTATAGTTTCGACATAAATCAACATTTTGTGTAACGAACCATGCACAGCATAGGTTTTGGGACAAGCCTATTGAAGAAAGTTCAAATAACAATATTGGTAACCTACCTCAACAAGCATCGCGAACTCAGCTTTTATATTAACAGACAGTTGAAACTATTCTCACATTCATTTTTATTGAATATTCAAAGGCAGAAGATATTGAACTGGGTCAAAGTCCCTAGTCGAAGACCGTCCCGTATTATGGAAAAAAAAATTCAAAAAATTACAACGATAGAAATAAGAAAACAACACGCATCGTGTATCATAGCACGTTTCGACGTCGTGTCGAAGATTCTCACGTCGCGACGTGACGACGCATCGTGACATGATGCCGCGTCATGACACGATGCGACACCGTATCATGTTATTGTGTACGATCCCGTATATGTGTCAGTTGAAATCAATGTCATCGCTGGGGTGAGAACGCTCTTTGTGGTCGAATGCGTTTGTTACTTAGGTACGCATTGTGTAGGCTTCCAATTCGTGTTATTGCTTTTGTGGTGTGCGGTTCTGGTCTGGTGGGCCCAGGGTGTGAGAGTAGTGAGATTTTCTGGAATTAATGTTTTCTTGATCGATTAATCTGTGATTGGGATGGAGCTGTGAATAAAAACGGTTTTTTTAAATCGCAAAGGTTTCGTTTGTTGTTTTGCTTTCAGCAGAAAAAATGAAGATCTTCAAGAATAGCTAAATAGAATACTTAGTATTGATTGATTTTTTTTATCTCTTTTTAGCAAATTGCGCCTCTACATTAATTAAATTTTGCAATTTTGAAAACTTCAGTTATTTTATATGTCTGTAATTAATTGCTTATTATTTCACATTACAACCAAAACCACAATATTACTGGGGATAGTCTATATTATCATTCATTTAAGCCATACTAATATTATAAATGGGAAAGTGTGTCTGTCTGTCTGTCTGTCTGTTTGTCTTTCTTTCACGGCAAAACGGAGCGACGAATTGACGTAATTTTTTTAAGTGGAGATAGTTGAAGGGATGGAAAGTAACATAGGCTACCTACTTTTTGTCTCTTCCTAACGCGAGCGAAGCCGCGGGCAGAAGCTAGTTAAATTATAATTAACACTAGCTTTTGCCCACAGCTTCGCCCGTTCGAATATCGTAACCTCTTTAGGGTTGGAATTTCCAAAAAACCTTGCTTAATGGATCTTACTCTTCACAAAGATCACACACTAAGTTTCTTGTCCCTAGATCCAGGAAATTTGGATTATGCTTTAACGTATGGCTATTGTAAGTACTTAAATACATATTTATGACGACATCATCGCATTGGGTGTGAACCTGTTAGGATGGTGTATGAAATAATTTAATAAAAAAAAATATCAACAGTCATCAAGTCCATCAGTTCCCTTTTTATATTATTCATATTGAAATATTTGAAGAGTGCCTGAAAAGAAGGGAAGGCCTTTACCTAGCAGAGCAGCAATATAGCCTATAAAAATAATCTCCTTAATTTGGAGTCGTAGCAGCATTTACGTAGCTCGTTCATGGCAGACAACACCCATATCCAACAAATACTTATTTAATACCTTATCCTTTCATAGGTATTGCGGAATGTTTATAATAGTTACCGTGACCCCGGAACATAAAGTGCAACCGAAGGAACATGAGTGGGTTTGGGTAGTCTGACACGCCCTCCCACCGCGCCCAGGTCGGGAAAAGTCATTTGATGATTTCGCACTCCCCAAAAAAAAAAAACTTGCATAGGTTAGAAAATAAATACAATACAAATATATATTGTGCAGTACAGACACAAGAATCAAGAGTATCATGTTACCTAGTAACTAGGTTGTGGAACTCTGACAGGCAGTCGCTCCAGGTACATTTGTATTCAGCTGGTTGCACCAAAATTCGTTCTAAACATCCATACACAGTCAGAAATTTTCGGATTTATAATAGGTTTTCGGGAACTTTTCTCGTTCCCGCAAGTAGGTTCGAAAATCAACAATGTAGGCGCGTTGATTTATATTACATTAAATAAATAAATATCCTCGGACAACACACACACGGTCATCTGATCCCAAACTAAGCAGAGCTTGTACTATGGTAACCAGACAACTGATAAACATACTTATATATTTTTAAACACATACATAGTATAGGTAAATCACACACAGACACAGAACAAACATTCGTGCTCATCACACAACCGTCACATTAATGGTAATCTGCCTGCCAGGGTTGCTGAATGTTTATAATAGTTACCGTGACCTCGGAACATAAAGGGCAATCGAAGGAACATGAGTGGGTTTTAGTCAGTAAGAGTCTGACACGCCCTCCCGTCGCACCCAGGACGGGAGCAGTCATTGGATGATTTCCCACTCACAAAAAAAAAAAAGAAAAAAAAAATGGTAATCTGACTAAGTTTTAACCTGAAGGACATAAAAGTTAAAGTCTGTGTTCTTTGTGAAAAGTTTATATATACTAAGAAAGGATTTTTGGATATTTCGGCATTCACGCGGGCAAGGTCGCGGCTGGAAAACTAGATACTCTAAGAAAACATGTTCCGGCTAGCGCTGAAAACCAGCGTCGTGGACTCGCGTCTGTGTATGGGCATTATGCTGAGCACTAGCCGTTTCGCACGTTAGTGCTCCTAAGCTTTAGTTTTAAGGTATATAAGTTTTATTTTGTTGCTCACTATGTGCAAATAAACTGTTTTTCTTTGTTTCTTTCTCTATAAAAACTTAAGAAAAGTGTTATGAGTACAATCTCATGACAACCAACACTTTTCTTAATTTTTCTGGTTTTTATCGAGTAATTTACAAAAAAAAAACATATTTTCATCATTCGTATTCAAAACCGTAAAGCAGATCCCATCAACGCTTATTCAGATATTCCCTTTATCCGCAAGTGCCTCATACGTGTATTGTAAACCCGATCCGGTTCGCCCGTTGAAGGGCTGTGACAAGCGATCTTAACCTTGGGATGTTATGTAGCTCCGTAACCGTAACCGAATCTTTCGGATATCCGAAATAAGGACTGGCGAGTCGGACTCGCGCATGAAGAAGTTCCGTACCATTATGGACAAAACGGCAAAAAAGAGTTGATTAATAATAATAAAAAAATATTTTGTTTTGTTTTTATTATGACTTCGTTATAGCCACAAAAGAAATACATCATAGGTGAAAGTGCTCTTCGAAGCCCCACCGACCGTCCAGAGTTAGGCCAAGGTACTTTATGTATTGACTCACCTGGACTTGCGCATCTCCAACTTTACTGATGAGCTGGGTGGCTCTCTGGTTCTCGGCAGTTTGTGAAACCAGAGAGCCTCAGTTTTGTGAGGCGCTATCTCTAAACCTAACTCACGTTGACATACAGCCTAGTGACAGAGAGACAGCGAAGTTTTAGTGATGGGGTTATCCTTCGAGTACGGAAGCTTAAAATATATCCGCAATCTTAACCGAATTTTATAATTATTAAAGGTTTTGATAATGTCGTATAGCGGCGGAGTCTAAAAGACCCCCGTTATGACAAAAAAATTTCCTTTACCCAAAATGTAAAATAATACTTTAAAAATCTAATAGCTTTCACCGAAACTATTCAAAACTATCGGATATTACTAAATAATAATATCATGTCCTTACCGTATCGTATACCGTATCCGAAACCGATATAATATTATCGTTATATTCGTATCCAAATCCGAAAGTTCATATACGTGACATCCCTGGTTGAAGGGCCTCGCCAAGCGATCTCGGCTCACTTGATTTATTTCTCGGCCGCAATAAAACGGCTGAATACTGAGATATATCCCCTTTTTGATGATTCTGTGGTTTGACGTCTTTGTTGATTGGCTTGATCTTCAACAATTTTGAAAGGTTTTTTTTAGTGTTAGGAGATCGGATTAGACTTCTGGGTAAAGTTGGGGTTTAGCTTTGTTATAACTATGATGGTTGTGTCATTATTTCTTTATATTGTTTGTCACCATCCGTCGCTCTGTGTCACTCTATGTCTTTTAGAGCGAGATAAATAGATGTTGCTTTGCGAGTGTTTATGCTGTAGTACGCCACTTTTGAATTAAAAAGAAACTTGCATAACGGTGTCAAAATTCTTTTTTTTTTTCATTTTATTTTTTTATTACATATGGGCTTGCTCTTGGTACCAGACTAGCCCGAGGGCATAGACGGGGCCTACGATGGATAAATTAAATTAAAAACAATTTTAGTTAAATTGTAAAACAATTTTGTATGAATTTTGTCAATATTTAATTGTATTTATTCAAGTGCATAAATTGACAATACAAATTAGTTCAGATGAAAGGGAAAAATCTTTATTTTATACTTTTGCATCTTTTCATCAAGGAACTATGAAAAGGCCAAGAGCTTAGCCAATCGAAATACGTACGTAATAACCTCAATTTGTATCAGCATTACAATTTGTATTGGTCATCCGCCTTGTCTTAAACTTAAGTCGTAGGAACTAGTCGTTTAACTGCCATAACTTTAAGTCATTATACAGGTATAAAACCAACTGGAAGTTCGGAAGTGAGCTCAGTGAATTGGTCTGTCTAAGCGCTTTGAAAACCTGATATTCATCCGCCTATTTGGTTCCACTGGCAGCTGACGAAAAACACAGCTTGAAAGATGATATGCTGTGTTGTTTGCTAGCTTTCATATTGCAGGATATTTTATTAGTTACTATGTCGGTTTGTTACCGAATAAGTAATAGTACAAGTATTTAGTGGTAGTGCTTGTAAAGCCTTTACTTTTATTTGATAACGTCGTGGGTAGTGTATTTGTCATTTTTATCATTTTAATACTCGATCATGAGCCATATTTACTACGCCGCTGTTTGTTGTCCTCAATAAAATTACTATTAAAAATATGACTTAAAATTTTCCAAGGATCAGAATCCTGAATATTAGAGATTATACGTTGTTTTTTTAGTTTTATATTTGATATTTCACGAATAAAAATATTACAAACCACAATTACTAAAATTCCCAGTAATATCGTCATATCCATATTAGTGATGTCGTCTCAAATAGCACTCAAATTCACCGTTCACATTAGTGCGTCCGATAAAACTATCGAAGACGACCCTTTCACCACGATTTCTGTTAGATCGGACATATTATTTGCGTTGGCAAGTAAGTATAGGTCAGATCAGCAGCTTCTAGGATGAACAGTAACATCCGATAGCCGGTCTATGATAAAACTGTCGCTCCGTCCTGATGTCAACCAGCTAGAACGTTGTAGCTTTGAAACTTAGGTTGGGTATGGTGTTGCATATCGGAGTTATGTGGTTGATGATGTGGTACCACTTTGTGCCATAGGATTATTTCCCATCTAAGCTAAAACCACTCGTGTTTGAGATACCTGAGCTCTGTAAAATTTTCTGAAATCCTGGCTAAATAAGGATGAGACTGAGAGGTAGTGATTATATTTTATACTAAAACAACCTAGGTGGTCATCATCAGCACGTGAAAAGTTCTCAATATCTATCTGTATTTATGTTAACGGCACTTTTTCTAAACGGCTAGTCCGGACGCAGTTTTTAGTAACACAACATTTTTTATTATACTTTAAATGGCTGGACTTGAAAATCGAAGATGATCTCCAACGTCTTTTCTTCTCATAGATTCTTGAGACTCAAGAAAAGACGACTCCAAATAGAATTAAACAAATATATAACGTGTGAAAGCTATTTAAATATTCTAGAGCAGTGCACAAATAGGTACAAAGCAGCAGGAAACTTGTATGAAAAGCTTAGAAGCCTGAAGCAGTGATCACACGTCCGTTCACATAAAACGGGACGCAGAGAAGTGAAAACGGTGTAAATTATTGGCGGCATAACCGACAGGCGCAGGCTACAACTTGGAGTCGTCACTAGTTCACAACTAGTTTAGCGGTGTGACACACTGTGAGGTGGAACCGCAGGGCTTTATAGGTCTTCTTTTGCTGCTGGACCGTTAGGGTTCTTTTAATTTAAGCATTTCATGTTGTACGGTGCAGCGCCGCAGCGGTTCGTTTGCCGTACAGCGCACGTACGTTAGTTTGTTTTCATACAAAATTTGGGGCGCGGCAGCAGTAAGGTCGTCGGTACACGAAACGCCTAAATTGAAAGAGCCCTTAGTGTTACAGTATTGCTGGAATGTTAACGGTTGTTTCTTAAATTAAGAATGTCTAAAAGAAGAATGGAACTTGGAACCGCAGGGCTTCATAGATACATTCCAAGTACTTGCTGCTAGACTGGTAAATTGCTAAACGCTATAGTAGTGCTGGTATTGGATAGGTGATAGCTCACGGATGGTTGGTTATCATTAGTCTGAAAGAACGGAACTTGGAACTGCATGGCCATTATTCCCCACTTTTTATTATCAGTATATATAGATAAAGGAGGTGAGGAGTCGAAAATTTTGAAAACAAAACGTTTTAAATAACAGGAGATAAGATCATCATGAAGTCGCCAACCTATCCCCAAAAATGATCTCGGCAACCAAAGTGGTGAAGTTAAAACGACGTTCTTTAACTATAAGAAGAATCTCAACTGATACTTTAAGAACAAAATAAACTATTGACATTTATACCGACAAATTTGCGAGCAGTACCTAGTACTGTTCATCAATATACCAGTCACACACTAAAAAAAACCAGACGAATAATTTGGAAAGCACACATCATAATAAATTCTATACGTACGCTTCTCGTTTGTGTAATCACAAACCCGTATGTCCCAAATTCCGTTTGCCAACCAATCTTCTGTCCACGTACGCAAAAATGGCCTGCATCCCGTCCAGATATGGGTAGAAGATATTTTTTCGCCCGCACAAGTAAAATTGTCGCTTTATAAGATTGCTCTATTGAGTTCGAGGTCCCACTTCAGGGAATTTGGGATGCGGTTTCAAGAACTTCATCTTCGTATTGTTAGACGGAGGCATTCGGAGATCTAAAATGTTCGATTATAGCGATTAAGCCGGTATCTTGTTGCTATGGTGATTTGTCTTGTCCATTTCTAATATTGAAGGAAATGGAACCAAATTTTCTGAGTAAACGGGATTGTAATATAGATTTGTCGCTTTTGAGTGAACATTCCCGTCTCGGAAAGCACGTAAAGCGGTGGTCTCTATTGTTATTCGTAGGTCTTTGCAGTTGTTACGAGTAGTCGGAAGTCAGAAAGTCTAACAATCATAACTAAGGAGAATCGTGTTTCTGAGTAATATGAATCGTGTTACCATGTTGTTGTTAAGGTTGAATAGGTAGTTGCGTCATTAAGAACACTGGTATTCGATTACTGTGAGTGAAATCTGAGTGTAACCTCGGGTCTACATTCCCTTATTAATTTCAACCTGATATCCCGAGAAAACAGCACTTTATACAGACAGACGAACAACGAAGTAAACCTATAAAAATCCTCTCCTCGTTCCAAGATACGCAGCGCTAAAAACCACCTCATATACAAATGCTTGCAAAAAAAATTACCCACTAAAAATGTAAGTGCAAAGAAAAACGGCAGTAAAACGGGAACAGCATTAGCAGTTGCAGGTGCGGCGTGCATTAGTGGCCGTAAGTGCGTCCGCACTTTGCCGCGGACACGTTGATTAATGCCCCATGGTTTATACTTTATTTTGCACCGCAGTGTAAATTTTACGGCATTAGGGCTATGAATTGGTACGCGTAAAACGTGGCTAATTATTAATATTGCAGATTAGGGGGTTTTGGAGCTGTGTATTTATTTTGCCATTTAACGGTAAATAACTGACGATTGTTGTTTAGTATTTGGGTAATCCAGCTGAATTATTGAATTATAATGTAATCTTTATTGAGGCAGGTTTATTGTTAAGTTAATTATTTGATGATCACTTAACATCAGGTGGACTGGCAGCTTATATAAACAAAAAATAATCCAGCAACCCGTCAACAAGTAGATAATGATAGTAGACATTAGCAATATTCTTACGTCCCGGATTGCGGGCCTGGTCCTAGCCGGGCGGCGAGCTACCCATCACTCGCCGTCCGCAGAACCGCGCCTACGGTGGCTGGTAGTCGTCTTGCGACTCTCGACGTCTTCGTCTGGGTCTTAGTCCGGGGCGAGAGGCTCGTCGTTGCCTCTCGCGCGCCGCCGCTTCCTTCACTAGCATAACTGCTTCGCAGAAGAAGGCGACGGCTTCCCATTCAGTCTCGCCCCGGAGCATGGCCTGGACCAGCGCCGGGCGCGACGCTATTACTTTTGCAGATTAATAAAACAGTTACAACATAGTAGAAAAAGAAGAAGAAAATAATGTTACTGTTAGAAAAAGAGCAACTAACTCCAACCATGACTTATCCTCCTCACAAGACCTGAGTATATTAGGTGATACACAATTCGTGGAAGATAAAGAAACACCATTGAGCACAATTAATCAAGGAGAACTAACATTAGAGAATCTGAGCGAAATAATAATTCTTCGTTTACGAGAAAACAACCAGTCTATAATAGCGGAGTTACAAAATACCATCCAAATAGAAATTAACAAGGCGATCACTAAACTAAGAGAAGATATTGAAAGAAAAACCGACTCACTTTTTAAGGAAAACGAACAAAGACAAAAGGATATAGAAATAGTAAACAAGAAAATTGAAAAACTAAACATTGAAAACGAAAAACTGAAAAACGAAATTAAAGGCCTAAACAAACTGAATGCGGAAAACCATCTGAAATGTACCGAGAACAACTGCAAGAAAATAGTACTCTATGGCTTTCCCGAATATTACAAAGAGCCAGATTATGACCAACAATGTAGATTAATTGACATCTTTTATGAAAAACTAAATATCGACCTTACCGGATTCATAGAAGAAACTTATAGACTAGGCAGAAACTATAATCGAAACCGACCCCTAGTAATTGAACTCATTAGTAAAAGAATGGCAAAATACATTGTTGACAATAAACACTGCCTTCAAGGAACACGATTATTCCTATCTGAATTTTTAGACGAAAACAAAAGATTGGAAAGAAAAGAAATGCGAGAAGAAATGTTAAAAGCAAGGAAAAAAGGGTTGTACGCAATAATAAGAAATAATCAGTTGTTCGTAGAAGGTAAACGAACAGAAATACAGAAGGAGCAACCCGACATAGACACTAATAATCAACAATTTGAACACAACCAAACTCAGTATAATATACAGTCGTGGTCAACTAATTAGGGACAACCTGATATACTATGAGTAACATTTAATTCTCCTTCCCATAAGTTTAGTTTGCTCGAGACTTTGGCAGTTTAGTTACTATTCATATAAAACTAAACCAATATCTTAACAAATGGGCATAGTCATTAAAGGAATGGACTATACGTAAAATAAATATCGATCCAAATTCAACTTAACTTCTTCTTCATTCTATTCGTACCCTGGACAACTAATTAGGGACATTTAAGACAACATTAAAAATAATTATTGCAGAGAGCAAAAAAGGAAAAAATATGTTTATTTACTATTCAATTAGGCTTAATGCGTCGTACTGTAAGACAAATCAATATCCAGAGTGATTGCTAAGGATTGCCGTAACCGTGTAACAAAGGTATGGAATCGACGCAATCTAAATTTATGTCACATTGTTCTTTAGTGATACTGTTTCAGCCTTCTTCAAAGTTACTACCTACTGTTGATTTTTAATAGCCAGTTTATTTACACCATTTTTTAAACCCACTATTCTTCCATAACGTATCACAAAATGTTTCCAAGCATTCAGGTCTGGGCTTTAGGCCGGCCAATTTACAACCGATACCTACTCATCAGTGAGAAATGATAAATACAGTGCAGTATGTTTTGGGGTAGTTATCGTGTGTTGTTCAACATAAAGTAGTGTGATTGCTTGTAGTATTTCTCTTTTTTAAATTGAATCTAGTGTGCCTTCCATTTGCTCTAAAGGTACCACACCATTTCCAGAAAACCAACGTCATAGTTTTATGTTCTCTCCTCAAGTTCAACTTGTTTATTGGAGTATTTTGGAGACTTTTTGCTTTTTAGGGCGCCATTAATACTGCCTGCCTTCTGATGAAACAAAATGTACCTTCGTTTAGTCCAAAATTAAAACATTTTTTTATTGACAATCAGTCTCAATATCGGTGCCTCATAACTACGGCCAACCGTGGCGAGTCTGTGATTTTTTCAACTCTGGAACTTTTCGTACGACCTTGCCAAACAGTTTAGCTTCAACAACTTGACGTCGAAAGGTTGTTGTAGATTACTCCACTGCGATGTTCTAGTCCAAATACCAACACTATTCAGACCTATTAATCAATAAAAAGCCCATAAGTGGATCATTTATCGCCGTTATCACCGTTTTGCGATTTTTTTGCCCAATAGTTTTTGTTGGTATTTCCTTTCTGATTGCACGTTTAGTAGTTTTATAGATTCAAAAGTATAATTTTTAAATAAAGATTATAATTGTCCTGTTTTGAAAATCATTATAATAGAGCAATTTCAATGTTTTAATAATTTACGATATGGCTATTTACTATAATAAACAATAATTCTTATTTTTCGCATTGTTGTATCAGAACTTTTATTTCGCCCCAAGTTTCATTAATAATATTATGATAATATTTCAACAAATTCAAAGTCAACGGAAAGACTCTAATCTTAGTTATTAAAAAAAAATGACATCCCATCAGATTTTATAAAAATGGGAATATAACACACTACTTTTGTTTTTGTCCCTGATTAGATGGCCAGCCAGAACACGCCCCGATTTGGTTGCAAGAGATTTGTTTTTAAATTAGCTATTACAAAATATTATCAACTTCGAAGCAATGCTCACAATTTTCAAGTATTCTTAATATTAATTAGTATTTCATAAAATTAAACTAAATTATTTAGTTTATCTGATCTACCATGGACATGAAAATTAAAATTCAGCTTAAACTTTTGTTTGTCCCTAATTAGTTGACCACGACTGTAAATGAAGTTATCGAAAATCGTACATTTCGAAACCCCAGACCAACGCTTTAAAATCTTATTTCAAAACATTCAAAGCATTCATAACAAGCACCACCTTCTAGAGGCTTTCCTAAACGATCAACCCACCTACAAAGCAATATGCATGTCCGAGACCTGGCTAACCAAAAATAAATTAGAAACTATGACATTTAGCGGATTTATAACTGCGGCATCGTATTGTCGCCGCTCTCGAAGTGGTGGCGGTGTCTGTATTATTTTAGAGGATAGTGTAGAATTTGTAGAATGTTGTGAAATTAGAGATATGTCTATTGAATATTGTATCGAAGTATGTGCATGTAAGCTACCAAAACAAAATCTGTTAATAGTTACCATGTACTGGAATAGAAGAGAGGAAGAAATTTTTATTACTCAGCTAAAACAACTAATGCAACATATAAACAATAAATACCAAAAATATAACGTCGTTGTAGGAGGAGATTTCAATATAAATACGCCAGCAGTCGACATCACAGGCAGCATCTACTAAAAAAACACAGCCAAATCAACAAGTATCTACCTACATTAACAATATTCTTCCCGCGTCACGGCCCAGTAAGTGCTTATATTTTTCCTGCGACATTACCTGTTCTCAGATAATAACGTGGAGAGGCGTGTAAATGGGGCCATATATCACGACATGGCCACTCTAGTCGTGTATTTACGTAAGAATTACTTTTATAGTGGGCGTGGGCTGCATTTTTGGGGTGTTTTTGTGCAAAGAAAGGGTTAGGTGAGGTTTTTTTACAGTTGACCTAGTTTTTCTGCATAATAATATGCAGATGAAGTTGCTGATTTAAAGGTCATTAAAATAACTAAAAAGCCCGGTTGTTTTACGAAAAGAACTTCAAAATTAATGATACAATAAAAGCCAAAGACAAATTCTCGATTATGAAAAAGTTATCTCTTTAAGTTATTACGACTACTAAAAGACAATTTTAATAATCAGTAATGCTCTAAAGAACCTAGAATCTAGCGACATATCGTCCATCAAAATCGGTTCAGTTGTTTGGTAGTTAAAAAAACATATAGATTGGGGGAAAACAACATATAGGGGTTAATCTGTTTAAAATAAAAGAATGTATGTCATTCTTTTATTTTAAACAGATTAACCCCTATTTTTTGTTGGTTCACCGTCTATAAGCACTCGAGTTTGCTAATGACCAAAACATCACTAGACTTGACCTAAAACATTTCCACGTCCCCTGCAAAAATCCTAATAAAATAATTCAGGTCACAAAAACAAAAGCCTTGCATCCGAACCCAATCAATAAACTACGGAATAAACTTCAAACAAAAACCGAACTCCGAAACAAAAACGTATCAGCACCAATTTTCAGGCCACAATCACTAACTGAAAATGTTTTCCGAATAGGCATCTCTGCCTCAATATGCTCCGTCGGAACGAACCTACAAAACTATTAAACAAAGCGGAAAAAGCGCTTCCCGTAGTTAGCTTTCAGCGCCACAAAGTGTTCGTTCCACTGCTCATATAGATAGGAACTTTCGGATAATGGCCTTCCTATTGCGGTTTCTGTTTAAGTGGTTATAGTGATCCGGTTTGTGGACGCGTAATGGAATAGAAAATTGTTATGAATTTGGGCCTATGTTCGGTTTAGTGCTTGTTATTGCAGTGTTTAGCGTTAGTGCTTATTTGGATGGGGATTAGTTTTAGTTTTAGTTTCGCTGGGCTTGTCCACACTTAGCCTCATAATTGGGCCATTGTGCGTGAGTGACTTGTTGCCTATTCCAACCATCCCACACTTTCCCAGAATTGTAGTAGGCTTTTCAGTCTGCCAAAGATTTCTGGAAGTGACCCAGGGTGTTGGAGTAGTTCTGCCCGTTGTTCGGCCACACTGCTACACTCCATGAGGACGTGTTGTGGCTGTCTGTTACTTCTATTGTGCTTGGTGCTTGTTTAAGGGACAGTGACCTGTTATGGTTTCTTAACTGTTTTGATTTTATCCCTATTTAGGGGTTTGGATGGGGACTAATGCTTTGGTTATATTATAAAATGATTTTGCTGGTAAACAGACGGACGAGACGAGGGACATAATTTTACAATACATAAGGTTAAAGAGATTTTCATAGGAATTCTAATTCTCGTGAAAATAATGTCAAGGGTTGGCTATTTTACCTTCGTAAGGGATTATAGCTCAAGGCAATTGTAATTCTGTTTCTGTGAAAATTAATGTCACTATATTTTCGTGCTACAAAATGTTTCTTTGGATATTTTTGCATGTTGCATGACAGATGTCTACGACCTAGAATGCCTAAAGCTAAAAACCTTGTTTTTGGTGACAGTTTATTTTACAATTTAAGGTATGTGAAAGTTATTACTGAGTGCCCACAGCTTTCTAATTTATTTTGTGTTACAGTTTATTATATTAGGCGTGAAGAAGAGACGGACAGAAAGACAGACAGAGAGACAGACAGACAGAGTAACTTCCGCATTTATATTATCTCATGTTTAGAGTTACTTATAAGAACAAATAACTTTCCGTTAGCTTTTTTTAATAAGTAAGTTTTGTATTATAGTGGTGTGGGTCATTTTTCAGCCCATTTAGTGGTGTACCTCATAATCGTCTCCTTAGTCTTTTTTCAACTACTTTAGATGACATTCAGTCTAAATGAATCCAGCTGAATTTCTTTTCATGGAGCGAATGTCTATCTGACCTCCACAATGTACTTAAATATCCAGTTGATCATTAAAAATAATTTAAGTCACAAAAACAAAAGTCTTGCATCTGAACTCAATCAATAAACTACGGCTAATAAACTTCAAACAAAATCCGATACCTTTTGGTTAAACTGATTGTCAGTAGCCACTGACAATCAGTTTCATCACACACAGGTCATTGTCAAACCTACCAGTTAGGAGCCCCTAACTGGTAGGTTTTCCAATGACATGTGATGTCAGTGAGGTCTTGGATAAACTTAGAAAACAATCGAATCGAAAAAGTCACATTGGTTCCTCAGTATGATATTTATATAATTACATCACAACAACTAACACAAGACCACCTTACCCCAAACTAAACAGACGTTGTAGTATGGTAACCAGACAACTGATAGATATCCATAGTAATATTATAAATGGGAAAGTGTGTCTGTCTGTCTGTCTGTTTGTCTTTCTTTCAGGGCAAAACGGAGTGACGGATTGACGTGAATTTTTAAGTGGAGATAGTTAAAGGGATGGAGAGTAACATAGGCTACTTTTTGTCTCTTTCTAACGCGAGCGAAGCCGCGGGCAGAAGCTAGTACTTATATAATTTATAAATACGTACATGTTTTAAATAAATTACACCCAGATAAAGTTTGTCCTGGGTGCCAATCGGATCCACGACCTCCGGCTTAGCAGTCAAGTTCACCACTGGTCAAAAATTTAAATTGAAAAGGTCACATCGGTTGTTCGGTTTTGAACCCATGCATATTCTAGCGTACCGAACATAACAATAATCAATCAATGCCATAGATTTATGATAGATTGATCAATCGACGTCGGGTGTCAGTCGATTGGTGGGGAACTACTGACTGAACAACCGACCACATTTTGGTTGCATAGGTCATTATTGAATGATCTGGCATCAAAATACATGACATGGAAAATTAATGACAAAATGAATACCATTATTAGACCACTAGCGTTTGCCCGCGGCTTCGCTCGCGTTAAAAAGAGACAAAAATTGCCTATGTTACTCTCCATCCCTTCAACTATCTCCACTTAAAAAATGACGTCAATCCGTCGCTCCGTTTTGCCGTGAAAGAAAGACAAACATTACAGACAGACAGACAGACAGACACACTTTCCCTTTTATAATATTAGTATGGATTTAACGTTATAAAATTTACATTAAACAAATTTCGAAACATTAAATGTTTTAAAATGTCGCTTTTTTATATAACAGCTTTGTACCGTGTTTCTGGCAAATAAATGATGATTATGATTATTAAGATATATAATAACTTAATTAGTATCTGTCCACTTTGGACGGATTCCATGTTAGGCGTATTCACTTGCTTATGTGATTTTATTATTTACTTGCTTTTGCCCGTAGCCACGGCCGCGTGGATGTGCAACTTTCACCCAGATTTTTTTTCCTATACCCCTCATACACCGTGCAAGTTTTATGTACCTAGGACCAGCGGTTTGGGCTGTATGTAACACCCATTTAGTCAGTCAGTTTACTATTTAATATGTGTAATAGATACAGAATACTTTTACAAGTTCATTTTTCTATAAAATCTTTAGGGATCACCCATAAATTACGTCACACATTGTTACTGTTTTACAGCCCTCCTTCGTTCTTGTGGCAGATGGTCACATTTGTTGATCACGGATGGAACGTTTTTAGTATGACGATGACGTTAGTTTGTAATTTTATTGATATTTTTATTTAATATTTGAAATTATCATACAATAACTATCACAATTGATTCACCTTCTCCTTCCTGACATAATATACGGTTGGCCCCTTAGTCTTACATTAAAAAACTTTTTTCAAAAAAAAATAACCGCCTTCAAAAACTAAAAACCTAATAATAACTAAAATTTCGGAAGTCGGTGGCAACACAAATTGAATGGCAGAAGAGAAACCACCGACTTCCGAAATTTTAGTTATTATTAGGTTTTTAGTTTTTGAAGGCGGTTATTTTTTTTTGAAAAAAGTTTTTTATTTATTACTTTTTAGTGTCGACTCCCAATGTTTGACTGTGTATAGTATCTTTCAAAGTAATTTATTTTCAAAATAAAACTACTAACAATCTTATAAAACGAAAATAGAAACTTGAAGACAAAGCACACATCGTCTATGAAAATTACGTCAATTTTTTTTGTTCTTGGTGAATTTTTCGAGAAGCACTGAACCAATCGCCACAAAATTTATATGGGACCACCCCTGAATCATGACTTATCAAACAAAAAAAGAACCATCAAAATCCGTTGACAATTGACGGAGTAATCGATGAACAAACATACAAAAAAAAAAAACATACAAACAGCCGAACATAGTACCTCCTCCTTTTTGTGAAGTCGGTAAAAAGCCATTTAATTCAAATTACCGTTATTCACATATTAAGCTACATTTTTTTTATTAATACACATAATTTCATGCATATTATAAGCGAAATATCATGTACCATATTTATCTCGTTTAGTGTAAAATAAATGGCTTTTTAGTTCGTAACTTCAGTCGACACAACACAAGACTTTTATATACGGGATGCTGTTTTGGGTGAAAATAAAATTGAACAAATAAACTGCTACTTGATAAAAAAAACTTTATTTTGTAAATCTTATATATAAAATTCTCGTGTCACAATGTTAGTTACCTTTTTTTTTTTTTTTTTTTTTTTTTTTGTGAGTGGGAAATCATCCAATGACTTCTCCCGTCCTGGGTGCGGGAGAAGTCATTGGATGATGATATGAATAGTTATTATCTTACCTATAATATAAAATTCTCGTGTCACAATGTTAGTTACCTTACTCCTTCGAAACGGCTTTACCGATTTTTACCTATATGCATATTCAGTAGGTCTGAGAATCGGCTACTATCTATTTTTCATACCCCTAAGTGTTAAGGGTTGTTCACCCTTAACATTTTAAACGCGGGTGTAACCGCGGGAGGCAGCTAGTATCTTATAAAGTTAAGTTATGTTTTTAATTATTTTAAGCCAACGATGGGGCTTGGATAAAATCATAAAAAAAAAATCATAAAATCATATTTATTTTGTAAATAGGTTATATGCACAACACTTTTACACGTCAATATTTTGGTTTTGTTATTTTAAGCGAACAATGGGGCCGGTGTTTCCTAGCTGGACTGCTGTTGATCTTTTACATTTTCATATTAATTGGATAATAATTGCGATTATAAAAAGCGTTTCTTTTTACTATTTTTAATTAAATAAAATATATTTTAATAAAATAGGTAAAACCTACAAAAATAGGTATATCTTGCAGATTACTGGGCTAAAAAAGAAACTGCCATAATGAAGGTAAAAAGATATTAAAAAAATTCTCAGTTTTACGGGAAAAGGTAGATAGTAAATTGTGGCCGATGATGATGAAATTTAAATTATTTTTAGATGCAGCTATCTAAAAATAATTTAAACACCATACATTTAAACTCTAGCAGCCATCAACATTCCCACATAGCAGTATAAAATGTATTATCCAGTCTTAAACAAAGATTTTAATTTAACCTATTAGTTGTGCTGTCTTGTACAGGATAGTTCTTAAAATAGGTCTCTATATCTTTGGTTTCGATAGGAAATGTTAATGCTAACTGTATCTTATGACTTATCTGTAACATTTGGTTAGTTTGGAAACGGATTAATTTTAAAATACACTTATTTCACATCACAATATCCGTCCGTATGTTTCCACACCGCCCTGGGACGTAACTTTAACGTCATATATTATAATGTCATGTTTTCACGAACACACTGTCACAGCGTTTCAACTTTATATTTTTATTTTAAACTCACTCACGGCGTATTAACTCAAAATTATGTTGATTAACCAGTACTGCTCGTTTTCACTCAGGTAATGAGTTCACGTTGACTTAATGTGATTTTTTTGTGACTAGCGTTGTTAAAGAGTTTTTGGTTAAAGGTAATTTTCTCATTAATACGCATTCGTATTAAAAATGATAATATGTGTATAAAAAAGTATTAAATAATAGACATTTGATTGCAAACCTAGATCCAATCGTTAGTAATTACGAGTAATTAAATTTCAATTGTTTTAATGCTATTTACAGGTTGACTAATGAATTGACAAAGACTCGTTCGGTTAGTCCGAAAGTTGAAGTAGAAAATTCCCCAAATACTTTTATCAATCAACGATATAAAATAATTCCAAAAAACAAAAGAATAAGAGATAACTGATTTCAAATGTCAGCCGCTTACGAGAATCAAACGCATATTATATATTTGTCAAACAACATGATTATAATGCTTGCTTTCATTACTCCTTTCCACCGCAGAAACAACATTTCATCAGCAAATACATCACGTTACATCAAAACCGAATCACCATGCAAAACCCTTAACAAAACACCATAAAAAATAGCCATTATTTTTGGAGATAACAACTTCACAGACGGGTATATCGGACGAGCAGATGGGAAATGGAACACTTAAGTCTCCGCGCATGCGCTGTCATCCGGCTGAATTATTACTCTTTCCCATCAAACTAAGTGTACTCAGCAAAAATGCTTGTTTAAAGCATATGGAAACTTGAAACTACTTGGAGTTATGTTTTTACTAGCTGTTTCAGGCGGTTTTACCTGTGTAGTCCCTGTTTCTGTAAGATCTTTGGGATAAAGACTATCGCATGTCCTGTCTCGAGCTATGGACTATGACTGTACCAAATTTCATTTGAATCGGTTCAGTAGTTTTGGCGTGCAAGCGAGACAGACTTAGACTTAAACGAGAGTTAGATTTTACTAGCTGACCGTTGCAATTGCACTCGCGTTTTAGGCTACTGTTCCGCTGCCGTGGGATGTAGCGTAATAATTGTATAGCCTATAGTTATCCTTGATTAGGCTATTTAACACATAAAGTTCTTCCTACTTGTTAAATTATTCATACCCTTTAGGGTTGGAATTGCCAAAAAATCTTTTCTTAGTGTATGCATTCTCTTCAAAGAACATACCCTCCAAGTTCCATGTCTCTATAACCAGCGGTTTTGGATGTGAGTTAATAAATCAGTCAGTCTACTATATAGAGATAAAAGTACAAATTGGCAATCCGCCTTGGGCAAATGTGGTCAACATTTCTGACAATAATGTATAAGAAGATGCCTTTACCCTGCAGTGGTACAGTAATAAGCTGCAATCTAAACCAACCCATTTTGGAGGTATAAGGAATAGATTGTGTAAAGTCATTCTCTATTGAAAAGGGAGGATACTCCGACCAGACGGGTGTCGTGTCTGGTGGGCTACTGCTCTACGGTTTTAGTCGGGATTTTGTACATGTGCCAATGTCGCCGAAAACTCTTAAACCGCGATGTAGGGTGGCAGTTGTAGTTCACGTGTTCGGCTATAGATGTTGCCACACATTGCAAGATGCGAGAAGCAAAAAGCATGAAAGAAGGAGTAAGTTTTCACAAATGCCCAAAAGTACAATAACATAATCCCGAAAATCGTCCAAACCATCTAATCTAATAGATATTTCCACCTCAGCAATTAAACTAACATTAAAAGAGATATAAAACATTTAAAGTACGGCATTGATAGTCCCACTGTGGTCTGTTTCATTACAAGGCCGGTGATGCCCCGTGGAGCTCATTTCCGGGAACCGACCGGTAACCGGACGGCCTTATAGATTATGTTGATTTTCATGTGTTAGGAACCATCTTCTATGGGGGACTGGTTCTCTACTTAAGTTGAAGTGTTTTCATAATTACTGGTAGTTTCTCTATGATCTGAACTCGACCGTCATTTCTATTTTCGCGACAAAAAAAAAACGAGTTGAGCAGTGCTACTACCGTGCCTAAGGCAAGGTTTTACAAGTGTTGGCATTTCTTCAGTCTGACATCGTCTTACATTTGGCACGCGCGAGTTCAATGTCGCGTCTCTAATATATGACGATGACAGACTTCGGAGAAACGTCAACTAGACGCGGTGGGATAGCGACCTAATTTTCTGGCAAAGCAGCGTTTGATCGGTATAGCTCGGTTACTACTATCGCCGGATCGGTAGATTTACCGAATCCCGGACACAGGACAGAGGTGTTCAGTGTAATTACAGACACATGAGATCGTAGTTTCTGTAATAGCAACCCATCGGCGAGGCTCATGGTATTGCAGATAGACGTCGGTGAAGATTATTATCTGATGACTGTCTGGTTGTTTTCCGCTCAATAATAGTGCTATAATTGTATGTTTGTAAATAAATAAATAATTTTTGAGATTGTTTTTTTTTGGAAGGCTTGTTCGTCAGAGACGTCGACAAGAAAATCATCGAGATAAGAATGTTGACGAGTTCTGGTGAAACGTTTCAATCTTTGTCATATAACATCGGAGGAGTAAGAAAACTTTTTTCTCTTATAGGTTTTATTTGTGTTAGTTGCAGACTTGCAAGTTTGACTTGATCTTTGGTTATGATTAAAACAATATAGGGTTTTAATCCGTACTAATATTATAAATGCGAAAGTAACTCTGTCTGCCTTTCTGTCTGACTGTCTGTCTGTCTGTCTCTTCGTCATGCCTAAATCACTAAACTGATTTGAATGAAATTTGGTACCTACAGATATAGTCTGGGACCCGAGAAAGGACATAGGATAGTTTCATCCTGGAAATCCCTCGGGAACGGGAATTATTATTCCACGCGGACGAAGTCGCGGGCAAAAGCTAGTTAGAAATAATTTCTTAGGTACTAGCTCGAGCACTTAAACAAACATTGACAATTTAGCAAAAAGTTTTTAATTACCTATAATCTCAGCAATATGAGTGTTTGCTACAACTTCAGTGTTTTAAAATAACCCTGTATAACGTCATGGGACAGAAATCGTAACCAAAGAAGTGAAACCAAGGGGAAAAGCTAGGTTTCTATACACAGTTACGTTGAAAGTCTGGAAAGTATATTGGAAACTAGTGCCTTTGGTGTTGCGTTTCAGGCTGAAAGAGAAGCTCCATAAACGCTAAGTGTAACAAGTTATAGTGCTTCCTGAAGCAACTGAACGTACGGCTCTTCTGAACGGGTATGAAAACATTTAGAGTTGGTTGGAAATTAATTATCCGTACTAATATTATAAAAGCGAAAGTAACTCTGACTGTCTGTCTGTCTCTTCTTCACGCCTAAACCACTAAACCGATTTGAATGAAATTTTGGTACAGATATAGTTTGGGACCCGAGAAAGGACATAGGATAGTTTTCATCTCGGAAATCCCTTGGGAACAGGAAGTAATATTCCACGCGGACGAGGTCGCGGTACGAAACATAGTTTTCTATATTGTTAGGATTATAATCAACGATATTATAAGTAAAAAAGTGTGGATAGGATAATGACATAAAACATAATCTTTAAAAACGGCACACTAACGCACATATACAATTAGACGTCAAATTAGGATGGCATGATTCCCTTTTTTACTCCGTTCCCGTATGAATTTTGAGATAAAACTATCCTATGATATAAAATTTTCTCTGACTATGGACTATTTTTGTTTTAAACATTTAGAACGATTTAGTAATTCTGGCCTGAAAGCGAGACAGACAGACAGAATAACTTGCACATAATAATATATACACATTATTATATATTATTATGGATATGAGCGGCAAATCAATGCGGTATCAAAATCTAACAGTTTTAACATAAATAATAATCCTTACTTAATGTTATTTTTACAAGTTCTGAAAGAAAATTGTTGCCCTTACATAACCAGTTTAAGGACCATTTCCTTCGGGTTGTATGTCAAGACCTTTTTTCTCAGAAACGCGAGGAGGTATCGACATAGAGTTACCAAGAAACACTTAGGTCTAAAATCTCTCTTGAAGCTATAAAAAATACGAATTTCTTAGCAACGCAATTTCTGTCTTTTTGCTTAGCTTTAGGTAAGATAGTTAAAATACCTCGGCAGAAATAAGTAATTATCTTGGGACAATTTATTTCATGAGACCCAAGGGAATGGGTATATGATTTTAGTAATGTCTGTATGCACCTATGTTGCATTCGATGTTATTATGTATGTATGTTTAACCGTAGCGCATTAACTATTCGTTCGATTTTAAAGAATGTGAATCTATTTTTTGAAGTGAAAACTTCTTTAGCGGCGTTGAGCACTTTTTCTGTAATGGGTATAAAATCTTAAACTCGCGTCAGGACACGTGACCTGATCGAAAAAGCGTAGGACGGATGGATTTTAATGTAAAATAATTGTAATAGTTTTAAAGTGTTAAATTTTTAATGTAATATAAATTGTCATGTTTGTGTACGATAGCGCAATAAATGAATATTGTATTCTACCACATAAATGATAGTACTTTTATACTGATAAAGCAATTGGTGCAAAATTATTCCCTAACCATTCCAAAATATCAAACATGCTCAACGTTAATAATCAAGTTTTCACTTCTGCCGGCACTCCCGGAGTGCAACCCGTCTTTTTTATCTGGTCCGGCTATATGACTTACTAATCTAATAAGATGACAGCTGAAAAACAAAATATAGCTTGAGAAAAATTTTCTTGAGTCGGGTTTTAGTTTTTTCACTTCAACAATCCACGTGCACAAACATAACAAAATTAACTTAACACTTATTATCACAACGGGTATTAACGCGAAAAGTGATTATAAAAGACCTGGTTGCACAGGTCGTGGTCGCAAGCAGACTCATAGAGATCGAAACGTCAAGCCTTCCAAGGTATTTATAATCACTTTTCGCGTTAATACCCGTTGTGATAATATGTGTTAACATGAAACGCGAAAGTTTAAAAGTTAAAATTAACTTACCTTTCAACCACCATATTACAAGCATATTCAATGGCAGATTATTTCTGCTTTAACCTCCTCCCTTGTTCCTCATTTCCTCTCCTCTGTTATTTCCTCGACAGAGCGTAGAATGAGCATAAGAACATAATCTATTAAAGGGGACCTGAGCCGGTAATAGCCGTGAGAATGGACAGAAAGGCGGAAATTTTAAGAGAACAGGCACATACTGGGGTCTTAGCTAAGTCGTCTTGTGCACAGGTAACTGAGGTACAGTAAAGAGCATAAATTTTCATTAATATTAGACATATTATCAGTTAGAACATATTTTATTATATAGAGACGTAAAATTTGCAGTGTGTTCTTTGTAAAGACTAAGTAACTACTAAGAAAGGTTTTTTTTTATCCCTAAAGGGTGATATAGTGGATGAAGGTATTATAAAATTAATGTCGTGTAGTAACTTCTAATTCAGCTTAACTATTCCAAACCGCTGTTAGGTAAGAAACGAAATGGAAACAAAGTTGGAATGTTGTTTACGCAATTTTTAGATGACAAGACAGACTCCAACAAAAACGTAAATCATACGGATTAAATCAACCAACACAAACCATCGTGGGTTTAACTCATACGGCCAGATACAGCCTGATACTTAAGATATTACATGAACAATTAATTGGAAACCAAATAACATTTAAGAATCTAAATGAGTTATCTGGTAACCATACTACAGGCTCTCTTTATCTAGGATCAGATGGCCATGTGCGAGTGGTCCCAATTTTTTTTTTTATCCAACCAATACTCTATTAGGTACATCCTGTCACTTTAGGCTCTGCCAGAATAACAGCGCTGCGACTCTCTGACGCAGCTACATGCTGAGGTAGGAGCCTTTTCTGGCCTCGCACAGGCTTTATATTGTAAGCTTTGTTCGTTTCTTGTTTTTAATTGTGTGTCTGTGTGTCCAAAATAAATGTGTTTTCTTTCTTTCTTTCTATTCTATTGCCCCACTAACCCACCTTCTAATCTAAACTTTAAAACTGCAAACCTTTCTCAAATGGTACTCTTAGGAAACCAAATATACTTACCTCATTGAGTCTTCCAATACTGGCTTTATTTTCCAAGACGCGTCTTCGTTCTTAACGCTCTACTGGTATGATACGAGCGCACTCGCGCCAGTAGCTCGACTTCTATTTGAAAACGCTTTTAGCCAAATAGGTAGTGAGAATTTTTTAAAGTAATTATTTCCGGGAGTAGCCTCGCCTAATGGTTTTCATACGTTCTTCGATTTTAGAAATTAGGGTTTGGAGTTTGTAGGTGTTATTTTAACAGAATTTGTGGGTATTTTTTATCCACGATTGTTTGATTAAGAAGTTTGTTAGGAAATGCTATTTTATGTTCAAAGTACCATAGGGTAATTATTAATGTCAATCACCTGACACATATAATTAACTAGCTTTTGCCTGCGACTTTGTCCGCGTGGATTAATAGTTCTCGTTCCCGGGGGATTTCCGGGATGAAAACTATACTATGTCCTTTCTCGGGCTCCAGACTATATCTGTACCAAATTTCATTTAGTTTATTTAGTTAACTGCGTTACCGTATATTTAAATCATAATTATGTATTTGGTCCAGGGTGTCTTGTTTTCTCGATTTTGCAATTCCAATTAATTTTTAACTGACAGAATAATTATGTAGTCGATATCGGCTCGGCTTAAACGAATTGAACGTCCATAAAGATGTACCTAAATATAAATATGCCATGTAGTCTGCAGCATTCCTTATCGTAATGAGGCGATTATTGTTCAATAAAACATATTTTAAAGCTATTTTGTTGTTATATTTCGAAATGTCAAATAACACAAAACGAAGAAAATAATGCTGCCGACTATGTTCAAAAACTAAACTAAATTGAAGTTCAATGCATCTTTTTCTTTTCATTTCATTAAGATAAGGACAAAAGATAAAATATTATTTTAGTCCTGAGAACCTCGAACTAAAAGTGGACAACACAAACCACGTCATATACCAAAACCCTCACATTCTCTACAAGACTATGACTGACGTAACTCGGTTGTAAATTGTCGAGCCACGTATTTACCGAGATACCAATAAGAGCACAAGTGCTCTGGGACCAATAGAGCTGCATCGATTTCGTGAGCGCCGGTATAATGCAATCTTGTTGCTAACGTAACGGCCTGATATGCGGGAATCTGCAAGAAAATTCAATTTTTGCTTATATCAGACTTATAAATAAAATCTATATGTTTGAGTATTAATACCTCTCATATGAGAGGTGCTGGCGAGTACCAATGTGACTTTTTCAATTTATATGTACTTTCTAAAAGTTTATCTTTGACATCACGGACCTCGCGTGCCTCGGAAAGCACGTAAAACCGTTGGTCCCAGTTGTCAATCGTAGAACTTTGACAGTTGTTACGGGTAGTCAGCAGCCAGAATGTCTGACCAGTCTAACTAAGAGGTATCGTGTCGCCCAATAACTAGGATGTGGAGGTCTGATAGGCAGTCGTTTCACGTAAAACACTGGTATCCAGCTGAATCCGGTTCGATAGGATACCGACCCCAACATAATTGGAAAAAGGCTAGGGAGATGATGTAGACCAATAAGATCAGGAGTGCACTGGGACCGACAGAGCTGCCTCGATTACGTGAGCTCGATGTAATGCAATCTAGTTTTTAACGTAAAAGTTTTATATCCGCGAATCTGGAAGACAATTCAATTTGTTTATTGATATCAAAGTTATAAACGAACTGGCTGTGACCGTAGATGAATACCAGTCTATTTTTATCCTACTGTAGGGCAGCTTCGTCGCTTATAGGAATTGAGCATTGATGCCTTGCTTGCTTAGGGCGGGTTGGCGATTTTGGACTTAAGGTCATAGCTCATTAGAGCCACCCGGCACCCACTCCGCACCGACTCTTCTCCTGCGGCTAGTATTCTTTATATGGACTTGTATGGGCATGCGCTCACTATATCAACTCCGCAGCGTCACCGGATAGCCTCGGTTACCTTTATTCTCATTACTAGCTGTCTCTTGAGGTTTCGCCCATGTTTGTGGATACTTTTCCGCTCCCATAGATTGTAGCGTGATGATGTTACTACCCTTCCTCGATAAATGGGCTAACCGACACATAGAGATTTTTTTAAATCAAATCAGTAGTTCTTGTGAAAAGCACGTTCAAGCAAACAAAATTACTTTTCAACTTTGTAACATTTGTAGTTTTTGTAGATAAGTTCAAGTATCTTTAGGTGTTTTCCTGACTTTATCGATGTTGTAGAAGTCTAAGACAAACTTTAGTACGTATGTACAAAGTCACATTGACTTGCCCGGATTAGAACCTGCAACCTTATCCTCATGAGGGGCGGACGTGTTTACCTCTAGCTTGGCAATCGCCAATCTCAAATCTTAATCTAATTTATTTTTACTATAATCATAGTAAAGATAAAGATTAAAGTTTCATAAATCGACGGGCCTGTAATGGTCTAGTGGTTAGTGACCCTGACTTCCAAGCCGGAGGTCGTGGGTTCGATTCCCACCCAGGACAAACTTTGTGTGATGAGCATGATTGTTTGTTCTGTGTCTGGGTGTGATTTATCTATAATATGTATGTATTTAGAAAGTATATAAGTATGTATATCAGTCAGATGACCGTGTGTGAGTTGTCCTAAGATATTTATTTATTTATAAATCTATTGTTTTTTTTTTAAAGAATCGTTTTGTCAACAACAAAAGCTAAATCATTGTTTTCTCTACTTTTTAACCGCACGAAAATTTAAACTGTCCTCGCGTTTATTTGGTAGTTTTTTTAATAGGAACTTAAGCAGAATTTGGGCCTTGTCAATAATAATAAGCGTATCCTCATTTCGTAAAACACGAGTGTAAGTAATATGGAGAAGATAGAAATAACCTTTAGCTACTAATTCACGAAATCCAGACATGTTTGTGTATAGAGGATTCTGAAAGCCGTGTTATTCAGATAAATCAC
Source organism: Athetis lepigone (assembly GCA_033675125.1). Lineage (NCBI taxonomy): Eukaryota > Metazoa > Arthropoda > Insecta > Lepidoptera > Noctuidae > Athetis > Athetis lepigone. Next base: position 2,619,273 of record CM066236.1, on the reverse strand, counting down.
ATTAATTTCGCAATAAATTTGTCCTGGATTTGCAAATATATTGCTCTAACTTCAAATGTCGGATGTTATGTACAAACATAGAGTATCGTTCAAGTGTGAAACGTTGCTAAGTAATTATTGAATTCCTGTAAATTTAGGCTGAAGTGGATTTGCGTTGTAGGTATGTTTTCAAACAGCCAAAATACACTACAAATTTCTCATGTAATCAGTTTACAAATTTAAACTCGCATATGCAGACAATCAGACACGAAGATGTCGTGATGGCTTAGTGGATAAGGCACCCGCCTCTCGTGTATGAGGTTGTGGGTTCGAATCCGGGCAAGTACCAATGTGACTTTTTCAATTCATATGTACTTTCTAAAGTTTATCTTAGACATCACTGACATCCCGTGCCTCGGAAAGCACGTAAAGACGTTGGTCCCGGTTGTCATTCGTAGAACTTTGACAGTCGTTACTGGTTAGTCAGAAACTAGATCAGTCTAACCAAGAGGTATCGTGTCGCCCAGTTACTTGGTTGTGGAGGTCAGATAGGCAGTCGCTCCACGTAAAACACCGGTATCAAGCTGAATCCGGTTAGGCTGGCAGCCGACCCCAACACAGTTGGGAAAAAGGCTAGGGAGATGATGATATGCAGACAATCAGACAAGCAATTATGTAATTTAGTAAACAGTTATGATATTTCCCTTTAGTATAAAACCCGAAAATCTTTTTGTTGAAGAGGTGTGGGCTGTGTTAAGATCACAAAAGCGAAAATATTACTATGACAAGATTTCTAAACCCACAAGTTTATACGGAACCTTCTGTGTGCGTGTCTGACTCGAATTGGTTGGTTTTTCGTACGTACAACAACATGACATGACAACGTGTAATTTTAGCCTGCATTAGTCCATCTGTTGCCGTCTCTGTCTAGCGCAATCTGGCCACGATTGCCCCACAAGTGCAACAAAATCGTCACAACAGCTTCGCCGCGGTCGAACCTCGACAGCGATTTCCTTTAGCGTTCAGTAGGAGCCATCTTAGTCCAAGTCTTAGGGTGCATTTGCGTAACGTAGCCAGCCCACTACCACTTTAGATTGGCTGTTTTTTCCCGACATCCGCAACTTATTATGGAGAATACCGATAAAAGGTAGATTTCAAATTAAACCATTACTGGAATACTTAACGAGAAAATGCTTGCATTTCATTTCATCCATCTCCTCCTATTTGCATCACAAAAAAACTAAGGATGCTTTAAAGCACTATCGAAAGATATTAAGGAGTTCTTCAAGAGGAGCAGATCATGAATTTCAAGGGGGTAATCGAAATGCATTAACTGAAGAAGAAGCCTTAGAACGTCGAGGGTCCTCAAATGATTTATGCGGAACCTTTTATATTTGAATCGTATGGATCTGGATTTAAGGTGAAGTGAGGAGAAAATAGAAAGTAGTTTTTGAGGTTAAGTGCATGAAGGGGCTAGCTAGATGCTGTTACTAAGCCTATTTTGTTCATCTTTAAGTTTTTAGTTGAGCTAAATGATTTCTTTTTTGTGGGTGGAAAATCATCAAAAGGCTCCTCTTGCTCTTGGAATAGCGAAAGGGAATGTAAGACTGCTACTGACTAAAAACCACCTATATTCCTTTATTTAACTTAACCTTTTATGCCCGGGGCCGCGGTATCTCCTTCAAACAACCTGCAGCCCCGGCAAGAGCTAAACGATAACTGACAAATGCTTGCACAGTCTGCACAGATCAACTCAAATATGTTTGCTTCTCTCATAAAGAGCATTTTAGCCATTAACCTAAATGGTCCTCGCATGATTTGATCAATACGATTGTACGGGCTTTAAAAAAGATTGTTTCTTCTCAGGATGGTCATCTAGGAAACACCGGCCCCATCACTCGCTTACAATAAGCAAAAACATATTGAGGTCTAAAAGTGTAATAATTAACCAACTTACAAAATAAATAATATTATTTTATCATCATTCTATCAGCGGCAGAGAGTATTGTTGTTATTTATATTGATTTTATTGAATCTTACAAAAGTTGCATAAACGGGTACATTATTTGAATGTTGAAAGGTTAAATATTAAAATTTGTACGGAAGCGCTGCGTCCAAGTTGCTCGCAGTTTAAAACCTTTTCTTATTTTGTGGCATAGCTGCATACAAAAAAAACGATATTTTAGGACAGTCGATACTCTATACTTTGATATTTAGAAAATTTGGTACTGTGTACTTTCGCGATTTAGGTATTTCGATGACACTTTTGTAGAATGTCAGCTTACCATTATACACCGGTAGACAGACGAAGCCGCAGAAAACATCCTAGCTTATTAAGACGTCAATTTTGAATTCGTCGACAATTATCGGCCGTGATTAACGTCTTGTTGGCTCTAGCTCCTGATTTTCTATTTTGATTGGATCAATATTATCATAGGGATTATGGTGATTATGTAACTTGCTTCCTGTGTGCTGAAAGATAATGTCATTACCTTATTAACATTACCGACGCAGTAATGTAATCTTAGTAGGGTACATGCCGTTTAGACTTATAATTACTAGCGTGATTGTCGTTATTTCGACCCACTATTTCGGCCTTTTAGTGTTTGAATTTCGAATAAACCTTTTTTAGTAATTACCTACTCTTCACAAAAAACACACCCTGCAAATTTTGTGTTACTAGCCAGCGGTTTGAGCTGTGCGTAGATTTATTAACAGTAAGTCAATCAATCAGTCAGCTTACCATTTTATATATTTAGTTGTTTCCAACGATTTTTACTAAAATTTCTATATTTATCACCCTAGCTTTTTCCAAGCTGTGTTAAGATTGGCTTACAGTCTAACCGGATTAAGCTGAAACCAGCGTTTTACATGAAGCGACTGCCTATCAGACCTCCACAATCTAGCTACTAGGTTACACGACACCCTTTGGTTAGACTTGCCAGACTTTCTGACTTCTGGCTACCAGTAATAACTGTCAAAGTTCTACGAAAGACAACCGGGACCAACGGCTTTACGTGCCTTCTGAAATACGGATTTAGGAAGAAATTTGAAATATTTGAAAATCAACTCAATTAAAAATTGAATGTCTCGTAAAAATATATTTTGCCATACAAAATAATAAAAACCAATATTCCTCTGAAAAATGTGGTTAGTTGTTTGCTTACCACATTACTCGGTGAAGTGAACGATTTCATCATTTTACCTGTTGTCAAAACTCGGTTAATAACTAACGCAACATTTTAATAACAATAATAAATTCGCGGAAATAACCCACAAAATAGGTCAGACATTTTCCAATGCAGAATATTTGCAGTAACCCGCTTTAAAACACATTCTGCATTTATACTTGAACGCACAATGTCCACGCCTACATTCAGTACAATAGCCAGAAATTCAGTACATTGTAATAAGAGCAAAATTGCGGGTACTGGCATCCAAACACCGCGATACGTCGGTGAACGTTCGAAAAATAGGATCCGTTGAAAAAGATGGGTTAGGGTCGGAATACACGGGTCTTAAAATTGTGAGGTACAAAAATATTGCGTTTAAAAAGCATCGGTATTTTTATATGTTTTAAAGGCCGTTATTTTGCTATAAATGCGAAGATAAATATATATAATATAAAATTTAAGTACTTTTAAACTTTTAAAAGTGTAATAAAACTACTACAAGACATAACAATAGTTTGAAACTTCTATAGTTTTGCAATTCTATACCAGTTAAAGATTTTGTGTTTTTTTTTGGTTTAAATGTACTTATTAACCCTTTAATTCAAATAAAAAAAATGCACGAGACAAAGACAAAAAAATAAAAATTTAAGAACGACGACTGAAGGAAATCAATTTAATAAGAAAAAAAATGAAATGTAATCAATAAAGCTTTAAAAATCACAAAATACACCCATGTCAAAGTTTTATGATCATAAAAAATGCACTTAAAATCACTACTTTAATACTGTTGCCCTTAATGTTCCGGGGTCACGGTAACTATTATAACCATTCCGCAACCCCGGACTACTTTAATACTTAAGTCATTAAATATTGAATATTGATAAACTTACCCAAACAAAGTCAACTACACGAACTTCACACCTTATCACCGAACACAGACGTCGATAAACGTCGAAGCCACAACACCCAAACGTATTCACACGTAGGAAAGTACCCTACAGTGTGTCCTACACTTTACACACTCCTACAGGAAACGGATGTGGCTCGCGGCTCGTCCTGAGCTGTGTAATTTCGCGCGCTCGTTTTCCGCATTCTATTTTTGAATGTTAGTATGCGTTCCGGTTTTTTTTTTATATACTGACCTACTGTCGCTTGTTAGCGAAACTTGTGGCAACACGAAGTGGAATATTATTCATTTTCATTTTAAGTTTGTCCATTTTAAACTCCGTACGAATGAAAAACTTTATTCCAGTTGGAAGACGTAGTTTTTCATAAAGCAAATGAAAAATTTTATGCAAATGTTTTATGTGTCGTGGAAAGCTGTTTTCTGTCTGCTTTGAAGAGTCGTTCGCTAATTAATACTTTTGACTTACTTACGTAATGTTGGTTGTTCGGTCAAAGAACTGAAAGAGCTGAGCTTACCTGTAACAACAATAATTTGAATTAATAATAATAACTAACTGAACTCGCCTACTAATATTATAAGTGTGAAAGTTTGTATGTGTGTGCTGAATAAGGATCTTTGTTACTCTTTAACGCAAAACTGCTGAACGTATTTTACCTACGGAAGCAAAAAGCAAAAGAGAGAAAAAAAAAACAAAAAAAATTGAAGGGTTCGACCTTTTCTTAATTAAATGAAAAGAAAAAGATGAAGTAAACCTACATTTAGATTATGAACAAAAGAATCAGTACTAACGTAAATAATTATTTCAAACATCATCAAATCTACAAATACCGTGACCTAAATACTATTGGAACTATTTCCATTGCATGGAAATTTGCATGAAAATGAAAATTGGTTATCAAGCACGAATAATGTATACAATATTATTGTTGGCAACACAATACAGCTCTATGGAGCTGGTTACGCTATGAAATTAAATTTTATCTGTTACAAAAGCATATTTATAATGTTAATTAAAATTGATAATTTGTCATTTTTGTGTTGTAACAGACTGACATGCAGGTTTATATTTATATATCATGCTATTTAACAACAGGAGATCCCGGTAACAAGTAAACTATTATTTGTTTTTATACTGGCACTAGCTTTTGCTCGCGGCTTCGCTCGCGTTAGAAAGAGACAAAAAGTAGCCTATGTTACTCTCCATCCCTTCAACTATCTCCACTTAAAAAATCACGTCAATCCGTCGCTCCGTTTTGCCGTGAAAGAAAGACAAACAGACAGACAGACAGACAGACAGACAGACAGACACACTTTCGTGAAACTGCCATCACTTGTTTTAACCCTCTAGGGTGACAGTTTGTTTATCATTAGATAGAGAGGAAAAATAGCTTAACCAATAAGGTCCTGGCGGGGTTGCGAAATGGTTCTCATAGTTACCGCAACCCCGGAACTTAAAGGGCAACCAAAGGAACATGGGTGGGTTTAAGTCAGTAAAATCCATAAAAAGGGGTTATCAATTCCAAAAAAAATTTTCTTAGTGGATACTTACTCTTTACCAAGAACAAACGGGGGTACCGTTTCATGTCTTTTCTAGGACCAGCGGTTTGCGCTATGCGTTGATATATCAACATTACTCAGCCAGCTTACAACTTAAATTATACAATACTAGCTTTTGCTCGCGACTTCGTCGGCGTGGAATAATAGTTCCCGTTCCCGGGGGATTTTCAGGATGAAAACTATCCTATGTCCTTGCTCGGGTTCCAGACTATATCTGTACCAATTTCATTCAAATCGGTTCAGTCATTTAAGTGTGAAGAATAGACAGACTGACAGACAGACATATAGACAGACAGAGTTACTTTCGCATTTATAATATTAGTATGGATAGTATGGATTTTGATCTCCCGAATGCCATACGTATGACGTATATATTCAAGTACAATATATGTAAATATATGAGTATGTTTATTATTTGTTACTTAGTCATAATATAATACTTTATTTTAAACATCATTTTATACATTCACACTTTTAGTGCATCTACCTCATAATTTCTCTGCACCACCTGAAGGTAGACTGGCAGAGAATGCCTACGGCATTAAGTCCGCCTGTACACTACGTACTAAGTATTAAATAAATATATATAAATACATATACAAAACCGAACATATTTACTACACATAATTCCTTTATGAATAAAACTTAACTACAAATGAGCTTTTATGATCTAATATAAAATTCCCATTTTCTTAATTACCACAGACTATAAAAGGCGGTAAATGAGACGTAACTGTCATCGTAAAGTCACTTAATACAGCCGTATATAATATATATTAAGGAGAAAATGTAATAATTTTGTCAGAAATGTATTTATTATATTATTTATTCGAGTCGTAATCAGTGAAATGTTAGGTCGATGTACTTAGCTACTAGGTAGATAACGATGTAAGGTTATTTTGTCGGTATGAGACTTATTTTAAGAAAATTTTGTATAGAGCAATTAATATTTGAAGAGATTTTGGTGAAAATAGCCACAGATAATTTATTCTTAGAAGTACCAAAAGATACAACAAAAGGATAAAAACAATATAAGAGACATTAAGCCAATTACAGATTCTCACGGATAGAAACATATCAAATAACAGAAAACTGACGATTACTAATTAGAAAGACAAAAAGAAAAAAGACATAATTTAGCATCACTTATACATACAATCCGTACTATGAAAAAGTTCGCATTTATCTGGGTGCGTGCCGAATAGGTTTTCGTATTAAATGGATCAAAGGAGAATTCGTTACAAAGAACATTAAAGTCCTTACTCGCTCGCACCATGTACGAGTTTCGCCTGTAGTTAGAAGAGGAACAAGGGCATTAAAGTTTGGTTTGTGTATTATATCCCAAACATCAAGAATCGGCGAGTAGATTTAAAAGTAGATAGATGTTTTCAAATTTCGTTATTTTGTTATTAATCTTTCGAACACACGTGATTTGAGACACAATAGAAAGACAATAGCAGCCCGACAGCTGGCTCTCGGTTGGTCGTCAAGAGGTTAATCTAACTGTCCCCCGCGGTTTCACCCGTATTTTGGTTACTACTTCTCTTATCTCTCTACAAGCGTGATATTATATAGCCTTTCTCGATAAATTAGGTGTCCAGCAAAAAAAAAATGTTTTTAAAAACGAACCAGTAAAATATTCCTGAATTTTGCGCTTTCAACCAAGTAAACAAACTTCAGCTTTATAATATTAGTATAGATTATTTGATGGAAAAATAACAAATCCAGTAATCGACCCATAGTTCACTTTAAAAAAAACAAAAAGCAATACTAACGTGTAAAAATAACGTGTAACGTGTATAAATATAACCAACTTACAAAATAAGTAAAATAAAGTCATTTCATATTTATTATCCTATTGGTTTCGCTCTTGTAGTTTTAATAAAGTACAAACACAAAAATATTAATATATTTTACCTCTCACATAGAATTATTCAAGAAAACTGATAATAAAAAAACCTAGTAAACATCTTAATACTGCCATACTTTTTACTGATTTATATTTCACGCACTATCCATGATAAATAAGAACTACTAAGGTAAAAAAGCCGCTAAAAGCAGGCCGGTTCGTAGTATTTAGGGTTCCGGCTTAGACCACACCGAGTAGTCTTAAGACTGCGCCGGTCTGTCGTAATTACTGTCTTACGTACCTGAGCTAGTACCCAAAGTAAATGTATGGATTAACGTATACAATATAACGATTATATAATTATATATATATATATATCTTATTCACATATAATTATATATATATATATATATATTATATATATATATATATATATATATATATATATATATATATAACGGATGTATTAATGTATGTATCTAAGTGACATAGCTATTTTAGACTATTCTAACCAAAGTATTTTATTTTTTCATCAAATAAATATTCTTATAATTATAAACTATTATTAAGCTCTTTTGTCTCAAGGATGTGGACACTTAATTGTTTATATATAACTAACTGAACGGCACATATACATTAGCGCTTTTGCCTTGTAATGTTATATAGCTTACAGCCTTCCTCAATAAACGGGTCATCATAAAAGTACTTTATTCGATCCGGACCATTAGCACAGATTAATAAATAGTTACTACGTAGTTCTGGAGATTAGCGTGTTAAACCAATCACTTCTTCAGCTTTATAAAATTAGTATACATTGGTGCTGCTTCTCTTCACAAACTGAACAAAATTTAAGTTAAATGCATTTTTCTCTTTCTATTTCTTAAAGAAACACAACACAAAACACACACAGACAGAAGATACATTTTAGTTTAATCCTGTCAAATAAGATAGCAACTGAAGAAAATTGACGTATATTTAGACGCCATGTTTTTAAATCGCGTCTAAATTATCTATGGAGTGTCTTAATTTGACAGGACTTAACTAATATTTTATCTTCTGTTCTTTTCTTAATTAAGGGCCGATTTTTCAATCATCAGTTAACTTCTATCTGAGGAATAAATATGACGGTTTGACATATTACAAAAGCTGTCAAAACGTCAAACGTATTCGTCAGATAAAAGTTATCTGGCGATTGAAAAATCAGCCCTAAATGAAAAGAGAAAGATGCACTTAACTTAAATTTACTAAGAGAATTTATTTAATAAGAGAATCGCCACCATTGTGTTACCTTTTTTTAGATTTTGTATATTTTTTTGTAAATAAATATTCTATAAACACACACATACTTTTACTATTTTAATAATGTAAGACTCTAGTAGAATTTAGAGAATTTTTACCCATCTCAAATTCCAGTGTATCAAAGAGCATAAAAGACCTGTGAGACTGGACAGCATGCATTATTTATGAATCCTTTGCGATTTAAAAGAGTGAAATAAAAATAAAAACTGTTTTTGTTAATAAAACATGAGCCTGATTTCAACCTTTATCAACAGTAATGGATATTACTGGATGGTGTAAAAATAATAATAAGAATACTAGCCTATTACTGTCCCTCTAAAGGGCAAAGGCCTCTTCTCATACAGAGAAGGTACGATTCGATTAGACACATTGATCACCGGTATCTAAAAACCAGTACTTCCTACCCAACTGAAAAGAGAGTTATATTTTTTGAGCTTACTGTTATGGGGTGGGACGAGATAGTCTTTTTAAAAAAACACTTTTTAATCGAACTAGAAAAATATATTGTCCAAAAATTCGAAATTGACAATTAATTGGCGAAATTATAGACTTGTCCATCAAAACCGTAAGCCGAACTGAAAATGCGCATCGCCGGAAATACTTACATTGCTTTCGATTGACGTCAATCAGATTCGAAGTAAACAACTGATGCGTGGTCAGCAGTTTACTTAGGGTTGTTACTAATACTATTAAATATAGTAACAGTACCTATATAATTATGTTTGTCTCATTCTATGGCACGCTCTACAGCCTAAAATACGATTTCGACGAGGTGTCATAGTACTTGTCTCAGTTGTGGGATTGATTTAAAAAAAAGATTTAAATAAAAAATAAACTTAAATTATTAAATGAACTAACCAAAAAACCACCGGTTGTTTTATTAGTTAGTTAATATTTTTTAATGACGTTTTTTATCATGCAATGTTGTGGTTGGGCATTAGTTAAGGCCTCTCATATTTGAGTTAACAGGTGCATATCCAGGCTAGGATCAATGTAACATTTTCGATTTATAATTATGTACTTTGTAAGTTTATTTAAAACATCATCCATCGATCCGTCGCGGGTACTTGCCTTGCCGCGGGACACCACAGTGTCGGTTTGCTCCGCATTAATTAGCTTCAAATAATAGTCTAATTTTGAATCCAGTCAAATACAAAGTTACCCTTCTTGAGAAAAACACCTGCTGCATCTAGTGTTGAAAACAGTGTATCAGAAACTTAACGCGATACGAAGATATAAGCAAAAACATTTTTGCAATTTTGTTAAACCCTGACCTACGACAACTCGCAAGTCGCCCGTGGTAACGCCGTGTCTCGCTACTACCGCGCGTTCGGAACCGTTCGGCTGGAGTTCGGCTAGAGTTCGGCCGGCCGCTACAGATCGGCTCGAGTTCGGCTGAGATCGGCTCTGAGCGAAGTGTGAAACATCATCGTGCGTCGTGTATCGCTAGCGCTCCGCTATTATAGCGCTACCTTCAAGAACTACTTCGACGCGTGAGTTACCAGTTTATTACTATCTGCAGTATAAAAATGCCGCCGTCGTGTAAAGCCTGCGGCAAACAGTTTAAGTCTAATAATAACTTAAGTTGCTCAAAATGCAAAGATTCTTACGATATAGACTGCCTGAATATAACTGTTGAGTCGTTTCAAAAACTCTCGATTAGCAACAAACTGTCTTGGATCTGCCCAACCTGCGTATGCTCACAACCAAAGAAAGGAAATATCAACACTCCGGTTCGCAACCCCGCTTTAACTGTCGATCACTTTTCCCCTGATAACGTTAACTCAGTACGGGGCTCTAGAGGCAAACCTGCCACAACATCTGATTCCTCCATTTCTGAATTGCTAAATGAAATTCGTGAACTAAGGCAGGAGGTAAAAGAATTGAAGCAGGGAAATATCGATTTGATATTATTAAGAAAAGACATGAAAGAGATTAAAGATCAAATTGCAAACCGCTTCGCAGATTTTCAGAAAATCATTGAAGACAAGGACAGAGAAATAAATAACTTAAAGTTGTCAGTCTCACAATTGCAATTGGCAGTCAGCAACATCGAGCAAAATGCGCTCAAGAACGAGATAGAAATCTTCGGTATGCCTGAGGAAAGTAATGAAAATCTGACCCACGTCTTGCTAACGATGTCACAGAAAATGAACGTACAACTCCAAGAATCAGACATTTGCGATATAGTCCGAGCTGGTCCCAAACACCAGAAGACTGACAAAAACTCGCCTCGTCCCAGACCTATAATTGTCAAACTGTCTAGGAAATCCAAGAGGGACGATTTTATCAGTGCAGCCAGGACTAGAAGAAATCTATCCTCCGAAGACATTATCACAGGTACATCATCTAAAATCTTTGTTAATGAACGTACTACAAAAGAAAAAAGACTGTTATTTCGTGAGGCGAGAGCAAGAGCCCGTCACAATGGTTTTCGCTTCTGCTGGTTGCGCAATGGTTCAATTTTCATCAAAAAAGAAGAAGGACTTGCGGCGATTCGCATCCAGTCCGCTGAAGAGCTCGATAAGCACATTAAAGCCGCCCCTAACACGTCAGGTGACTCTCAAGAAATTGTTAATTAACCTTTCGAACTACAAACTTTATGTCATATTTACCAGTCGATCTCACTGTTATTTTATGCTTTTTCGACTTATATTAATTTTAATTTGTTACTCTCTTTATGTTATAACTGATATTCGATTTGTGTTAATTTTACTTTATTTACTTTCTTTTGTAACTAAACAAATCACACTATACAAACTCACCACTTTTAAAACGGAAAACACAAATAATAAATACTCAATCACAAGAATATATCTACACTTTTTCACTATGCCTGATAAAACTGTTCACAAACACAAATTAGCCTGTATCGTTAAATATACATTTGACAATAAGCATAAATATTTAAACTTATCTTATAGAATGACATTTGCTATAACTTATTATATAACATTTATTATTCTACCTATAATTTCCTATGGCTACACTTGACACAATGAGTTGTATTGACGCTGCTTTCCCTATAAAATGTCATTCTATAAGTACTGCTGAAGATTGCTTCGATATAATACACAAACATAGAATCAAACTCTTAACATTGAATATTCGTAGTCTTAGTTGCAATTTTAATAGTTTTCTCATAGTTCTAAAAAGAATGAATATTGACTTCGACGTAATTATACTTACAGAGTGTTGGCTCTGTGAAGGGTCGGTTTTATTTCAAATCGACGGTTTTAACGTCTTTCATACGACAAAATACATAAACAAAGCGGGTGGAGTTGTTGCGTACGTAAGAGACACTTGGTTTCCACAAGTTAGTGAACCAACTATAGAAGATGCACAATGCATCGCTATCACCATCCCAAACATTATAAATATTCTTGGTGTCTACAGGTCGCCTTCCTTTAAAAACTCAGACCGCTTTATTCAATCAATCCATGAGGTAATACAAACTACTAACAGTAAATTAAGCTCAATTTTTACTGGTGACATCAATATTAATATAATCAACACACTTACGCCTGACTCCAGTAACTATCTATGTACCATGGCGGAAGTAGGGTTTAGACCCGCCGTAAACGTCCCCACCAGAAACAACGCATGTATTGATCATGTCTTTTACAAAGGCTAATCAGACGTGGAAACAATCGTTTGTCAATCAGCAATAACTGATCATCATATAGTAATTACAGGTATAAATGCAAGTGACTCCATCAAAGCTAGGCTACCGATATATAAACTACGTATTGACTTTACCTCTATAGCAGAAGAATTAAATAATGTCGACTGGTCTAAACTAAATAGCATACATAACCCAAACGATCAGCTAGACACTTTTCTCAACATCATTAAGAGGGCTATTGATTCAAACTCAGTATCTGTAATGATTAAGCGTTCCAAAACAATCTTAAAACCTTGGATGACTCAGGGACTGTTAAGGTGTTCTCGTCTCCGTGATAAACTGCACTTAGAAGCTAGAAATAGGGCAAAGGATGATATAAAATCAATAACCTATACCAGATATCGCAATTTTTATATTACCCTACTACGGAAATTAAAAAACAATTATGACTCAGAGATGCTACAGAAACACCTGAACCATCCACGCAAACTCTGGCAAGCCATTAATGAAATTACAAGTAGAAGAAGAAACACCTCAAAATCATCTGATCTATTAACTGGAGATCCATGCCCACAAACTGCAATCAATTATTGTAATAAGTTCTTTGCATCAGTAGGACATCAATACGCTGGCAATATCCTACAATGTCTTGGAACAAGCCAAACTGCACTATCCAATAAAGTTGACATCTCAATGGCTCCCGCTAACTCATTCTTCTTTGTCCCTACTGAATGTAGTGAAATAGAAAGTATTATCATGAATCTTCAATTGGGAAGTGCTCCTGGACTTGATGGTTTCAATAGTACTTTAATCAAAACACTTAAGGACCATATAGTTGAACCCCTCACTTTAATAATAAACCAAAGTTTGTCATCAGGAATAGTTCCCGAAGCCTGGAAAACTGCAGTTGTCGTCCCAATTCACAAAGGTGGAGAAACTAATTTACCTAACAACTTTCGTCCCATATCGTTGCTTCCCATATTCGCAAAAATGTTAGAAAGAGTTTTTAATAAACGACTTACAAAATATCTTGAGAGCAACAATATTCTTTCCAACAATCAATTTGGTTTCAGGCAGGGTAGATCTACTGAAGGAGCAGTAAAGCTATTAACTGAAGAAATTGTTACCCATCTTGATAATGAACACGCCTGCGTCGGAGTTTTTCTTGATATAGCAAAAGCTTTCGATACCGTGGCAATACCAATTCTATTAAGAAAGTTGGAGGGCATCGGAATCCGAGGTACTGCTTTAGAGTGGTTCCGTAGTTACTTAACTGGCAGAAGCCAACGCGTAAGGGTTGACTTGGTGCTCAGTGATCCGGAAATTATAGAATTCGGTGTACCACAGGGCAGTGTACTCGGACCGACACTTTTTCTTCTGTACCTTAACGAATTGGCCTCTCTACCTTTAATGAATGCAAAAATTATTTGCTATGCAGACGACACTGCAATAATATTTCATGGTGATACATGGAGTGAATGTTTTCTACACGTAGAACGGGGTATGGCTACAGTAGCTCAGTGGCTAAGTAATAACCTTTTGACCTTAAATGCAAATAAAACAAAGTTTCTCTGCATGCATAAAACTCTTGCATCTTCTCCTAGTCTTAGTCCAAATATCAAGATACATACCTGTAAACTGGATATCACTAATATAATTGTTGACTGTGGCTGTAGCGAAGTTTTAAGGGCAAAATCCATAAAATACCTTGGAGTAACCATAGACGAAAAGCTAACGTTTAATGAACATATAGCGGCTCTCTCAGGTAGAAGCAGGAAACTCATATACGTTTTGAAAGAGCTGAGAGACGTTGCCAACTTCGAACTTCTTAAAACTGTATACATTTCGCTGTGTCAGTCTATTCTGACTTATTGCATAAGCGCTTGGGGTGGCACGGCATCCTCTCATCTAATGCAATTGGAAAGAGCACAAAGATCAATACTCAAAGTTATGTTAAAAAAACCCTTAAGGTTTCCAACAGACGAGCTCTATAAATGTGCAGGAGTACTAAGTATACGGAAACTCTACATACAAAATGCAATTCTACACACCCATAAGGTAACCTTGAACTCCCCTAACTACAATGAACTTCTAAAATGTCGAGTATTTAAGATAAATTCCATCAGAACTAGAACAATCTTTGCGAAGCGCTTCCACATGTTTTTGTTCCCTTTTTTATATAATAAGGTTGTTAATAAGTGTGATATTAAGAATAGCAATGTTAAACAGGCTCTAAATAAGGTAAGAAATTATCTCTCAAACCTTAATTATCAAGAGACTGAACAGTTACTAAGAGTCTCCGTCTGACGGATCACTCTAGGCATACCACATAGTTTACGTTGTAGGTAGATCACACACACACACTCTCACACATACACACAACCACACCCACTCTCTCTTACACACACACACATAATGTCTTACACAAGTCACACTCAATTTATTATAAATTTTAATTTCTAAGCTTTTATTTTACAAGAACAATATTGTTACAAATTATGCGATGTTATCTTTGAGTTTTTAGTCCTAGGCTCTAGTAATTATCCGTCTTGCTGATAGCCACGACACAGGCTGTGCCTAGTGTGGCTCTCATTTTAACTCTACCATGTACCTCTTGTGGAATAAATAAATATTATATTATTATTATTTGTGTGTGTTTGTATTTCTCAGCTCTTAGGCTGGTATTAGCTACGTTCACGGGCCGAAACCAAGTAAACGCGGCGTGTGGTGTATTTAAGAAGAGGGTGTGATTTCTTCTTCCAACTGCATGAATTTTCTTACTATCCTACATGTGTTTAAAATGGCTGCTTTTTGTAAAATTATGTAAACGGTTTCTTCTAAATCAATTAATTTTAAGCTACGGAGAAGATGGTTGGGAATAACACCCGTGGTAGAGAGGACTATGGGAATTACGTAAACTTTGTCTTGTCTCCAAATTCTTGCGACTTCTTCTTTCAGCTCGGCGTATTTGTTTATTTTTTCAGCTATTGTTTTTTGTAGATTGTGTGTGTTGGGAACTGCTATATCTATGAGGTATGTGATTTTTATTATTTTATCTTGTAGGGTAATGTCTGGTCTGTTATAGTGAATGGTTTTATCTGTGAGAATGGCGCGGTCAAAGTACAGTTTGTGTGTATCATTTTCTAGGATAGTTTGTGGTGTGTATTTGTAGTAGGGGGTTTTAGTATTTTGAATGAGAGAGTGTTTGAGTGCTAGTTTTTGATGAATAATTGCTGCAACCTGGTTGTGTCTATGAGTGTAGTCTGTTTGCATGAGGGTTGTGCATGCTCCGGTTATGTGCTGTATAGTTTCAGATTGAGTGTGGCACCTGCGGCATTTATCGTTGGTGACAGTAGGGTCCTTAATGATATATTTTCTGTAGTTTTTCGTGTTAATTATTTGGTCTTGTATAGCTATCATAAAGCCCTCGGTTTCTGGAAATAGGTTACCTACTTTAAGCCACTTATTGGAGGCTATTGTGTTGATATGGGATTGTTCTAAATCATGGGGATGTCTGCCATGAAGGACCTTCTTTTTCCAATTTTCAATTTTTATATTCTGTGGGTCAGTGTTGATTGTGTCTTGTGTGTTTTGTTCATTAAGGTTTAGCGGGGTATAATTTAAATCATTTAATGTAACAGCTTTATGTATAGAACTAGTGCGAGATTTTGCTTGGAAAAATGTTTTGAGTCTAATGATTTGCTTTTGCCAAAGGTGATGGATGTCAATTAGGCCTCTCCCTCCAATGTGCCTTTTGATGGTGAGTCTCTCAATCGCAGATTTGGGGTGTAGGTGGTTGTGTTTAGTGAGTGTTGTGCGTGTGGTTCTTTCTATCTGTTCTATGTCAGTTTTTGACCATTTTATTACTCCGAATGAGTAGGTCAGTATTGGTACGGCAAAAGTATTTAAGGCTTTAATAAGGTGTTTTCCAGATAGCTGCGTTTTGCAAATGGCATTAATTCTTCTCCTGTATTCAGTGTTTAGTGTCTGTTTAATAGCTGTATGGTCAAGTCCTTTGAGTTGCTTGTATCCTAAGTATTTGTATAGATCTGTTGGTTCCATAGCTGCTATTGTGTCAGTGTCGTTAACTGCATAGTTACCGGGTTTAATTTTACCTCTTATAATATGTAATGTTCTACACTTATCTAACCCAAATTGCATATTAATATCTCGACTAAATGATGTTGTAATTTCTATAAGCGTTTTCATTTTAAAACGCATAAATCGTATATTTCTACACTCTTTTTTTTTTTGTTGAGTTGGAAATCATCAAATGACTACTTCCGTCCTGGGTGCGGCAGGAGGGCGTGTCAGACTTTTACTGACTAAAACCCACTCATGTTCCTTCAAATGCCCTTTATGTTCCGTACCGTGTTACGGTAACTATTATAAACATTCCGCAACCCCGATATTTCTACACTCTCAAGAGAATCAAAACTCATAGGGTTAATCTGAAAACCGTAAAATGATCAATAAAAAAAATTAATTACTGTAACAAATAACATTTGGAACTAAGCAATGTCTTATAGCACTTGAAAGGAAAAAATATGAAAACCGTAAATCTGTAAAAAAATAAAAAAAGATTTCTTAACCTTCAAGTATGTACAAAACTCTCAATGTGCAAGCCCAAGAAGCACTTGGCCAGTTTTTCTATCCTCCCACAATATTATCGTTAAAGTGGTAAACTTTCCCCAACCACTTCCGCATTAAATTTTCATTAAAGCACGCTCACGTACCTTTGCACCACAGTGTACTAAACAGCGGTTACTTATGTGGTTTGTGTTTAAAATATAATATACTACACTGGCTGGCCATTTCCTCGCGCCAGTCCCAAAGGTGCCATTCCCACTAAATTCTGTAAAAGCTTTCCTACTCGCATGCTTGCCATTCCAACATACCAGAATCTGTACTTACTTGTGGCCTCAAGTGTATTATCAAACACACTGAACTCTCAACTCTGTTAATAAGTTATAGAGTTTAATTTCCTTTGTAAGTGGTTTGGAATACTTTTGTTTAAACAGTTTCGATGTAATAATGCGTGGTTATAAAATCATTACCGTTTGAGTTAAGTAGGTCAATTTTCTTTAATTAATGTGATGAATAAAGATTATGATGGAATCAATAGGATTTGAGAAGGGAGCGAGTCTTTGGTATTAGGTACGGCATTGTCTTAAGCTTTTAAAATTAATTATTTTGATTAATTAGGTGTGTTTTTGCTAAAACGGACCCAGCCAAGTCAAAATTTCTTATTGTGTTATACTTATTGATATTTATTTGAAGCATTCTTAGATGCATTTTCACTGTTATTTTTGACGAAAAAGAGTTTAACCCTGTATTTTCACTTGCAATATGTTACATCTTTGGATACTAGTATGGAGTTAGTCTTTCTAAATATTATTGCGACAAAACAATCTAAATCGAACAGTTTCTTCAGCTTTATTATAGCAAGTACTAGCGTAACTTTTTCCGAGCGTAATTTATTGTGCAAAAAAATATTTTTCTGGAGATTAGTTAATATAAGAAAGACAAACTTTGCTCTCTTATAATATTAGTTGTAGAAAGATTTTAACACAATCTTAATTATCAATTATACAATGCTTGTATACATTCGAAATTTCGAACACATTTAACCTAACGTTTGTTAAAAATAAAATTGTAATGTTGAATATTATAAATAAATATAATAAAAATGGCAATATTGTATACCATTTTGACGGGCCGTTGGTCTAGTGGTCAGTGACCCTAACTACTACGACAAACTTTGTGTGATGAGCATAAATGTTTGTTCTGTGTCTGGGTGTTTATTTATCTATAAAATGTATGTATTTAAAAATTATAAAAGTATGTATATCAGTTGTCTGATTACCATAACACAAGCTCTGCTTAGCTTGGAATCAGATGGCCGTGTGTAAGATGTCCGAGGATATTTATTTATTTTGTTTATTTTTGTTTGGTGGTAACATTACTTTAAAAATAACAACAATATATAAAGGAGATTGGTTATGGAGATTAACACTGAAAACTGCTTATAATTTCGTGTTGATTTTTATTTATTTCCCCCAAAAAAACAACTTTCAAATGAAGCCAACCAATTTTATTTGTAACGCTCTGTGTGTTTGGTGTTAGCCTACACGGCTTTCACGGGATTATGGTACAAACATGGCGGCTTTAAAATATTGTTACAAGCACTCTCTGAAAAGCAATCAAAACACTAAAATCATACAAAACTTTCTCTTGTACAAACTTAGTTCAAATACAAAGTAATAATTAATTTATCCTTCATAATTTCGAGAACGTTTTAGAGCAAGTAACATCCATCCATACTAATATTATAAATGCGAAAGTAACTCTGTTTGTCTGTCTGTCTTTCTGTCTGTCTCTTCTTCACACCTAAATTACTGAACCGATTTTAAAGTAATTTGGTACAGGTATAGTCTGGGAGCCGAGTAAGGGCATAGGATAGTTTTCATCCCGAAAATCCCCCGGGAACGGAAACTATTATTCCACGTGGACGAAGTCGCGGGCAAAAGCTAGTTTTAATATAATTAAAATTAGGTCCACCCTGCCTTACCGAGTTTGGAATTAGATGATCGTGCTTGATTTGTCATAAGACAATTATAACTAAGTAATTATAATGTGGGAGGTGAGCTCCTTGTGAAGAGTCCACTAAAAAGATTTTTGGAAATTGGACCCCAAAGCATTATTACTTAATGTCCTGAAGTAGAAAAATAGTGAATAAAAGCAGGCGAAGCTGCGGGCGAAAGCTAGTTATTTTTTATCATCATCACCTTTACCCAACTAGGTTGGGGTCGGCTTCCAGCCGAACCGGATTCCTGTTGGATTCCTGTGTTTTACGTGAAGCGACTGTCTATCAGACCTCCACAACCCAGTAACTGGGCGACACGATACCCTTTGGCCAGACTTTCTGGCTTTTGTATACCTAACGACTGTCAAAGTTCTACGAATGACAACCAGGACCAACGGCTTAACGTGCGTTCCGAGCCACGGGATGTCAGTGATGTCCAAGAAACTTTAAAAAGTACATATGAATTTAAAAAGTCACATTGGTACTTGCCCGGATTCTTTTTAAATCTTTTGGTAATTTTTAATAAAACGAAAATGATCCCAAATTAGAAAATACTGCTACACTTTTTCTATATCGAAAATTAATTTCACGACTGTGTTATTTGTAGACCCTTGATCTAAATTAGAAAATTAACATTTTAAAACTCAATTATCATTCTTAATTAATATGGTTACATTAATAAGATCTCATTACACGTTGTATCTGATGAATATACCTAATTTATTACCTAGTCTATGTAATATCTACTAATTACAACATAAATAAGTAATTATATGTGTTGAATGATGACTGTATCTGCCATACATTTTAAATGATGAAGGGGAGATTAAGTACACCATTTCGTATCTTATGAGTTCCTGGTAGAATGAATAGTCATAACGCTTAATTATTTTAGGTATAAGAAGAATAAATGTAGGGAAAGAATCATTTTTCTTGAAAAAGTCGCCACGGATACGTTCCACTGTCTTTATCTTCATCGTATCTTTCATTTTATCAACTGTCGTGCTACTGATGAATGTAGGCCACCTATTGCTTATTTTCTAGTTTACTACATATTATTAACTACTTGACCAATTTATATGTACAATCGACCTAATGGAATCATGATCCACCATAAGCTTATTTTCCTACAGACATTCAAATACAATTAGGTCGACAATCGCGTAAGCATGTATTAAAAATGTCACACGTCTAGTCTTACTATTTTGACAGCTTCAAATGATTTATCGTTGAAATGGGTCATGATTCAATTTTGTCGATAGTACCTACCTAATGTATAGCTAGTTCCACTCAATACTTTTACATGGAGCAATCAGGTCTACCAGCATCTTGATATTATTTGCTGGTTACGCAACGGTTATGGTAAAGAAACCAGTTTCTTATTCATGATGGCATGATGGTGTGATAGGCTCGCCTCCTTCTGCGAAGCAGTTATGTTAGAGAAGGAGGCGGCGGCGCACGTGAGGCAGCGACAAGCCTCACGCCCCGGACAGAGACCCAGGCGCCGTCGTCGTTGAGAGCCGCAAGTGGACTACCGGCCACCGTAGGCGTGAACCTGCGGACTGCGAGCGATGGGTAGCTCGCCGCCCGACCAGGACTAGGCGGCATAAAAAAAAAAATGGTGTGACACACTACATGTTCAGTATCCACGGTAATCACAACACCCTGAATGTTTTGTTGTACTGTATATGCAGGACATTGTAAGCTCGGCTCGTATATTAACCTACAGGACCGTAGACAGTCAGTTGAAAGACTGTCAGAACCTCCTAAATAAACAATCTCTGAAGTCAGTAGTGTAACAACCGCATAAATATGACTGACATGTTTAAACATGTATTGGTAGAGTAAAACAGTGAGCTATTTTATTTGCAGCTTTTGATGTCGTAGCAATAAGGTCGGTTTTTGTAGTTAAAATACTAACTAAAGAATTAGTGGACCTTATAATAACAATCGTTTTTTTTTTTTTTGAGAACACCTTATATATGTTCGACATGAGGCTTATTGGTCGATTTACTATTACTAAAGCGAATCACCAAAACACTTGATGAACAACAATCAAGAGAGCAAGCTGGATTTAGATCTGGATTCGCAACATTAGACCATATACACGTGGTTAATCAGCTTATGGAAAAAAGCCAAGAATATAATTTCCCAGTATACATGGCATTTGTTGATTACAACAAAGCATTTGACTGCCTAGAACATCAGTGTATTTGGGAAGCCCTGAAAAACCAAGGAGTAGAAATGAAATATATTAGGATATTAAAAAATGTGTATTCGAACAGCAAAGCACGAATAAAACTGGAGACAGAAGGGGAAATTTTCCCAATAAACAGGGGAGTAAGGCAGGGAGACCCACTCTCACCAAAACTTTTTTCATCTGTGCTAGAAGAAATCATCAGGAAGATGGAATGGGACAACATAGGGATCAACATAAATGGAACACGTCTGAATCACTTAAGATTTGCAGATGACATAATACTTACCATCGATGGCCAAATTATTAGGGACAGTATTCATTGAGCAACATTTTTTTGTTCAAACACCTTTTTCAAGAAAATAAATAATGTTATATAGGTTTTTCTGGTTTGGTTTTCCTCCTGGTATTATTATTATTAATTTTGATATGTGATACCACCATGTGATCGAGTCATTTTCAAAAAAAAAGTGGTATAGCTTATAATATGAAGCAATTTTGTTAACTTCAGTTGAAAATTACTTTTGTTTCATTGATGGCAAAAACTATTTTTCGTTTTAATTTTACAAGATGTTTCTGTTAAAACTAATCAAACCGCAGATAATGTTTCTGATGATGTCCTATTTTTCTTAAATTGAATACAAAATATTAAGTTTTGAGAACGGTATTACGTGATATGTTTAAAATTTCGCCTTTTTAAAATGGACAAAGCTGTAGACACGTCTCTACGAAAGTTTATAAAAATAAAAACGTTGTTTCTGTATTTTACACATTCTCTGAAAGATTTCACAGTTATTACAGGTGTCTAAAAGTCTGAAGTAAACAGTATTAAAGTAAAATCTGATCAGAACAAACTTCTAAAAACACAGAGTGTGAAAAAATGTGGCAAAAAACGGATCACCACTTTATGTTCTGACCTTAAAAACAGAGATATCTGCCTAAAACATGATAAAAAGTGTATTGTTTCCCTGACTACGATTATAAACGAGGGATAAGACAAGAAAATAGAAGTATTCGATCGGGCAGTTTGACGGAGGTTGGCCGAGAAGAATTGGATAAATCGCCGGCCAATCAAAAAAATCGCGCCTCACCGAGACCATGAAGTAAAAACGACTGCAGTGGGCCGGGCAACACCGAAGTATGACAGTGGCAGACAGGAATCGGTTAATCATATTACTTTTAATATTCCCATACGTCTGAAATACACTATTCAGTAATTATTGCATTATTTTCTGTGTATGCCTCTCCGACGAATATTTTTTTCAAGTGGATGTCGATAAGAGCTCATTTTGCAGTCGTACACATCGTGGAATTGTTCGAGAACAGCTCCATGCAGTTTGCTTTTTAGGGAAAACTTAACAACCAGGTAGCATCATTGTGTGATTTAACATCTCAGCTAAAAGCATGGGGTGCCTATGTTTCGTGAAAGTGACTACAAGGCAAGATCTGTACAAGTTAGTACTAGAAACTGAATTATGGCCGCAAGTCGAAGAATGGGTGCCCAGTAGCCGGAGAGTTAAATTTGATGCACGATTCTATATCGTGTATCAAGGCCAAGAGTGTTAAAGCATTCCTGTCTGAAAAATAAATAAATATTTTTTGCACTAACTAGATAATTCACCAGATACGAACTCTATTGTGAACATGCAGAAGCTCTTCAAGAGGGCTATCGTTAAGCACTTCGTAACCACTAAACACCAGCTCAATGCAGTTCATAGAAATGATTTTTATCATGACACAAGCCTAAACAACCTGTTATATAATGTATAGAACGTATAAAACGTCTTATACGAGCTGTTATTACAGCATTAGGCGGCGTCGCAAAATATTAAGTTATACACAAAATATTTACTTGCAACTTATTAATGCGTTATTTTTTTAAACAAATTACCAGGTTTAATTTCACCTTCATATTTCTTATTTTTATAATCTTAAATAATAAAGTTTTTGAATAAAAAATACCACTGAAGTCTACAACCAATCACTTTTCTAAAAAAATCAATCCAACTTCATAATACAAAAATCATGACACTGTCCCTAATAATTTGGCCAGCTACTGTATAACGGATAACCCAGAAAGCCTTAAAAAGATGCTCCAAGACTTGTCAAGTGAAAACAGGAAGGTGGGACTAACAATAAATAAAACAAAGACTAAGATAATAACTAATAGATCACAAATAAGCATTTCAGTAGATCAAGAGGAAATAGAATACGTAAACTCCTACATATATTTGGGTCAACTTATTGCCTTCAACAACCATATGGGTTCAGAGATCGAAAGACGGGTGGCCAACTCATGGAAGAGATTCTGGTCTCTCAAAGAAGTGGTAAAAAGCAAACTGTACACAATAGCAATGAAAAGGAAAGTGTTCAATACATGCATACTACCAATACTCACTTATGGATGCCAGACCTGGGCAAACACTTGTAGTGACATAGACCAGCAACTTACCTCCATTACCAGAAACCACAAACCATCACCTTCAATACCAGAACCAATACCTTTACCGTACCACCTGCATAACCATTACCTTTTGTTTTGTTTGACAACTGTTAAAGAAACAGAGAAAAAGACCGCCTTGAAAAAGGCGCGCTCTGTTTAAGAAATAAGAAGTTCGTTCTGAAAAGAACGGTTTTGGGCGCAAGGCTGTCGACGTGCGTGAAGATCATCGTAGCAGCAGAAGAAACGACGCGAAAGAAGTCACACGGCGCGACACGGTGACACACGACGCGATGACACGCAGAGATCTTCACGCAACGCCAGCAGCCCGCGAAAAGGACACGCGCGGCGCGCCCGCATGTACTTATAGACTAGCGCGGCGCGCGACGGACGACGGTACCCCCCGCGCGCCCCGCACACGCGCGGCGCATCGAGCGCCCTCTGACGTTTGTAAATTGTAAATATCATAGGCTAAGCACTACTTGTACCATAGCGAATGTAAATATAAATAGGACCATTTTACGAATAAACACAGATCAACTGGACACGTCTTTCCATAAAGATCCCGCTCTCCACCTATAAATTGGTGACCCCGAAAACTCAAGAAGCCGCAAGCTAAGAAGATCAAGACGCCTGCTTTCTAATAATAATTAAAATAAGAAGAACCGTCGAGATCAAGAATGTCAAAAGCCGACCAGATCGAAGAATTCTGTGATGCCCACGGTGCCGCAACAGTAAAGAGCGACGTCGGCGTCGCTGCCGTATCGCTGCCTGCGCGTTTACCATCTTTTTACCGCCAAAATCCACGACTATGGTTTGCGCAGTTTGAAGCCGCCATCGCCGGAAGCAAGATCGGAGAAGACCAGAAATTCAACCTAGTCGTTCCACTGCTGGGCTACAGCGATGTGGAGCAGATTGGAGACATCATCATGAATCCACCTGCCACAGGAAAATACAGCACACTCAAGAACAGGCTGATATCGACGTACCAAGAGTCGGACCATCGCCAACTACAAAAGCTACTCGCCGGACTCGAACTCGGCGACCAGAAGCCTAGCCAACTACTTCGCAAGATGCGAGATTTAAACGGAAAACTAATGTCCGACGAAGCGCTCAAAGTTATGTGGCTCAATCAACTGCCCACGCAAGTCCGCGCCGTAATATCTGTGAACACAGAATCCACGCTCGAAGTCCTGGCTGCGATGGCCGACAAAATGATGGAGCACTTCGAACCAGCGTCAGTAGCCGCAGTCTCCACAACAACCTCGTCAAGCTGCGGAAGTCACCACTCAGCATCATCCATCACGAATTTGCAAGTAGATTTGCTATCAAAACAAATCGAGAAGCTATCAGTTGAAATCGCCGAGCTACGCTCAAGCCAGCAACAGCGCACGACGCGCGCCCGCCCCTCCCGCTACCCTTCCCGCTACCGATCGTCATCGCGCCACCGCAGCATTTCGCGCCAAAACTACCGCGGATCAAGCAAACCGGGCGACGCTGATTGGCTGTGTTATTATCATTACCGATTCGGCGACGAAGCACGAAAATGCGAATCACCGTGTTCTAAAAGCAAGTCGGAAAACTAAAACATACATCGACTGTGGCGGAAGTCGATGTGAGCCAGCGAAGTTACCGCCTCTGCATCATCGACATCAACAATCGAGAGAAGTTTCTCGTCGACACCGGAGCCGACATATCAGTCTTAGCAGCAAGAAACAAAAAATATTCGCAGCCGGCGGACAGTACCTACAAGTTATTCGCAGCAAATGGCACACAAATACGTACCTACGGAGAGCGTACACTCGAGCTCAACCTAGGTTTACGTAGAAGTTTTAAATGGACATTCGTCGTCGCCGACGTCAAGACATCTATACTGGGCGCTGATTTCCTAGTAAAACACAAATTACTAGTCGATTTACATCACCGAAAACTTATCGACCGCGTCACCGATCTCGCCGTGAACACCATACGTGTACAAGCCTCAGAAGAATCCGTCTACTTAATCGACCGTAACCACGCATACCACGACATATTAAAAAAGTATCCAGATGTTCTGCGACCCGTATCACTCAAGACTTCTGCAAAACACGACGTGAAACATCACATAGAAACAACAGGCCAACCTATTTACTCACGGCCACGCCCATTGCCTCCGGACAAGTACAACGCAGCAAAAATTGAATTTGAGAAGATGATGGAAATGGGTATTTGTAAACCTTCTAAAAGCCCATGGGCCAGCCCACTACACGTCGTAAAGAAAAAAGATGGCTCATTACGTGTCTGCGGCGACTACAGGAGACTTAACGCCGTGACTATACCCGACCGCTACCCGATTCCGAGAATGCAAGACTTTACGTACCAACTACACGGGAAGAAAGTTTTTTCGAAACTCGATATGAAGATGGCTTATTATTCAATACCTATCAACGAAGAAGACGCTGCCAAGACCGCCATTATAACACCATTCGGTCTCTTCGAGTTTACTTGCATGCCGTTTGGCCTACGCAACTCGGGTCAAACATTCCAGCGTTTCATGCACGAAGTACTGCGAGGGCTCGACGATATCGTATTTTGTTTCGTCGACGATCTACTCATCTACTCAAATAATGAAGAAGAACACCAGCGCGACCTACATCAAGTGCTCGAAAGATTAAACAAATACGGAATCACACTCAACATCGATAAATGCGAGTTCGGCACGAACAAAATACAATTTCTCGGATACGAAGTCACGCAAGAAGGAATAAAACCCACACAAGAACGAATCGAAACAATAACTAATTACCCGAAACCGACAACTATTCAAGAATTACGAAGATTTTTGGGAATGATAAACTTCTACCGCAGCTGCTTACCTCACCAAGCCGAACATCAAAACCTTCTCAACAAATACTTACATAACAGCAAAAAGAACGATAGGTCAGTAATCGCCTGGACACCTGAAGCCGAAGAAGCGTTTGAGAAATGCCGCCAAAGCATACTCGACGCAACTACGCTAACGCACCCAATACCTAGCGCACCGCTATGTTTGTTTACCGACGCATCGAACACCAGCATCGGCGCCGTTCTGCAACAAAAGATCGACAACGTGTGGAAACCTCTCGCATTTTACTCAAAAACTATGAGCGAGACGCAGCGACGCTACAGTGTGTACGATCGCGAATTATTAGCTATGTACACCGCTGTCCAACATCTACGTCGACTAATAGAGGGCAACGACCTAATTATATACACCGATCACAAGCCTCTTACGTACGCACTCACAAGAACGCCGAGCAGCACCGACACGCCGAGAAGAGAACGACAACTTCACTATATAAGCCAATTCTGTACAAACATCAAATATATTCACGGCGATAAGAACGAAGCAGCTGACGCGTTATCACGGATAGAAGAAGTCGAACTACTATACTCGACTATCGACTACAACCAACTTGTTCGTGAATATGAAGACGACTCCGAACTACGATCGTGCCTGAGCAACCCCAACTTGAAGTTTACCCGACTGTGTATGCCCGGAGTTCAGCGACCCGTGCTATGCGAAACATCAACAAACAACGTTCGACTGTATTTACCACAAACTTTTCGTTTTGCCGCCTTCAAAGCGCAACACGATTTAAGTCACCCCGGAGTTCGAACGTCAAGAAAAATAATGGCAACAAAGTACTTCTGGCCTTCCATGAACAAAGACGTCGCAACATGGGCGAGGGCCTGCATCGGCTGTCAACGCGCGAAAGTACAAAGACACGTGAAGAGCCCACTCGGCGAATTTAAAGAATCAGCGCGCTTCGAACATATTCACGTTGACATCGTCGGACCATTACCTCCATCTAACGACTACAGATACCTCGTCACGATGATCGACCGCTGCACCAAGTGGCCCGAAGCAATACCTACACGTGACGTCACCGCCGAGACAGTCGCAAAAGCTGTATACGACGGATGGATATCGAGATTCGGATGCCCGTTACGTCTGACAACAGACCAAGGGAGACAGTTTGAGTCTGCGCTATTCACATCGCTGATGAAGAAGTTTGGTATCAATCGCATTCGCACTACTGCATTCCACCCGCAAGCAAATGGTCAAGTCGAGCGATGGCACCGCACGCTAAAGTCTGCATTGATGGCGAGAGCAGCCGCCACACGCTGGAGCGAGGAACTACCTACAGTTCTATTAGGATTACGTACCGCACTTCGTGAAGATACCCCCGTCAGCGCAGCCCTAATGACGTACGGTACAACACTACGCATTCCGTCCGATTTCTTCGTGCCTACAACGCCGAACATTGAAGACGCCGAATTCGTACGTCAGCTGACTGAAACAATGTCGTCGCTATCGCCGGGTAAAAGAAACAAAACAACAAACGCGAACACATTTGTGTACAAAGATCTCACAACATGTACGCATGTGTTTCTGCGAAACGACACTGTGCGCAGCCCACTCACACCACCTTACGACGGCCCGTTCGAGATACTACAACGCAGCGAAGACGGAAAATTGTTTACATTGCGCCTACCTCATCGCACCGCCATCGTGTCAGTCGACAGATTGAAGCCGGCGTATATATATAACGAAGACGACACGGAAACAACAACATCGAGCCTGCCGTCGTCTGAAACACAGTCGCCAACCCGAGGTCATCAAACCGCATCAGATGACACGCACACATCGAAGGCGCCGAGTAAACATACCTACGTCACAAGAACCGGCCGCACTGTGAAACCGAACGTACGCTTCACTTAGGGGGGAGTGATGTAGTGACATAGACCAGCAACTTACCTCCATTACCAGAAACCACAAACCATCACCTTCAATACCAGAACCAATACCTTTACCGTACCACCTGCATAACCATTACCTTTTGTTTTGTTTGACAACTGTTAAAGAAACAGAGAAAAAGACCGCCTTGAAAAAGGCGCGCTCTGTTTAAGAAATAAGAAGTTCGTTCTGAAAAGAACGGTTTTGGGCGCAAGGCTGTCGACGTGCGTGAAGATCATCGTAGCAGCAGAAGAAACGACGCGAAAGAAGTCACACGGCGCGACACGGTGACACACGACGCGATGACACGCAGAGATCTTCACGCAACGCCAGCAGCCCGCGAAAAGGACACGCGCGGCGCGCCCGCATGTACTTATAGACTAGCGCGGCGCGCGACGGACGACGGTACCCCCCGCGCGCCCCGCACACGCGCGGCGCATCGAGCGCCCTCTGACGTTTGTAAATTGTAAATATCATAGGCTAAGCACTACTTGTACCATAGCGAATGTAAATATAAATAGGACCATTTTACGAATAAACACAGATCAACTGGACACGTCTTTCCATAAAGATCCCGCTATCCACCTATAAACACTCAAAAACAAAACCAAAAACTGATAACATGCCAAAGAGCTATGGAGAGAAGTATGCTGGGCTACACAAAAAGAGACAGAAAGAGAGCTATTGATTTAAGACAAATTACAAAAATCGAAGATGTCATAGTCAAAACTAGAAAACTCAAGTGGAGGTGGGTAGGCCACATGATGAGAGAAAACAGGAATAAGTGGACAAAAGACATAACAGAGTGGACCCCTAGATTCCCAACTAAGAGAAAACGAGGAAGACCATGGAAGCGGTGGGCAGACGACTTGAAAAAGAATGCGGGCTCTCTATGGCACAGGATAACGCAAAAAAGGACAGAGTGGAAAGAGCTGGAGGAGGCCTTTGTGTCGCAAAGACACGCCGACACCAAATAACTATATTTCATATAAAAGTTAAACTTATTGAAGCATGTTTATTATCTTATATATAACATTAATAACAATACTTAATTTAAAATGTAATTTAATTAATAATGATAATAATATTTTTCAATTGAATGTTTGTAATGAATGAATTAATATGTATTGGCAATAAAGGCTTAATATAAAATATAAAATAATAATATAATAATAACAATCGTAAACTAAGTTTCTACAGCAAAAAAAACACAAAATCCCAGCACTCTCAAACCATCAAAACTAAACCTACTCAATAATAAAAGCAAACAAAACTAATTACACACAGTAATGCGTGCGGACTTAAAGTCCGGGATCGTGGGCCCCGGGGTCCGGGATTCGTCAGGGGTTACCGCACGTCCCCTATGGGTTGTGGACAGGTCGCGACCGGAGTGTCACATTAACATGGTCGCTAGCATTGCCAGGCGACCGGATAAAGCCGGACACAGTTTTTTTTTTCTACAGCTTTATTATGCAAATAATAAATTGCTATTTTTCTCTGTGTCTGGATAAAAAAAATACTCTAGTAGGTATTACTGTTTAGTACTTTTCATTTGTATAGTGTTTTAGTACCTTTTCTAGCGTTCTTTCTAAAATTTTTACTTGTAAATGACGTTCGGAGCCAACACTAACATTGCCAATGTCCTCTTTTAATATGCTACGAAAAGCCAGAAATATTTTAACTTAAAGATAATACTGTCTAACCAAGGGTATATTTTTTTTATGGATTGGAAATCACCAAATGACTTTTCCCGCCCTGGGAGGGCCGGAGGAAGTGTCAGACTTTTACTGACTAAAACCACCGATGTTCCTTCGGTTGCCATTTATGTGCCGGGGCCGCGGTAACTATTAGAACTATTCCGTAACCCGGGCAGAAAGTCGGCCATAGTTGGGCTTCCCCATTGCTTGCATTGCTTGTCCGGCCAAA
Source organism: Athetis lepigone (assembly GCA_033675125.1). Taxonomy (NCBI): domain Eukaryota; kingdom Metazoa; phylum Arthropoda; class Insecta; order Lepidoptera; family Noctuidae; genus Athetis; species Athetis lepigone. Next base: position 2,588,976 of record CM066236.1, on the reverse strand, counting down.
ATAAATGGTGTCTGGCTTGTCCGGATTTTAAATTAGGCAAGATTTCAAAAAGCTTCATTTTATTTTTATGTTTTTTTTTGTAGTACATATTAATACTGAGGCACAAAATCCTCACATCCTCCTCCTGTGGAGCTTCTTTAGATTAAAGTTGAGCTCACGATGCTTTTTGAAGCAGGTTTACCCATACTGTTACTGGCACTTCCTTCAAAAGGCTAGCCCAGATGTTATCCTGCATGGTTTGTTGCATAAAAATATTGATTAAATTGTTTGGACTTGAAAAGAGACGATAATCCTTGAGTTTGTTTCGGCATTTCTTCTCAGAGGTAGTCAGTTTGCTAATGCCGCCGGCTCCAGCTAGTTTATAAAAATTATGACGTGTAAAAGTGATTGTAAGATCCTACTTACATAATAAACAATTTTAAGTTTCAACGAAGGGTGTCCGGTCTTTTCACCCAAATGTCCGGTCAAACCGAATGGTTTGTCCGGCTTCTAGATTTGGAAACCTGGCAACCCTAGTCACATGCATTATCTTTATTAAGGGTGATGTGTTATAATGATATTCTACCGAGTTACTCTAAAGTTAGACGGAAGGACTGTTTTTTTGGTCCATTTAATTTAAATTGTAGGCCGCCTGTTAAATTTTTCCAGTTAATTAAAAGAGACCCTTGTATTATATTATCTGTGATCCTTTATAAATAAAACCTTATAATGAAATTAGGAAACGTTGATGTAAGCAAATCTGGTAGATTAGGCTTTTTTTTTGTGAGTGGGAAATCATCCAATGACTGCTCCCGTCCTGGGTGCGGCGGAAGGGCGTGTCAGACTTTTACTGACTAAAACCCACTCATGTTCCTTCGATTGCCCTTTATGTTCCCGGGTCACGGTAACTATTATAAACATTCCGCAACTAGATTAGGCTCATTCCAGACAATGCTATAATATAATAGGATATAGTTTAACATACATTTCGTATAACCTTGCTAATATTATAAATGTGAAAGTTTGTATATGTGTCTGTTGTTTATTACTTTTTCACGCAAAAACTATTCAACGGATTTTGATGAAACTGTACAGTAATATAGGTTATACATCTGAATAACGCTACATAATAACGCTCACCTATGTAAGGGGAGCGATCATCACATTCACAGACCTTATATATCACACTCACATCTTCACTCAACACAACGTTATTCGTTTTTCTTAAACCAATGACAAACCTTAGCTTAGAAACGGACCAACATGCTCACAAAACACAATACCACACAACGTAACCGCAACCTCCTTCTTACGCCCTGGTACCTACGCCCACAAAAAAGCAATACACCTCAATAATCCCATCTGTTCCGATCCCTTAACGTCCTACATTAGGGGTACCAGGCTTACATGACAATACATTGCTTCATAAAGATAACATAGGGAGCGATAATTAGCAGGGGTTGGCACAACCTGTTGATGACCCCACGGGGACCTGCCCTGCTGTGATACGGGGGTAAGGGTCTGGCCACACCGTCGACGGATAGCGAGAAGCGAAGAGAATAAATAAAAAAATATTTCTGGGCAACTCACACACAACCATCTGATTCCAAACTGAGCAGGGGCTTGTACTAAAAGTAAAGTAAGTGAAACCTTAATAAAGATCCAAAGTAAATATTATTAATTAATTCAATTAACTTGGTTACTACTGTTAATTAATTCATTTAACTTCGTTATTTTTGTTAGAAGCATTTTCAAACTTGTGAATTTGAATATGTTTCTAAGAACATACTTAAAATGACGAAGTTTCATATAAGTTTCCGACTCTCATTTTGCAAATTTAGGAATAAAATTTTTAATAATCCTTTCCTAGTGCAAATCTACTTTTTGCGCAAAATTTTATGCATCATGCGTTGACAATTTATTATTTTATTGTCCCCCGCGGTTTCATCTGCATCTTGGTTACCACTCCACTCCCGTAGACCGTAGCATGATGTTATTTAGCCTATAGCCTTCATCGATAAATGGGCTACCGAACACAAAAAGAAGTTCCTGCGATTAGCTAATTTCCTGAGATTTATCAATCAACCAAACAAACAAACTCATCTGTTTTATAGTATTAAGGTATACATAGATATAGATGTATCTTCTTCCTGCCCTTATCCCATTTTACTTGGGATCGGCGTAACATGTCATTTTCTTCCCCAACCTGTCATTCGTCATGCTATCACTTACTCCTTTCTCCAAAGTAAAAATGGATGGACCAAAGAAAAAATGGATGGAATGTGTGAAGAATGATATGAATTCTTCACACATTCCATCCATTTTTTCTTTGGTCTTCCTCTCCCCTCCCAACCATCTATATTCATACTCATAACTGTACTAACATAAATATCTATCTTATATTTATGTTTCTTTAGCGAGAAAAGAGTTAATAGCTAGTCGCTTTCTCGTCAGCAGTGGGACCTGCACCTTAGTCCCTGGATTGACCTAACCATAAATATAATAACTAGACCGGTCGTTGTAAGGATTATGAAGCTTCACTCTGTCGTGTGAGTTTTGCATTTGATATTAACGCAATATTTATTAGCTACTGTAGAGACACTGGCTGACATTGCTATAATAAAACCTTTTTAGATTTATTGCTATATTCTTTTTAGAAATATATTTACACTGGCTTCTGCCCGCGGCTTCGCTCGCGGTAGAAAGAGACAAAAAGTAGCCTATGTTACTCTTCATCCGTTCAACTATCTCCGCTTAAAAATCACTTCAATTCGTCGCCCCGTTTTGCCGTGAAAGAAAGACAAACATACAGACAAACAGACAGACACACTTTCCCATTTATAATATTAGTATGGATTAAGAAAGACTTGACAGCCCGTAAGGCTGACAAGCGGTCGCAATATCATGAGTAAAAATACGAAAATATAAAATAATAATTAGATATATGTAGGTTTATCTTTTTAATAGTACTGATTTATTTTTTTCTTTGAACGCGTCGCTTACGGCGAACGCAGCTATGTTAAGAAAGGGAGAGTGTGTGTGGGAGAGAGACAGAGAGAAAAAGGAGAGAAAAGACGTAAGACGTGTGTGCGACTGTTAAATTATTTTAAAATTACTTAAATAAAGTGCAAACCTTAATTCAACGTTTTATTTCGGTCCCAATTCCTACAATCTCGTCCGGGATCGACCGAAATAAGCGTAGCGTATTCGAAGACGAAAAATTTAGTGAAGACGAACGCCGGCCGGCACGTGGCGGGCCTGCGATCCTACGATGGACAAAGACAACTCAGGAACGATGCAACCACTAAATGTGGCGGAGTCTATTCCAAAATTCAGTGGCGACGATATGACCTACTCTTCTTCCAAGTGGGCGCAAGACATCGAGGATAATTCCGAAATCTTCGGGTGGTCAGCGCAACAAAAATTGATAATTGCACGGAGGTCGCTGTCGGGCACAGCCGAACTATGGTTGAGAACCGAAAAAACATTCAAGACGTATGACGAGTTGAAAACTGCCCTTCAAAAGGAATTTCCAGATGTCATTAATAGCAAGCAAATGCACGAGATAATGGCGGCACGCAAGAAACAAAGTGGTGAAAGTTATTACCAGTATATGTTAACTATGAAAGAGCTTGGTAAAAGGGCGAAGTTCCCCGATTATGTGTCTATCCAATACATAGTCGATGGAATCACGGATTACGAGCAGAACAAGATTGGTCTCTATGGAATAACAACGTATCCTGCCCTGAAAGAGAAGTTGACCCATTATGAGACAATGAAGCAGAAAATGAAACAGCGAGGAAACCAAAGTAGTGCCGTTAAGCCGCGAGAACCTAAAAAAACATCTAAAGTGAGTGATAATAACGTAGATAATACGAATGATAGACCAATTCATCGCTGTTTCAATTGTGGTGAAAAGGGTCACATAGCATCAGCCTGCACAAAAGGAATTAAGTGTTTTAAATGCAACAGCTTTGGACACATGGCGCCGGCATGCAGGGCTGCCAACGACACGAACCCGAACGGTGCATCGGGAAGTCAGAACATTCGTAACGTTGGTAACACGGCGGGAGGAAGTGCTGCCAACATGCGGTCGCGGCGGTCATCGATGTTCGTGCATGAACAACGTACGGATGGTGCGGGTGTAGTGAATGGTGAAGTCAGCGACGGAACGGTACAAATGAGTGATGAAGTGTCAAACGTCAAATCGGTCGTTCAGTGTCATAGTTGTCAGTGTCAAAACAACTTCAATCAAAACATTTTGAATGTAAACAATAACAAAGCGGTGTTCAATAGATCGATTAAAATAGTTAAAATAGGAGATTTCTCTGTAAAATGTTTAGTTGATACGGGCAGTGATGTAAACTTAATGTCACATGATTTCTTTTCGATGTTATCAGACGTGGATAATTGTGTACCTGAGAAGCTAGCATTAACTGGGTTAGGAACAAGCCGAGTGTTTTCAATTGGTAAGTTTACTTGTAAATTAATTATTGATGGACACTGTTACAGTGAGTCTTTTTATGTAGTTCCAAAGGGTGTTATTCCATATCCCATTATTCTAGGTCAAACATTTTTAGTAAATACAGTGATGTTAATTGATAAGGGTGTTGTCCAAATAAAGCCTCATAGTTATGATAGTTCATTCTTGCAATGTTTACTTACCAGTGTTGATAATAATGAGTGGTCCCCTCATGTTCAAAGAATCATTGATAGTTATACACCATTGAAGATTAAAGAAGCCCCAATTAAATTAAAGATTATATTAAAAGATGACATTCCCGTAGCTCAGCGTCCACGTAGATTTGCGTTGAAAGAAGAAGAAGAAGTAAAACTGCAGATTGATGAGTGGTTAGATCAAGGCGTAATACGACCCAGCTTTTCAGAATACGCCAGCCCCCTGGTTTTGGTGAGAAAGAAAGATGGAAGCATTCGTGTCTGCGTTGACTACAGAAAAATTAATCAGAAGATGGTAAAAGACGAATACCCCTTACCTGTGATTGATGATCACATTGATAAATTATGTGGAGCTCGAGTGTTCAGTACATTAGATCTAAAGAATGGTTTTTTTCATTTACCTGTTGAAGAAGATTCAATTAAATATACAGCATTTGTAACAAGTAACCCGGAAGGGCAATACGAATTCTTGCGGGCTCCTTTCGGACTTTCTATATGCCCTAAATACTTTACAAGATTTATCAACATAATATTTACCGACTTCATAAAAAGAGGTATTCTGTTAATATTTGTCGATGATTTGATTATTTTGGCCAAAGATGAATCCCAAGCAGTTCAAAGGCTGGAAGAAGTATTAAGGGTGGCTTCAGAATATGGCCTTGAAATTAATTGGAAGAAGTCACAGTTGCTTCAAGGATCAGTGCAGTACTTGGGTCATGTAGTCTCTAATGGGATGGTTAAACCCTCAAGAGACAAAACGGAGGCAGTCTTCAAGTTCCCAGAGCCCAGAAACCTTAAAGAGGTTCAAAGTTTTATTGGACTAACTTCATATTTTAGAAAATTTATCCCTGATTATGCAAGAATAGCTAGACCATTGAGTGATTTGTTAAAAAATAAGGAATTTAATTTTAATGATGACCAAAGAAGTGCTTTTGAAAAACTAAAGAAGATACTGTGTTGTGATCCGGTTTTAAAAATATTTGACATTCAGTTGGAGACTGAGCTCCATACTGATGCTTCAAAGTTAGGCTATGCGGCAGTGTTAATGCAGAAAGATCCTACCGATGGTAGCATGCATCCTGTACACTACATGAGCAGGAAAACAACTGATGCCCAGCAGAAATGTAGTAGCTACGAGTTAGAAGCATTAGCTGTGGTGGAGGGCGTAAAGAAATTCAGAAAATACCTTATAGGAATACCCTTCAAAATAGTTACTGACTGCGAAGCCTTCCAAAAAACATTAACAAAGAAGGAAGTTCCTGCGAAAGTAGCTCGGTGGATCATGTACTTGCAAGACTTTAACTACAGTATTGTGCACAGAAAAGGGGAAAGGATGCAGCATGTTGACTCATTAAGTCGAAACATATGCGTCATTAACACTGAATTACAGTACCGGATAAAGAAAGCTCAAGAGGAAGATGAAACACTTAACATTTTAAAAGAGGTTCTCAAGGAAAAAGAGTATGAAGATTACATCCTAGAGAATGATATTATATACAAAGGTGTTGAAAAGAAGCTAGTGATACCAGAAGTTATGGACATTGACATAATCAAAATGGCTCATGGTATAGGTCATTTTGGGAAGAAAAAAGTAAAAGACATTGTTGAGAAAGATTATTTTATTTCTAAACTGGATAACAAAGTTGATAAGGTAATCTCTATGTGCGTACCATGTATATTGGCCAGTCGGAAGTCCGGCAAGAAAGAAGGGCTGCTGAATCCAATTGAAAAAGGAGAGCTCCCCTTAGACACATTGCATTGTGATCATTTAGGACCACTAGATGCCACGAAAAAAATGTACAATTATATTTTAACTGTGATCGATGCATACACCAAGTTTGTTTGGATATATCCAGTCAAGACATTAACATGTAAAGAGACTGTTGACAAGCTTAAATTACATCAAAAGGATTATGGCAACCCCCGTCGAATAATAACAGATCGGGGTACTGCTTTTACTGGTAAAGAATTTCAGGATTATTGTTGTGAAGAAGAAATTGAGCATATTAAAGTAACCACAGGCATCCCAAGGGGCAATGGTCAAGTGGAACGTATGAACCAGATTATTATTTCAGTCCTGGCCAAACTATGTATTGAGGAACCTACACATTGGTACAAGCACGTAAGTGAACTACAGCGCGTCATCAATAGTTCTTATCAGCGGTCCATCAATACCTCACCATTCAAGTTGTTGACGGGAGTCGAGCTGAACCTGAAACAGAAAAACAATTTAAAAATAGTAGAATTATTAGAAGAAGAAAATAGAAGCATATTTGTTGAAAAAAGAGAAGAGCTCAGAAGGGAAGCAAAGTCCCAAATCTTAAAAATACAAGAAGAAAATAGAAAAACGTTTAATAAAAATAGGAAGAAAGGCCAGATCTATAAAGTAGGTGAATTAGTTGCGATACAGCGAACACAGTTTGGGAATAATTTGAAGTTAAAGGAGAAGTTTTTCGGCCCTTATAGAGTTGTTAAAGAGTTAGGGAAAGATAGGTATGAGGTAGAAAAAATAGATAATAGTAAAGAAGGTCCTAAGAAAACAACTACAGGGGTAGACTACATGAAAAGATGGTTCTGATTTAATAATATACCTTACCTTGTTTTCGCTATAATTATTAAGTAAACACTTACCATTGAAGACACCTGACTTACCATTCTATTCCTGGAATAAACTGTGTTAAGTTAGAATAAGTAGTAGTATGTTTTAGTCACTTATTTTGCAATATTGTAAGGTAAAACCGACTGTACTTAATAGTTTCTTTTTGTTATTATATAATAGTTAAGAGCAGATTTTATACTGTACCAGGCCGAGCCAGTCTGAGGGCAGACTGGGGCAGAATGGCCGAACTGTAGGTTTATCTTTTTAATAGTACTGATTTATTTTTTTCTTTGAACGCGTCGCTTACGGCGAACGCAGCTATGTTAAGAAAGGGAGAGTGTGTGTGGGAGAGAGACAGAGAGAAAAAGGAGAGAAAAGACGTAAGACGTGTGTGCGACTGTTAAATTATTTTAAAATTACTTAAATAAAGTGCAAACCTTAATTCAACGTTTTATTTCGGTCCCAATTCCTACATATATCTTTTATTAAAGTAATTGTAGTCGTCCCGGTACAGTAGAGGTCCCTCTGACCACTACAGTACTTCCATATATTATTATGATTGTAGGTGTCTTTCAGAATTCTGAACCAAAAAGGCACTAAAGGAGTCCTATTAATAAACTTTTAATGTCCTTCTATCAATTTGCATCATTCTGAAAGATTCCTTGTGTTATTGAGTAAAAGTTTAATTTTTATAGTTGATTCGATGTTTTGAACAGTCTGTTCGATATTTTTGATTCCGACTGTACTAATTAATTTTTTTTTATTTCACCTGTACGACGATAGAAACAGCCATGTAAATATTGATTATGTACAAATTGTACGAAACATATATTAAACCTAAAATTGTTATTGAAACACTAAACACACACCAAAGCCCCTCAAACACACTTAATCTCAAATAACCTTAACAACAAAAAAAAATTACGAAATCTTATCATTTTAAAGATTGCTTAATTTAACTGGAAATAGAAATATGATAAGTAAAAAACGTATAACAATATCTTTGTTTCTTAGTAATATGGCGTCACGGTTTAAATTTTTACAAACGCCTACGCGTTCAGCTTTAATGGAAAAATAAAACCGGGCAGGTTAATTTTACCGGAGATTTAGGTAAGTAACTGGTCTTAAATCACTTCGTGAAGTTAAACGTTTCTTTGCTTATCCCATCAATGCTTAGAGGACCCTACGATCATATGGATGTTGCGTGGTTATGTTTTTTGAGCGTACATAATGTCTCATTTTATGGCACGCTCTCCAACCTAATGGTCATAGCTCATTAGAGCCACCCGGCACCAACTCCGCACCGACTCGCCTCCTGCGGCGAGTCGGTGCGGAGTTCCAGTATTCTTTATATGGATTTGTATGGGCATGCGCTCACTATATCAACTCCGTAGCGTCACCCGCACTGGGATTACGTATCTTGCAATAGCCGAGCGATCGCGATAATTTAGCAAAATTTTGCTGCTCAAACGTCAATTCAAAATACGTCACGTCAAATAGCAAACTAGCGATAGTGCTGCCTCTGTGGAGCAATCAGTTAACTAAAATATTCATTTTTGTTTGGTGGTTTCGTATTTAATATGGTTTTTAAGAGCAAAGTTAAGTTTTTTTTGTTAAAGGTGATATTTAATTAGTTCCAGCGATTGCTTCTTTATCGTCATCGTAGCAATAAGTGCATTAGAACAATCAGCGAGCGATTAGCAATCGGTTCATACATAATACGATTTTTTTGACGATCGCGCGGTGATCGCGCGATCACTGCGCAAATATTGCTCATTGCTGTTTCATAGGTAATAACCCCGCGGATCGCTTCGGTTATGAGCCGGCGGGTGGGCCACTCGGTGACAACTCGCTGCTCGAATGCCTGCCTGAATAGCTGCGGTGAGCCGCACTGTAACACAAAATCCTTTCTGGAAAACCTCATGGATTTCCTCTGAGGGCTAAGGGGTCTTTCAGACTCTTACTGACTAAAAACCACACTAGTGTTTCTTCTCCCGTCAACGTCGAGGACCATATCGTTGTCTAGTGCCGACCCATTTTGCGGGCTTCCTTAGGTCTGGAAGAGAGTGACCTGTTTGACCCTCGCCGTGACGTCATTAAGGTACTACTACGCTCCGCCATCAGCTTTCCACCACACGTAACCAGTTAGTTACGCAATGTTGTCTCAAGCGCAGGCGTCAAATGAGATGGTGGTTTACTAGTGCTAGGCAACAAGGAATTAGGCCACGTCCGCACAGACAGGTGGCTTGCTTAGCGCCTAGAGCCTAGCGGCTTGCATCCTGGCTATTCGCTTGGTTACACGGTGGCCGCACTTGAGGTGATTTGCGTGGTAGGTCGCTAGGTGCCTTGGGCATTTCTTGTCGGCACGTTGACGAGATGTCACTTTCAAAAATAGCTCTAAAACTACTTCTCACAGAAAATTCATCTTTAAAATATATCAGTTCACGGCCTTATCCGTCATGTTGGGTTCATAATATTAATAAATCTCGGTCAAGTTATGGGGAGAGTGGGGAGTTATTTAATGGTCTATAAACAATTGCGTAATTTCGACGATAAATTTTATGAATATTTGCGTATGACCAGGGAAACATTTGATCTACTTCTCAGTAAAGTTAAAGGAAAACTAACTCATTTGGATACTCATCATAGAAAAAGGTTCCACAAACTCTTTTGAAAACTGAAGCAATCAATATTTCATCAATTGTTTTCTTCTAACCTCCTATAATATTACAAAAATCTGAGTTAGTTTTCACCAGTGGCTACTTTTCAACCTGGCGCCTTGCAACAAAAAACCAATACGTTTGTTGACATGGATGCACGCCAAGCGACTAGCTAGGCGCTAAGCGCGCAGTGCAGCCGTTCGCGTTCATTTTAGAACGTTTGTTTTACTAAGCTACTAGCTAGATGACGCGCTAGACACTAGGCGCTAAGCAAGCCGCCTGTCTGTGCGGACGTGGCCTTACACAAAGATGTGCGTACAAGTCAATGTGATATGATCCGGTTAACTGCCAACCGTATTGATGCCGAATCGACCTAATCGATGAGTCAATTAAGTCGATTCTATTTTACTGTATTCTACTGAAATGTGCTGATGGGGCACAAAGTGTGGAAAAAATAATTAGTATATAACGTTAATGAATATGTGATGTGGTTTTTTTCTTTATGTCCGCTAGGAAAATTCCACATATTAAAACGTGTAACCCCTTTACAAATTTTCCGTTATAATAATTTTCCTGTCTGTGATACTGTAGACGGTTTTCAAATAATAGTAATGTAAGGTAACAGAGAAGAGCTACAGAGGCTCCTTTCACAAAGCTATGTCGCACACAGATGACATGGCATGAACTAGTTGCAACATGTCACACGGAGTGTATAGCAGACAATTCAGAATGTTAACTCTGTAAAACACGTCAAAACTAATATTTGAATCGTTAGATCAAATTAATTTTGTTATGATTCGTGTCCAATATTATTTAATATTAGCTGTCCCGCGTGGTTTTACCCACGTAGTTCCCGTTTACGTGGAATTTTCAGGATAAAACCTATTCTAACCTTTTTAAAAAGCAACCGATTCGACCGATTTTAATTTCATTTAAATCGGTTTGGTAGTTTTGCGAGACAGGTAGACAGACAGAGTTTTCGCATTTATAATATTAGTACGGATTACTTGTTTTCTGCGGATTCACTAGCCTGTTTTAATATGAATTTTCATCCTCCATTTTACCTTTTTGAAGTTTTGTAGGTCATAAAAACTTCTTTGTAAAAGACATTGCCCACAAGACTATGGACAAATAAGATAATATAAGCTACAAATAAGGCACAAATAAGATACAAATAAGACACAAATAAGATACAAATAAGACACAAATAAGACACAAATAAGACACAAATAAGACACAAATAAGACACAAATAAGACACAAATAAGACACAAATAAGACACAAATAAGACACAAATAAGACACAAATAAGACACAAATAAGACACAAATAAGACACAAATAAGATACAAATAAGACACAAATAAGACCCATAAATAACTGGATTTAATATTATTGTGACTACCTTGAATCACTTTTAAATTACTCGTGAATAAGTATAAATGCATTCTGAACAATATCAAATCGAACTACAGTGGCATTACTCAGATATACTAGCAACTACCTACTTATAATTTAGAATTATGTTGTTACGTTAAGTATTTATCTCGTTTTTAAACCTTGTAACACACGTGATTTGAGACACAATGAAAAGACAATCAGCCCGACAGCTTTCGGCTTGCGGCTTTCGCTTGGTCATCGAAATGTTAAACTTTTTTTAATTATCTAAGGAAGAAAAGCATATATCAATATATTTGTTTATAAACACAAGACTTTTTTTGAGAGCCCTAATACGGGCATGTTAGGGCTCTTACAAAAAAACCTGGTATTCTTCTTATATGGTTTTGCTTTAGTAGCTTTGGCTGTGCGTTGATAACCAACAAAAAGCATGAATTTGTAATAATACAAATATTTAAAAACAATTCAACTGTATGTTCTTTATGTGTGTTGAATCTTCTATATGCATAAAATAATAAAATTGTAAACTGACTGACTGATTGAATAACTGTTGATATATCAACGTACAGCAAACCGCTGGTACTAGAGAGAGACATGAAACTTGGAGGGTTTATTCTTTGTGAAGAGTATCCACTAAAAAAGATGTTTAGAAATTCCAACCCTAAAGGGATAAAATAAACTTAACTTTGAAAAATCGATTCAAAATAAACTTATAATGGATTTATCTACGACTAGCTTCTGCCCGCGACTTCGTCTGTGTGGATTTTTACCGAATTTTCTTTGCTATAAACCTCACGGAGCCCGAGACCTTTCCAACGAATGCAAAACCGTGGAAATCGGTTCGTGCGTTCTGGAGTTATAGCGTCAGGAAGGAAAACCTGACTAATTTTTATATAGTAGATAACATATATTTAAACTAACGAAGGCGTAGGAAAAATCGAATTAATAGTTATAAATACCTAGTAGGTATGTACAATGCACAGTGGTTGTGAATAAATCAGCAAATAATTAATTTTGAACCATATATTTTTGTAGAACAAATAAACTTTACTTCTCTGTTAAAATGACGATATTTTTTTACAATTCATTGGAAAAACAAATAATGTTTATTTTATTATTTGAAGAAGGAAGTTTTCATAAAAATGCAATGCAAAATTTAATGTAAACGTGATGGCTACACCACAATATTTATTTCAGTAGTTCTTTTCAATATGCGGTAAACAAAAATGAATAAAGCAAAGGGTTAACAGTTGCGCCGACCACAAATTAATACATCGGGCTTAGAGAGAAGGATGGCAGTTCGTACTCCATTTTTAAACCACTCCATGATAGAATAGAATGATAGAATGATTTATTTTTGTAAATAGGTAAAAAATTACACTTTTACACGTCATTTTTTTTTTTCTTATTTTAATCGAACGATGGGGCCGGTGTTTCCTAGCTGGACTACTCTGAGAAGAAACAACCGAAACAAACTCAGAGGTCAAAGTCTCTTTTAAAGTCCATACAATATTGTATTGGTCAAATTATGCGAGGACCATGAAGGTAATAACTGAAGTGATCTCTTGATGAGAGAAGCACACAGATTTGAGTGGACCTGTCCAAACAGTGCAAGCATTTGTCAAAAGTCGTTTAGCTCAACTAAAACGTAAGGAGCCTAACGTCTTGACGAACAATACCAAAGTAGGGACATTCGGGTAGGCCGCATTAGATACTCAAACCGTCAGTAGTTGTAAAACATACTAGTAACCTAACAGCCCACATAGTCCTCACACTCACAATAAATATAGTGTAAAAAAATATATAATATACTTATAAAAGTACACAAATGTCAGATTCAATAATTAACATGTCAAATAGGGAAAAAAAATATGGTATACAAAATAATATACTTATAAAAGTACACATTAATGTCAAATAATGATAATATCAATGTCAATGAAGGAAATTATGTAAACATAAATGTCAATATAGGCCCATGATTATCATTGAAGCAGCTCAATTCCAAGCATTTGAGTCCTCAATATACTCTTTAACAGAATAGAAAGCATTTCGGCATAATTTACGTTTTACTAATAATTTAAATTTGGTAATACTAAGTTCTTGAATCTGGATTGGAAGTTTATTATAAAAGTGTATACATTGACATTTAAAGGAACCACCTATTTTCCTAAGCCTAGTTGAAGGAACAATATATTTGTCCTTGTTTCGTGTGTTAATATTGTGGATATCACTGTATTTTTTAAACTGATTAATATTTTTATGTGCAAACAACAGATTTTCATATATGTATTGACAGGGCACAGTCATAATATTAATCTCTTTGAATTTGTCTCTGAGGGAGTATCGGGGACTCAATTTATAAATTGCACGAATAGCCCTTTTTTGTAACACAAATATTGTCTGAATATCGGCGGCATTTCCCCACAATAGAATGCCGTACGACATCACACTGTGAAAATAACTAAAATAAACTAAACGGGCTGTCTCTAAATCAGTTAAACAACGAATTTTCCTAACGGCGTATGCTGCCGAACTTAGTTTTTTTGACAGTTTATCTATATGGGGGCCCCACTGGAGTTTGGCATCCAAAGTTATTCCTAAGAATACTGTGGAAGCCTCGGGTTTCAATTCCTCCCCCTTTAATAATATTCTGGTTTCTACTTGTCTAACATGAGGCAGTGTAAACTTAATTACTTTAGTTTTTTTCTCGTTTAGAAGTAAATTGTTTACGTTAAACCAGTTAACAATCGATGCTAAGGAACTGTTTATAACATCAGCACATAGTTGTTGACGTTTAATCTTAAATAAAAGTGAAGTGTCGTCTGCAAACAACACTATATCGTGCTTATCTTGAATGAGATAAGGCAAGTCATTAATATAAATAAGAAACAAAAAAGGGCCAAGAATTGAACCCTGGGTGACCCCCATTTTCACGACTGATCCGGGTGACCTTTTACCGTTCACGTCTACTCTCTGAATCCTATCACTCAGGTACGAAGTGAGAAGATTCAGAGAGGAGGCCTGAATTCCGTAGTGGTGTAGTTTCCTGATTAGAGTTTCATGGAGAACGCAATCAAATGCCTTAGACAAATCGCAAAAAATACCTAATGCATCGCATTTGTCCTCCCAAGCATTATAAATATGCTGTAAAAGTTCAACACCGGCGTCAGTTGTTGAACGACCCCTTGTAAAACCGAACTGTTTTTTATGCAACAATTTATGTTTACAAAAATATATTTGCAATTGATTTAAAATAAGTTTTTCAAAAATTTTACTGAACGTAGGTAGCACTGAGATTGGTCTATAGTTACTGGGGTCGGTTGTGCTACCTGATTTAAATAATGGAATTATTTTACTGTATTTCATTAAATCAGGAAACGTACCACGATCAATACAGTTATTAAAAATATCGGCAAGAACAGGTGCTACAACATTTATAATGGACTTAGCAACATCCACAGAATTTCCCCATAGATCTGCAGTCTTTTTAACATTAAGTGTATGAAAAGTTTTAATTACATCCTTACAAGAGACGTATTCGAAATTAAATGCAAAATCATAGGTTGGAACATTATCTTTGAGTAACGACTCTGCTGCAATCGGTGATGAGTTTAGAACTTTTGTTGTTGAAACGGGAATCTCCGCAAAGAAATCATTAAAAGCCGTGGCGACTTCAAAGTCTGATTTAATTATAATACCATCTATAGCAAGGCTGTAATCACTACTTTGATTGTTGGACTTTCCGGTTTCGCTGTTAATAATATTCCATGTCATTTTGATGATGTTATTGCTATTTCTTATTTTTGAACTTAAATACCGTGATTTCGCCATGCAACAAACTTGTTTAAATAATTTTGAATAATTCTTGACATATAAATTGAATTCCGAAGTGTTCATGTATGTCCGTTCCTCATACAGCTCATATAGTCGCTTTCTACTTTTATAGATACCAATGGTGGCCCAGTCACTAAAAGAAGCATTACTATTTACCGAGATAGTCTTAGGAATAAACGTTGAGTCAAATTGAGTGCAATACATATCAAAAAATAAATTATATTGTTTATTTGGGTCATCATCAGTTAACAAACATGGCAATTTATTTAGAAGTTTAGTTTTAAATGTTTCAAGTCGACGTTTCGATTTTGGGTTAACAGTGATATCTTTTTTTAAGATTTTTTTATTAATGATTGGAATACTAATAAGTTGTCCGCAATGATCAGAATCTAACACATTTACAATTTTTTTGTGGATAGGTGTACAGTCTGTATAAATATTATCTAGGCAGGTAGCACTAGTAGGTGTTATCCTAGTAGGCTCCATAAATAGGTTTGCAAGATTGTATGACTGAAACAAACTTACTACTTTAGTACTTAAACTACAATGCTCTAACAAATTAACATTAAAATCACCACAAATGATGATGGATGGTTTTTAGGGGTCCATAAGTAAAATTAAATCTTTAAACACTTGTGCGTCTATCTGTGTATTCGAGCTTGGTGTTTTTTAACGTTCTGTACTACCAAAGGTAAAAATAATTCCTTTCGCGTTGTTTTTCTGTCAAGAACCTTTTTCTCAGTACTGGGTGAAGGTATCAAGTAAAAAATAATACAAAATCTGCCCCAAGAAACTTACAAAATCCAACTTCTAAGTCAACATGGTTAAAAGATATAACCTTTTATTATTATTAAACTCTACAGTAACTTTTTATTTAAATTCAATTACTTGATTTTTGACTATTTCTACAACGGGTCTTTAGTTGAAGAACATGAACAGAACCCTGAAAGCGAGACTCAATCTCATGGTCCGATTCCCTTTTTTATTGCATATCGACAGAGTATCATGTCTTTCTTATTTCGTGCCCCAGGTCCACGACAACGTAATGTGTGTAAACATATCACTGTTATCGTTTCATTCGCGGCCACTTGCGACGGGACTGTAATAATATACAATACTGAGTTTTATGAAAAGAAAACTGGGTGAAATGGACGATGGAGGTAAACTTGTGTGACCTGAATATGGCTCAGCGTACAATGTCGGTTCGACAAGTGATTGTAAAAAAATGGTGTTTGTTTTTGATGTCTGTTTGTTCTGTTCGTGATAGTTGGTTGACGTTACAGTGGAAAATGGTTGTAATATCTATTTTACATTATATAATCTATATAATGTAAAATGTAAACTGACCACGAAAACTGACTGACTAATTGATTGTCTGTTGACATGAAACTTGGAGGGTGAGTTTTTGTGATAAGCCTGTAAAAACTGAGAAATGATTTCAAAATTGTAACCATAAAGTTTCGACATTCAGCAGGCAAAGTCGCGGACAATAGTTTTAGTAAGTAGAAAAAAACTTCTTTATTATTTTTGTCACTTAACTATATACATTTTTTGGTTTTAATTTAGTCCAGAAGTAAAAAGCAATCTATCTCAAAAAGGGGTATCGCGTTTCCCAGTTACTGGGAAGTGTCAACCAGTTTTTTTTTTCTAATAATATGTTATGATAATTCTTTTGTTATGCCTCCAGATGATTATTTTTTTTATTTTGGGCACTTGCTTTCTAATGCAGTGGACATAGGCATTACTTGGCATAGCTGAAAGATAATAATCTTGCTTTGACTTTCAAACAAAAGATTTTCCTCGGAAACTTTTTGAGTTCCCATACTGAGTCAAATGTCATTGTCAAAAAAAGAAAATGTCATTGTCTCGACATATAAAAACTCCAATTTTAACAAACTTAAAGCAGCAGTTAAAGTGCAGTTTAAAAACAAAATTAAATGTTTTCAATTGGTATGTCTTTTATAACCTCTTTACTAGCTATTTCATTCGGATTTAACTGTCCAGTTTCGTCCAAACTACCATGACTTATTTTACCCTGCTAGCAGATGTATTTTCAACATCGCTTCTTAGTGCGACATAAAAGAAAAGTAGTGTGGAAATTTCAAATTTTTAACTTCGATTTCCACCAAAAAAATGACACTTTATTACTAGCTTTTGCCCTCGACTTCATCCCCGATCATTTCGAAAATGATCTGCACCATTTCCTTTTTTCACTCTTACCAACCTTCATTTATGAATAAAAGTATCCTATGTAATTTTTCAGGATACGGACCAAGTTGAGACGTGGAAGCTTTACAGACAGACATAACTATTTTCGCTTTATAAAAATTCATACATCTTAAAATTGATAATTTCATGAAATGTTCAACCAATTGGGTAGTTTCCACCATTAACCATAAATTGTTAGACACAATTCCTATAACACCTCTATTAATTTCAGCCTAATAAATTCGGTTCATTTTCCATTTGCTATAAAATTTGATTTTTAGCTGTTTTGAAATCAATAAATAGATAGTCAACTGAGTTGTTATTTTAGTGACGTCATAAGTCGCCATTGCCGTACAAAATCTATTGGAGAATGGCGTTTTGACAGCTCATAAAAAGTACGTCAATTGATAATAGTGGAAACTACCGTATTTTCGACCTATTCATAAAATACTTGTGTTCATTTCATGAAACAGTTAAGTAAGAAGAGAAGAACCACAAACGCTGCACGTTCACACTTCAGCGCAAACAGTCCAAACCTAAGCAAATGAAGTAGTGACGGTACTAACAAGTCGCAACTAACTAACTAACCAAAGAACAATAATGAGACGAACAAACACTAGTTAGAATTTGTGTCCTCTGAATCACTAAACAGTTGTGCAGTAACATTTACAGAAGGTTCATTCTATACTATACAAGCTTTAGAGCTTATTGTCAAAAAAGCTGTTCACACAAAAATGTCATCATATTTTAATAAATTAGTTTAATTGTATGCATATCAGAAAAAGTTAAATTCTTAGTTACACTTATTAACCATGCCACGTATTAATACGTGACAAGAGAGCGCAAGGCCTGTACACAAAACACGTTACACATATGTAACAAAAACATAGTGCACTTTTGGAATCCTTTAATTTAATATCTTTAATTGTACGCATTTGCGGTGCTTGGCATTCAGGACACGAGCGTATGTTGAGGCGGTCAAAAGGTGAAATTCCGAAGACGTTAAATTCTTAGTTACACTTATTAACCTTTCGACGACCAAGCGACAGCCGGCAGTGGCGATGCTATTGTCTTTCTTTTGTGCCTCAAATCACTTGTGTTCGAAGGTAGAAGTAATACAGCCAGTTTTTACGCAGCCATCGTCGCGTCGACTCATACTTGATCAGTTTTTCAGTTTATTGTGTGAAGCAATCCTTCTGTGGCTACTTACTTAGTGTCTGCATGCTGATGAACATTGTCCAAAATGATTTGATTTAGACGCGTACATTAGATTAGGGGTTGATGGTTCTTGGCGCTGGTAAACTTTGGCGTGAGTTTTGACTCGATTTGGATGCTAAAGTGAGCTGTGGACTTTCTTAGAAGTCTTCTAAAGTAAGATTTGTTACTTGATAGTATAAGATATTATTCTTGGTCTAAGTAAAATTTAATTATTAGTATTTTATCTCAATTTAATAAAACCAGCCTTCTATGTCTTAAGACCGTACAAGCTTCATCATCTCCCTAGCCTTTTCCCAATCGTGTTGGGGTCGGCTGCCAGCTTAACAGGATTCAGCTGGATACCGGTGTTTTACGTGGAGCGACTGCCTACCTGACCTCCACAACCCAGTAACTGGGCGACACGATACCTCTTGGTTAGACTAGTCATAGTTTCTGGCTAACCAGTAACGACTGTCAAAGTTCTACGAATGACAACCGGGACCAACGGCTTTACGTGCTTTCCGAGGCACGGGATGTCAGTGATGTCTAAGATAAAATTTAGACAGTACATATGAATTGAAAAAGTCACATTAATACTTGCCCGGATTCGAACCCACAACTTCTTACACGAGAGGCGGGCGCCTTATCCACTGGCCAGGCCATCATGACACGTAAGACCGGACAAGCTTATTTAACAAAAAAAAAAGCACGAGCATTATTCACCGTGCTTCTTCAAGACGGATTGACTGTTTTCAATTGATATCTTATACATATTATAAAATTCTCGTGTCACAATGTTAGTTACCTTACTCCTCTGAAACGTCTTTACCGATTTGTACCAAATTTTATATGCATATTCAGTAGGTCTGAGAATCGGCTACTATCTATTTTTCATACCCCTAAGTGATAAGGGTCGTTCACGCTTAACATTTTTAGGCGGGTGAAACCGCGGGAGGCAGCTAGTTTATTATAAATACAGGTTTTACTGGTGCCTTTCACATCTTGTATGTTAGGCGAGAGGCACCTTATTCTTATTGCTAGACCAATTTTTTAAATACCTATATGCTTATTTGTTATTGGTGCCGATTCTGTTATTCACAAACTAACGTAAAATTAAGTAAAGTGCATCTTTCTCTTTCCATTTAATTAAGAAAAGGACAGAAGATAAAATATTAGTTAAGTCCTGTCAAATTTAGACCACCATAGATAATTTAGACGCGATTTAAAAACTTGCTGTCTAAATATACCTACGTCAATTTTCTTCAGGCGCTGTCTAATTTGACAGGATTAAACTAAAATGTATCTTCTGTCCTTTTCTTTATGAAATGGAAAGAGAAAGATGCACTTAACTTAAATTTAGTGAAGTTTGTGTACAAGAGAATTGGCAACAATATCAAATAAATAATAAAGTCAAAGAGCACAAGCAACAAATATTATAACTTGAGGTTTGGTAATGTGTAGGATAAACATATAAACTATATTTATAAATTCATACTACATACTTGCTCATGAATAGCGGGATGCCTTAGTAACAAGATAATTACGACAAGGAAAAGAAAAATCCTAAATAACCATTTCGACTTCCTTAGCCTATTTCGGAACATCATTAACTTCTCACATGAGTTGTTTTATTAGTCATCGCTAACAAAACATATTAATTCTGTTAGTAACACAATTACTTAGTAGATACTATCAAAGCGGGCCAACACAATATATATCAATAATTAATTACGTGTAACTAAATCTATATACTAAGCGCCTTACTAATAAACGCTGCATTAAGTTATGACAGGTTTATACGTCAAAAAATGTATGGTTACACAGGCTTTATTCATTGCATAACTTAACACGGTGATTATTAGTAAGGGCATAAATGAATTACAGTATTATCGAGCTGTAACCACGGTTCACATTTGAAACTTAAACTACGAATGAATTTAAATTAAATTTATTTCTTTATCTCATTGAATGGAAAACAAGCTGATGTTAAGTCGTCTTAGTCGCATATTGATGTCTGTTATGCAAGAGACCTCACAGACGCGTAGTTATCTAAGAAAAAAAAAATACATATATAATGTGAAGGGTAATATTGTGCCTGCCGGGGTTGCGGAATGTTTATAATAGTTACCGTGACCATGGAACATAAAGGGCAATCGAAGGAACATGAGTGGGTTTTAGTCAGTAAGAGTCTGACACGCCCTCCCGACGCACCCAGGACGGGAGCAGTCATTGGATGATTTCCCACTCACCAAAAAAAGGGTAATATTGTTATGTAATATTAATAAATATAATTATTCATATTCCTATAATAATTCACCCGCTCTTTGAACTAAAGCACATGAGCAACAAAACACAGTAGAAGTAGGTACCTCCCCGGACGAGGTTCTTCAAAAATAGCTCTATTACTCCTAAATCAAATCTACGTTAAATATTCATAAATGTTTCCCTGGATATTTACTACCTTACATTTTATATGTAAAAGTAACTTTGTCTGTATTTATGTGAAAAGGAAAGATCCTCGGATCAGACGCGTGTCAGGTTTGGTGGGCCTGAGGGTTGTTGTTGGGATTTTGTAAATGCTAATGTCGCATCAAATTATGATTGCGCGATGTAAGATGTCAGTTGAAATACACATGGTGGTTCCAGATGGAGAAACGTAAACCAGGGTTCATTTTAACAGGACCGAAACTCAATTAAGACTTAGAAATTCAAGTCCGAATCCTAGACCGCTGGATCGAGGCACGCTGTCTGTTTATTATGAAACAGTACTGAATAAATGAAGAGGTAGTATCCTGAGACTACTGGTACACTCAAGGACAAAGATGGTGAACCAGTTGAAGTTTCTTAAACCAAATAATTAAGCACAATGTAAAACCCAGTCAAAATAGACTTTCAAAGTTAAAATAGGTTATTGTGAAATAAATTAAAGCGAAATGGTGAAAATGTTTTTTTCATAATGTTGAAGTAAAATTGCCAATGCACTTTTGTCGCTAACTATACCAGGTACTGAAACTGTTGTAGATCTAACAGCAGTCTTAACTGTGCTTGCACACGGCTGGTTGAATAATTCCTTGTGAAGTTTCCGTAAGACAACCCCCAAATGTAACTGCACTCCTGGTCTCTCAAATTGAGCTACCGTAAAGTTTCACGGATATAAAGTACCTATACAATTTTAATTGGGGTAATTCAGAAGGCAATACTTTTGGAGACGGTTTATGCATATTTTTGGGAGGTTCCTCTCTCTGGAGCCCTGACCACTCGTGGTCTGGCACCGTTTCTGATACCAGTTAGCTACTGATAACAGGTATTATTTTTATTAACATTTATTTAAGTATGTAACATGCAACTGCGTGCGTTTAACCGAAGATTAGGTGAAATGATCTTACAAGTGGGGTACCAGCAGAACATAGACGCAGGCTGATGTTGAAAGTAGTGTTGATGATGAAATAAATGTATGAAGAAACAGGCTATTAATAATATAATAATAGTATCTAGTTAATCCATGTTTTTTTCCATACTACCCTATACCCAGTTTTAAAAAACCATCAAAGTGCGTATCATGTCTAGTGCAATGCACACTCATCATCTCCCTAGCCTTTTCCCAATTGTGTTGGAGTCGGCTTCCAGCCTTACCGGATTCACCACTGGGCCATCACGACACTAAATGCCCACTATTCCTATAAAATACAGAAAAGATTTTATTTCAGTTGCAAAAGTTATCGATATTATTAATACAAAGAAAAAAGTGAATAAAATCTCACAGACGTTTTTATAAATCAGACAATTTTCCGCAAACATTGAAAGATATTCGTTACACGCGTACATAATTCAATTCTCGTTATAGTCGGTTCGCGGTCTCGTTAATAAATAATTTATGGAACATTCGCGGAAATGTCATCAACTTACGAAGTTGTAACGTCTCACTATTAATAATGAAGTGTCTTCCATGATTTTCACTTTATCCGCCCCGAAGGACCAGATTGAAAATTTCGGTCCTTTTCCCCTCAATTACTGGTATTTTTGCTTCTGTCTGATGTAATTTTTTTCCTGGTGAGTTTAGTGATATATAGAGTGAAATGTCTTCTTTTAGATAATGTCTTCTTTCAGTTAAATGTTCGGTCTACAATATTTAAGGTACTTTCCCTCCATGTGACTTAGCCGTGAGACACCCTGTATATTATATTATGTTGTACTATTCCATCAAAAGAGTTATACTTGAGATCATTTGCAACAAATTCAATCCAGTGAACCAGGGGTCAAATATGGACAGACACTTTCGAATAAATTCATTATGTTTCCAGCAGTTTAATCTTAGTCTTTGGTTTCTACGACTCCTAAGGCCGTAGCGTGATGTTAAGCAGTCTATTTTAATCTTTTAACGACCAAGCGACAGCCGGCTGTCGGGCTACTATTGTCTTTCTATAGTGTCTCGAATCACGGGTGTTCGAAGGTTTATAAAGCTCATTTCACACTACATTTTTACATATTGCGTATAGTACACACAAAAAATGTGGTCATTATTCAATTCGTATAATATAATAATATACGTATACAAAGGTAGTATAACAAATTGTAAACCTGTTCAAATAAATGTATGGTGAGCGATATTGTTGTGCATTGCACTATTCGCTGTATGGTATTATATTATAAGGTAAATTAAGCTTAAACCAGATTATTATATTATTCAATTATTATTTATTCCAATCCGATTATTAGTTTTACAGATCAGCTCATTTAAACATACAGGAAGCAAAAAATCTCTTCAGCGTTATTACACAAATAATTGCTATTTTTCTCTGTATCTGAATGCACAAACGCTATAGTAGATGTTATTGTTTAATACTTTTCACTTTTTATAGAGTTTTAGTACCTTTTATTGCGTTATTTTTAAGATTATTAAAAAAATGGCATTGTCGTCTTTCAAAATGCGGCAAGAAAGTTAGAAAATGTTTAACTTAGATATTGAAATTCTGTCTAACTAATGCCGGAATACTGAAACGTCACTCAAATCTCATAATCATCTAAGTGCTACTTAAATATAAGCATCCCTCAAATTTAAATGGTATACAGAAAGAACACTCAAGTAATTCAGAACCATGAGTAGCGTTTTAGTATTCGGGCATTAGGGTTTCAAGTCGCCTAGTAACTGGATTTCGGCTTTGACTCAGTCGCTTTACGCAAAACATTGATATTTGGCTGAATCTCTTTAATCTGGAAGCCGACTATAATATAATTAGAAAAAAAAAAGGCTAAGAAGATGATGATGATGTAATTGTATGTAATAATAAAATGTACACAATTTAATATGTACTTAGTTCTTTTAATTTTTTTTTGTAAATTTATTTAACTTTTCAACGACTAAGCGACCACCGGCTGTCACGCTGCTATTGTCTTTCTATTGTATCTCGAATCACGTGTGTTTGAAGGTTTAATGTGTAAAAAATGTACTTTTATTTAATCTTATTTCTAGTAGTGAAAACAAAACTGACAAACAAAATACTCCAAAGCCTTAGGCTCTTAAAAAACTGCTCAAAAAAATTCTAAACTCAAATACAATTTACAATACAAATGTGTCTTGAAAAAAAAAAGCTTTTTCCAAAAAAAGGTAACCGACTTCAAAAACTAAAAGCACAAAAATAACTATTTCGGAAGTCGGTGGCAACACAAATCGACCGGCAGAATAGAAGCCACCGACTTCCGAAATAGTTATTTTTGTGCTTTTAGTTTTTGAAGTCGGTTACCTTTTTTTGGAAAAAGCTTTTTATTTTTTTACTTTTTAGTTAGAGTCCCAATGTCTGACTATGAGTGCTATACACTAAAACCTTCCCCAGAATGTAACAAACACTTTACTGAAAACCGTATCCAAATCGGTTCAGCCAAACGCGAGATAATCGCGGACAAACATACATACATACATACAGGTCGAACAGAGAACCTACTTTTTTTTGAAGTCGGTTAAAAAAAAAACGAAATTGTATACAAAACAGACGAAATTGAAAGCTGAGATATATTTATTTATTAACGTACACACTCATTTATACTGAGTCGAGTTCAACGTCAGTTCGAATGAAAGGGAACAAAAAGGTTCGCTAAGGGATCTTCCACTAACATACATCTACGGAACCAAACTAACCTAAAAAAAAATATTGTAACTACCTATTTAATTGTTGTATTAAAAAATGTGGTTTTATTCACTTATATTTTTTTTTACAATAACTGACATTCATGTAGAGACAGTAGCAGACAATCCATACTAATATTATAAATGGGAAAGTGTGTCTGTCTGTCTGTCTGTCTGTCTGTTTGTCTTTCTTTCACGGCAAAACGGAGCGACGGATTGACGTGATTTTTTAAGTGGAGATAGTTGAAGGGATGGAGAGTAACATAGGCTACTTTTTGTCTCTTTCTTACGCGAGCGAAGCCGCGGGCAGAAGCTAGTAGCTTATATAATATAAATCTTTATTTCCAAAAAATACAGATAAAAAACATTTACTGTCTCATTTTCGTCTGTATTTATATATCAATAAAAGATACTCCGTATTGAAAAGGTTGTCTCAAAAACCATTTTTCATTCAACTTTTCAATAATTCACGTCATGTTTTATATCTCACATAAATAATTGAGTTTTGAGTTGCAAAAATATTGTAATCGTTCCAATAAGCGGTATTACTTTAAGAATATTTTATGAGAGACGTTAAATATTATAAATGGATTGTTGTGTCATCAAAATATCATTGTGTCAGAGTTTTACCCACATTAAATATATTTTAACAATAATTTATTTCAGTTTCAAAGAAAAACTAATAGATTAACTGGTTTTAGAAGTATTACCACGAATAAAATGATGACCAAACAATTCAAATGTTGTTTCCCAGCATTCTTTATATATCTTATTTCATATTAAAAAAAAAGTAATTTCATAATAAAAACATTTTTATAATAATGCTTATTATTGTTATTATCCACCTACCTACCTATTATTAGTTACCTATTATTAGTCAGCTTTGTTAGAAAAATATAATTTGGTGATTTAATCAATTCCAATAATTTTAAGTAGTGCTTTATTTAGTTGTTAAATAAATTGATAAATGATTTTTGTGCTGCAATTTTATACCTATGTAAATTTTGATATAAAAAATTGTACCTATTTTGTTTCATAGTATATTTTTCTGTTTACTAGCTGTCTTTCTCGGTTTAATTCGAATCTTTGGTTGCTGCTCTGTCCCTGCAGATTGTAGCGTGATGGTTTATTAAAAAAAATATTCCTTAGACTCTTCCTCGATAAATGGGCAATCCAACAATAAAAAATTTTTCAACTCGTCCCAAACTACTGAGTTTAGCTCGTTTAAGCTTTATAAAGTTGTTATTATATTAATTTAGCGTTACTTGCAATGAACACATTAT
Organism: Athetis lepigone; assembly: GCA_033675125.1. Classification (NCBI taxonomy): domain Eukaryota; kingdom Metazoa; phylum Arthropoda; class Insecta; order Lepidoptera; family Noctuidae; genus Athetis; species Athetis lepigone. Next base: position 2,563,019 of record CM066236.1, on the reverse strand, counting down.
TTAATTTAAAAAAAATAACATAAGTATGCGAACTCAGATTCCCAAACGTAATTTCTCGCCTTACCCTCACTACTGGTCCCTGTAAACGAGGTGCCACGATCGAGTGGTAACAATATGTGACCTCAGGGAGACGCCATGTTTAGAACTTTTAGGAGACTTACTTTCCAAAAAATATTTCACGAAATATGCGTGTTCAGGGAAAGTTCTGTTTTTGTTTTGAAAGGAAAAAAAAATATGTTATGATTATGTATAAATAAACGAAGGATCGCTCTGAGGTCTCAAGAGTTCCTTGGATATGAATCTATAAGGCGTATATTTTACCTACTTAGTTGGAAAGCGGAAAAAATTCTTTATTACAATACAATGGAGGTGGTTCGGCCTGAGTGTTTTTACGGAAGTGTATTGTAAAATACTGTAATATTTTGACAAGTTAATGGGCTTGTGCGGGCTTCGCTTTTATGTACCTAGTCTGGTTACGTAGTGACGTAAATAATATTTGTGAGGGTGGACCACACACATATTTGTTCTGACTTTGTTTGTTTGTGCATGTAATAAGGAAGATTTTCGTGGTGGTTAAATGCTGTTTCATTTATTTACTTGTGGCTGTGTCCGTTCTAGCTTGATGGAGTTTTTAGAGTCAAATATTAGTAGTATTTTTTTGTGATTTTTCAATGTATGTAGTATTACTTACTTAACATTTCGGCTTTTCTGATGGTTTACTTTGTACAACTTATTTATAAAAAAACTTAACTTAACTCATATAATAATACTAGCTGTCCCCTGCGTTTTCACCCGCATTTTTCGTTACTGCTCCACTCTCGTGGGTTGTAGCGTGATGACATATAGCCTATAGCATTCCTCGATAAATGGGCTATCCAACACGAAAAGAATTTTTCAAATCGGACCAGTAGTTCCAGAGATTACCCCCTACATACAAACTTACAAATTTTACCTCTTTATAATATTAGTTAGTATAGATGTTCATCATGAAAGTAGGTACGTGCATAGTAAACAATATTATAAATTGAGTCTTATCATTTCTAATTTGAAAATTTTCCGTTTACAAACATAGTTTGCTTAATCAACTAAACATTGAATAAGTTTGTAGGCCAGATCAATATTTGCATTTCTCTGTCCGGGAATCGAAAGCATAGCAGCCAATCACTTAGCCACTCAGACAGTCAAACAGTCGCTTTAAAAACTTGTTTCTTTGAATAGGAAATTAATTAGGTTTTTTATCGTCATGTTTAGCCTAGTGGTAAAGGCGGCTGCCACTCGTGTAAGAGATTGTAGGTTTGAATTTGTACAAATACCAATGTGTCTTGGAATTCATAAGTTCGATTGAAAAAGGTGACGGTGGTTCGAGGGGAGTCTTTCTAAAGTTATCTTGGCCATCACTGACATCCCGTAGGCTGCTAGTGGGAAATTCGCAACAGAAATCGCAAAATAATTTTAACCTCTCGACGACCAAACGACAGCCGGCTGTCGCGCTGCTGTTTTCTATTGTGTCTTGAATCAAGTGTGTTCGAAGAATTAAACGACTCTTAAAACCACTCAATAACTAAAGGGTAATGAAAACCAGTATTTAAATATTAGGTGTACTTTATGTTGAAATACTTGCCTGAGAATATTTGACCGCGAGGCCTAAAGGATTTCTCACACTGGATGCGTTCTGCGGCCTGTGGTCAAGTCAAAGTGAACGCAGCCCGCAGCATGTATGAACAACGCCGCCCGCAGCCCGCAGCCCGCGTGCCCGCAGCCTACCGGTCCGTACGCGTCCTTCCCTCCCCACCGCCCCGTCGGCCCAACATGCGTTCTTTGGTTGTGCTCGCACGGTCAAATCGCATTCTATACAAAATATATTGATACCGACAATGTTGTTCATACATGATGCGGGCTGCGTTCACTTTGACCTGACCGCCCGCCGGCCGCAGAATGCATCCAGTGTGACAAATCCTTTAACTATGTTTTGCATTGGTGTGACTGACCAAAAGAAATGAAGGTAAAGTTATGTCACGCGAGGGACGCACCGCGCCTCAGGCCGACACAAAACAAAGCAAATGACGCGCCGCGCTCTAGGCCGAACATCACACGTTATACACTGTGTTAGGTAAGTCATGACGTTTCAAAGTGCCTTTTTTGGTCTAATGAAAATATAAATTGACTAAGTCGAGGGACATAGTTAAGGACCCGAAAATATGTGCATGTTAATAATAATAATACAGTAAAAAACCGTAGTTGAATTATCCCAATAATGACCGAATACTCAAACGTTACCTAATTTTAAGACGCTATGAGATGTGTTGCTGAACAGCAACAGAAAATTGAATGGCAGAACATTGAATAGCCTCCTTCAATATGTTCCTCGTCTTACCTAACAGTACCTATGTGCACTCAGTTCATCCACCACATACAGGTAAATAGGAAACGTAAAATACACGGTAGGTAAATAATAACGCAACTTTGAATGCAGAAGAGCGGAAAGTTCAACATTCAAATTGCAATTTTCAAACTACAGTTTGCCATAACAAAACCGTAGCGAGCACAGTGAAAGACCGATAAATTCTCATAGTTACTAAATTCAGGTGCAAACTTAGCCGCTAGGGGTCGCGCGCGGCGATAACACGGGAACACCGCTTAGTACATACAAGTTACATAGACATTTTGTTTGCTACTTACGGACTAGTATGATAATATTGGACGTTTTATAAAATTGGTAGTACGCTAGTTTGAAAGCAGCTTAGTTTATTTTTCATTGGATTATGTGTAAGTTATGTGGATAGTTGGGAGTTTTAGAACTGTTTGGAGTGAAGCTCTTTTGTATGAACCTGAACGATTTCATAGTTTTTTATTATTTAAACATGTTGAGTATGGATATGAGCTGCCCAAGATCAAGATGTTTGGTGATCTTTGGAGAATAGATTAGAATATAATTTACTAGCTTTTGCCTTCCTTCGGCTTCGCTCGCGTTTGAAAGAGACAAAAAGTAGCCTATGTTACTCTCCATCCCTTCAACTATCTCCACTTAAAAAATTTGCGTCAATCCGTCGCTCCGTTTTGCCGTGAAAGAAAGACAAACAGACAGACGGACAGACACACTTTCCCATTTATAATATTAGTAAGTATGGATTTGATGTTTACGATGACTGATGAAACTGTGCAGTTGGTATTGTCATCTATAGTGTTTCTGCTGAGCGTAGCGACTGCGGTGTATGTGCAGGTATTGGCAGGGAGTCGTTTACCGGCCGTAGGCGAGTGTGCACAAGTTCTAGTTTTCGCATACATTATATCCTAATCAAGTAACCTAAATGACTTAATTAGGATATAATGTATTGCGATATTATGTAAGGGGTTGTGGAATGTTTATAATAGTTACCGTGACCTCGGAACATAAAGGGCAATCGAAGGAACATGAGTGGGTTTTAGTCAGTAAGAGTCTGACACGCCCTCCCGTCGCACCCAGGACGGGAGCAGTCATTGGATGATTTCCACTCACCAAAAAAAAAAAAAAAAGTAACCTAAGTGAGAGAAAGTGTGTTTTATTTACCTATTACAGAGACCATTCTCGAAACGGCCAAACATGTTTTGTTTTATCGTAATATTAATAAATGAAAAAGGAGAAATTATTTGTCATCCATAATATTATAGTTTACATAAATACCATATCACTTTGATAAGAAAGTTTTTGAATAACTCTCATTCTTACGATAATATTTTAAAAGCACAATTTTTCACAAAACGTAGTGTATTTTTTATTTGTAGTAAAAATACGAGGACAATATTTAAATTTTCTTTTATTTAAATAAATATTTTTGCAGTGATTTGCGATTGAAGCTACAAAGTCATTTTTTTGGTAGAGTTGCTTCAGCAAACGTAGACGGTACGCAAATAAGATAAAACAAAATGTTATTATTTATTCAACTACAAAAATAACTTTACTAAAAGCTAGATCGAGTTGAAAATCCGAACCTTAGGTGCAAAAGAAAAGACTAATAAAAATATTCCGGACGACTCTTGATCGCAAACCTATTTTTAACCGACTTCAAAAAAAAGTAGGTTCTCTGTTCGACCTGTATGTATGTATGTATGTTTGTCCGCGATTATCTCACGTTTGGCTGAACCGATTTTGATGCGGTTTTCAACAAAGTGTTTGTTACATTCTGAGGAAGGTTTTAGTATATAACACTAATAGATATCCCGTGACGTTGCCCGCATATATCGCGTTTTGCTTTCTTGGATTGTAGATTTTTATCAGATTATAAGTTTATTTTAAGAGCTACCCTAAAACGTAGACAGACACTGAGACTCTAACTAAAAAGTAAAAAATTAAAAGCTTTTTTAAAAAAAAGATAACCGAATTCAAAAACTAAAAGCTCAAAAATAACTAATTCGGAAGTCGGTGGCTTCTCTTCTGCCGGTCGATTTGTGTTGCCACCGACTTCCGAAATAGTTATTTTTGAGCTATTAGTTTTTGAAGTCGGTTATCTTTTTTTTAAAAAAGCTTTTCATTCCTCTATAATGTAAACTGACGGGCCTGTTGGTCTAGTGGTTAGTGACCTTGACTGCTAAGCTAGAGGCCGTGGGTTCGATTCCCACCCAGGACAAACTTTGTGTGATGAGCATGATAGTTTGTTCTGTGTCTAGGTGTAATTTATCTATAATATGTATGTATTTATAATTATTTAAGTATATATATCAGTTATCTGGTTACCGTATTACAAGCTCTGCTTAGCTTGGGATCAGATGACCGTGTGTGAGTTGTCCCAAGATATTTATTATTATTTATTTATTAAACACGAAACGACCAGGGTTCTTATTCCTCCATAAATTATAAGTTCGCCAGACATAAATTAACAATGAACTTAAGGTCCAGGACGTCGTATACCCGGGCTATAAAAGGACACACAGGTACTCAAACAACCAAACAAAAATAAAGGAAATGTCGAGCTCGTATATCTTGATATCAAGGAAAAGAGGCCACTATGTCACCGGAGTAGATATTCCTACAGAGACTGAAAGGAGATGTCAGATATAAGGTCTGGGGTTGCGGAATGTTTATATTAGTTACCGTGACCCCGGAACATATAGGGCAACCGAAGGAACATGAGTGGGTTTTAGTCAGTAAGAGTCTGACACGCCCTCCCGCCGCACCCAGGACGGGAGCAGTCATTGGATGATTTCCCACTCACCAAAAAAAAAGATATTAAATAGGTTTAATACTCCTTGCATTAAACCAATTTAATATCTGACATCTGTAGTCTTAAAATGTCTGCCTTTCTGATGCTCGCACAAAGATGAGGCCTAAAGTAGGGATGATTGTGTGATTATATATTTTTTATTGAAATAAACAAACTAACAACCAAAGTAGACATCATAATTCTAGCACTCATGCCTTTTTAGGTATGGTGCTAATACTTTCCCGGTTAAGCTCTTCACAATGAGCTAACATAAATACAATATATTAATAATAAAAATGATGACGACCTCTGGCTTAATAGTCAGGGTCACTAACCACTGGACCTCTCAGCTCTACTAATAAATGTAGTTTAGTCTCTGTAAGTTATCTCCTCATGTACAACAGAGCCACGTCGTAACGACTAACATAATGCAGAGAACATGCAACGTATCGTAAACCACATGGCGGTGGAAATAAAATATTTTAGTACAAGTTATAAAAATTATGATGACTTTTATTGCACTTCAATATTTGGCTTGAAAACCAAGAGATTCTGACTTTACAATCGACGTTTTTTGACTGTTACTTTTGAGTGTATTTTTATTGTTTGAAATGGAAATGAACAGAATTCAGTTTTACTAGTTTTCTCCGTTAATAAATGCAAAAATATGATATTGACAGTGCCTTTTCGTCGTAGTAATAAGAGCTGTTTTTGAGTCACAAGTGATACGCGTGGTTGCGCCTACACATAGTACACATGTGTAGTAATACCAAAATGGAATCACAATTTTTGTTTTAGTTCCACCGACGACGGGCTGTAATTTCATCCGTTAAAACCGGGACCCTGACCCTTTATTGTTAAATTGACATAGACTGTTAAGTATATTTTTGAACACACTCGACCCACAAAATACTCGATTGGCCCACATGCCTATTTATGTACTAATTTATTAAGTATATCTTACGTATGACATTTATGACTGCGTCGGTAAGGAGGAATTTCTTACCAGCTGTCTGGATTTTGAAAGTGATGAGGTGTGTAGTGGTCACTGCTACTTTTAGACATTTGCAATATCAAGGGGCTTCAAATGTGTTTCCATCCTACAGTCAAAGATGATTAATCCATTATGCCTATAATACCGAAAATACGAGCCTTGGATAACACAGGTTGCTATTGGTCCTATGAGAGGCTCTATATAATATTAACATCATGAGCCGAAGATTTCCACTTAAATCGACCCTGAGCCATCCGCATCCAACAGGACCAGGTGAAGTTGACAAGATCGTCGGCGTCGGTCCATCTAAATTTGATAAATAAATATCTCGGGACAAGCGACACTGGCTATCTAATCCCAAGCTAAGCAGAGCTTATAGTTACAGTATACATATTATTGATAAATTACACCCAGCCACAGGACAAACAATCATGCTTATCACACAAAGTTTGCCCTTGGTGAGAATTGAAGCCACGACCGGCTTAGCAGTGAGGGTCACTTACATCTATAGAATGAAGAAGCTTTCACACCTCCGTGCAACCTCTCTTTGGGCATTGTTAAACACTGCTTGCTCGTCTAGTTTCCATCATCTTTTCCACATATTGACCGAAATTCAAATCAGAGAATATCATTCTATTACAATACTAAGTTATTCACTGGTATTAATACTGTTATGATTAACTGTAAACAGTTTGATAGTCGAAGTTATAGGAGCAAGTTCGTAAAGGGTTTCGGAATAACCCTTTCTGGGTTCTAAACTATGATTACTAGAAGGTCACGTCTCCTGGGTGATATAAGCGACCAAAGATAATATGTTTGGATCAGCTATATTCGATTTAGTAGTTATAAATAAATACTTTATTTACTGCGCCCGAACAGTTCTTACTAATTATTTTTACTGCATCATTGTTTGTTTTGTTTTTCTGCTTTCAAACTTTAACTAGTAAATCGATAGCCATTAAATTTTACATATATCGAAGAAATCCAGGAGCTAAAATAAATTAAGATAAAAATATACCGTTTTCGACGGATGACCAAAAATAAATGAAAAGAAATTGAATTCAACAAGAACTTTTAGCATGTGAAGCGTCCCTCTAATGCCTGTTGGGGTCGTGGAATAGTTGTAATAGTTACCCTGGCCCCGGAACATAAAGAGCAACCGAAGGAACATGGGTGGGTTTTAGTCAGTAAAAGTCTGACACGCCCTCCCGCCCCGTCCAGGGCGGGAGAAGTAATTTGATTATTTCCCATCCTCAAAAAAAAAATACGAGCAAAGCTACAAGCAACAGCTAGCAAGTACTAAAAACACTTATATAACCTACATACATGTCCAATGACGTCACTCGTAATCCGGCATCGTCAAAGCGCTCCCGAGCGTCGGTCGTCAAATTTCAAATCGAATAGAATCGTCCAATCAATCGTTATGGGTGATCGCTCAGTTTCCGCATCGAGCGGGCGAATGTACTCAATTCACGATCTCGCACCAAATCGATTATATCGTACTGATTGAAAATTCCGAATCGATTATACGAGTAAGACGATTCGTTTGAATTAGGTGAAAGATTACTTGGATTGGAATTGAGTTAATTTTGGTTATTTTGGTGCTGAGTGTGACAATTTTGGATTGTCGTTCAGTGTTGAAGGAGAATATATTTTGTAGGCTAAGTTAGGCAGTGATAAATAAACACAATATAATTACGCTATTATATGGTTGGATTTCAAAAACTTTTACCACGAATTGCTCCAAAGTGCCTCCATTGTATAACGGAAATGAACAATTTGATTTCTGACTTTTTAAATTGTTTTCTTTATACATGTATTAAAGCGAATATTTTATTCGATTACAGGCGAATGTCACCAAATTAAACCTAGAAAAAATTGTTATTCGTGGAATAATATTGACAGCTCGACAGCTCTTGTATCGATATCTGTGAAAAAATACTGTTTTATTCTCCGCTTGGGATTATTTATAAAACGTAGAAAAACGATCAAAATTCGGTCTTATTCTATTAATTTACTGACATTTATTTCTCCCTACAAAATCCTTCCTACCAAATAAATGAACAATGTCTAAAATAGATTATAAGCGAAATTAAGGTCTTCACTAACTAAGGTTACGCTCAGACGGTAACAACTTAAATTTCAACTAACAAAAAATTCACTTAACTATTCAAGATCGATATAACAGAAGTGATCATAACATAATTATTTCTTCTTTGGTCTATACTTATTGCGAAATTCACTGCTAAGTAATACAAAACAGTTCTCTTTTATATATTTTATTATCCATACTTTATTTAGTAATATCATAAATGCGAAAGTAACTCTGTCTGTCTGTCTCTTCTTCATGCCTAAACCACTGACCCGATATGAATGAAACTTTTTACAGATATGTCTGGGACCCGAGAAAGAACATAGGATAGTTTTCATCCCGGAAATCAAAAAATAGGAATTATTATTACAAGCGGACGAAGTCGCGGCCAAAAGCTAGTTATTTATAAATGATACGTTCATGAGTAACGTGTAGTTTTTTCAAGGCGACCCGGCTGGTTTTTGCTATAGTGAACGATGACGCTTAAAATTAATATTACTTTGCTGTTGACCAGACAATAGCTATTCTATAAATATAAATAGATTTCTATAAATAAATCGGTTTAGTGATTTTGTCTATTTAAGTTAAAAGCTAAAGGTATCATAAAAACACTTGTTTCATTAAAAACAAACGTTTTATGATTAAAATATTTGTTAATCAGAAACAATTCATAATGGAGATTAAAGTTATTACGAAGTAAAGTTATTATTCATTTATTTTTTATAGTTTGCCATCATAATCAGCTATTAACAATACTGTTTAATAATGTAATACTAAAGCATTACGCTAAACAATCATTTTTAAAACAAGATACATTTTCAGTGGACAATAAATAATTCACAGCGAAGTTCCTACGAAAGCTTGGCTACGCGGCGTAGCAACATTTTATACATCTGCTACGTCGCGTAGCTCTTACCCATCAGCTACGCCGTAACCACTTTTAATCTGCTACGCCATAGCAACATTACTTATGCTACGCTGTCTTATTATTTTTACTTTAAGAAGTGAAACTAAATATAAGTCTTTAAAAAGGTCCTTAGTAAGTTTATAAATCTGTAAATTATATAAAGAGATATATAAATGTATATAAAGAATAACAGAAAGAACGGTTTTCGTCATTTATACAATAAAAAAACCGGCCAAGAGCGTGTCGGGCCACGCTCAGTTTAGGGTTCCGTAGTTTCCCGTCCGTCACAATAAGTGTTTCCACTTATAAGTTTTAAAAAAGGCTATTTGTTACGTTGATGTACTAAGTACGCAGAAATTATTTTGAACGACCTTTTTGTCTTTTTTGTACAAAAACTGTTCTTTATATCAAGTTCAAAATAATTTTCCTAGAAGGTCCTTATAAAGTACTACTTTCCAGATTTTTTTCATATTTTTAAACTTACGGGTCAAAAGTTAGAGGGGGGGGACACTTTGATTTTACCTTTTGGAGCGATTATTTCCGAAATTATTTACACTATCAAAAAATGATCTTAGTAAACCCCTATTCATTTTTAAATACCTATCCAACAATATATCACACGTTGGGGATGAAATTAAAAAAAAATCACTTCCCACCTTACATAATATAGCGGGGCTACCCTAGTAAATCATTTTTTTCCAATTTTTATTTTACCACTATGTCGGCGGGATTGATATACATATTGGTACCAAATTTCAGCTTTCTAGTGCTAACGGTCACAGAGATTAAGCGAGGACGGACGGACAGACAGACAGACATGGCGAAACTATAAGGGTTCCTAGTTGACTACGGAACCCTAAAAAAGATTCTTGCTAAACGTCAACTTTTTAAAAATACAAATAACACATATTACGTATAAAACACGCCATAAATATGCAAGTCCAAATTTTCAAAACAACATAATAAACTATCTAATAAATTATAAAAGTTGAGCTCAAAGATAAGGATCAAATAAGTAAAGTAATGCTTCCTATTACTTTTCTAAAGTTGAACTATTGCAACAATGTGCTTAATAAAAGTCAGCGAAACCCGCCAAGTTTCAACTCTCTTACGTGATCAGAATGTAACAGTGGGGCTAGGAAATTAGCGGTCCAATATAATCAACAAGACCGCTCAACAACTAGAGAGACAGACATGTTTTTGAGTGAAGACCAAGTTCGGCTAGCGCTGATAACCAGCGCCGTGGACTCGTGTCTGTGTACGGGCCCGGCATTATGCTGAGCGCTAGCCCTTTCGTGCAAGTGTATAATATTTAATTTATAGTAAGTTCGTCTAATGTAAAACTTGACACTAGCCCAAATAAAATGTTTTTCTTTCTTTTTCTTTCTTTTCTTTCAAGACCGCGAATTAAAATTAAAATTGGCATTGAGTTTATTAAGAACTAGCTTTTGCCCGCGACTTCGTCCGCGTGGTTAATAGTTCCCGTGGGTTTCCTTGATGAAAACTACCCTATGTCCTTTCTCGAGTCCCAGACTATATTTTGTACCAAATTGTATTCAAATCGGTTTCGTGGAATAGACAGACAGTACGGATTAGCTGGTCCCGCCGTTTATCCCGCGTTATGTTAGGGTTTTAGTTACTGCCTCCCTTGGGTCATGGCGTGATGTTAAAAAGCCAATCTTATTCTGATATATAGGTAAAGTTTCATTAAAATCCCTTCAGTAGCTTTTTTTTGCGTGAAAGAGTAACAAACATCCACACACAGCTTATTTGTATAACACATGCATGTTATAGTTAAGGAAATCCAAGATTTTTTAAATTTGTAACACCTATGCGAATGTGTCGTGATGGCCCAGTGGATATGGCGCCCGCCTCTCGTGTAAGAGGTTGTGGGTTCGAATCCGGGCAGGTACCAATGTGACTTTTTCAATTCATATGTACTTTCTAAAGTTTATCTTAGACATCACTGACATCCCGTGCCTCGGAAAGCGTAAAGCCGTTGGTCCCGGTTGTCATTCGTAGAACTTTGACAGTCGTTACTGGTTAGCCAGAAACTCTGACCAGTCTAACCAAGAGGTATCGTGTCGCCCAGTTACTGGGTTGTGGAGGTCAGATAGGCAGTCGCTCCACGTAAAACACCGGTATCCAGCTGAATCCGGTTAGGCTGGCAGCCGACCCCAACAAGGTTGGGAAAAGGCTAGGGAGATGATGATGACCTATGCGAATCTGTACTCTCAGTACAAAATCAGAGTGAGAATATGCGAGCTGTATTTTTTTTATATGAATTTTACCACAGTCCCTAACACAAAATATCCCATCTATAAAAAAAACAAACCCGACGTAAAAAAGAAAAAAAAAACATACAAATTTCCTCAATTTAAAGTTGGAAAGATAATTTGGGCGTAGAATGTAATGACGAGAACTTTTTAAATACACTATAACAGAGGTTTACGGAGCATTAAAACTCGGCTTTATGTCAAAGGTTATAAAGTGTATTTTATATTATTATCACACTTTTTATTCATCTTTCTCGTCTGGTGATTCGGTGATTATTATCATGAAATTTTTAATTTCATTTTTATTCGAGGAATACCAAATTCAAGTAAATGTAACTAACGTTCCGACGACTTTTTAACTAAAAAAACATATTTCGTTTATTTTCTTTACTAGCATTCAATATTATTGAATGCTAGTTACGGTAGACACCGTAACTAGCATTAAACTGCTTGGACAAGCAGTTTAATCTTGCGTTGTGCGTTCGATTCACGCGTGGGACAAATGTTTATATGGCTTACCATGACATCTTAAAGCCAGAGTATTTCCGCTTAGGGAACGAGATGACGCTAGACGACTTGTATAGCTCTGTCTCTTTCCCTCAGCGGAACTACTCTCGCTTTAAGACGTCACTGTAGGCCACCAGTTTTTTATTTATTTCCGAGTATGTTTGAGTATTATTTTGTACTATATAATAATATGGTGTCAAATCAATCTACGTAAGTATTTCTGGGTTTATGGTTAATGCTTATGTAAGTTTTAGCCATTTTCAATATCGCAATAGATATAGAATGACATGAGTTTATTCGATGCTTAATTATTAGTTCACGTGTTATTCAATCATTATTCAGTATTTACACGTTGGTCTAATACATAAGTGGTGAGAAATACCTAAAATTACGTGAAAGGTAATGCAAGCCCTATGTCAGTATAACATTAGGTCTAATTTTGTATACCCCATAAGTGTAGGCTTGTAATCGTTAATCTTTAATCGTTTTATTTTCTTGGTATTATTGGATAGGTTTTAGTGTAATGTTATATAGCATGAACAATTAGTATCACCTTTTATATAACTATAAGATGTGAAAATAATAATATTTCCGATTTATTCAGCTAGTCGTTTTTGAGACTCAAATTATGTAGGAGAGCAAGTGAAACATCTGACTATCCCGGTTCCCACAAAGATAAAAAAAAACATTAAATGATGTTCTATTATTAGTCGATAAAGAAAATACCGTTCTGGCAGGCAACACGCCACTGCGCCTGCACTACTTAAAACTTTCAAAATGTATTTTTTTAGGGTTACCATTTAAATGTTTGAGTGTAAAAAAAAACGACAACCAATTTTAATTAATTGATTGAAATTTTGATAGTTGCAAGGATGTGCCAGAACAAGGCAAAGTTGACACAGGAATAAAATTTCGTAGCCAACTCTCACAAGCCTCAATTTTTGAAGGAATATCCCATTTATATTAAACGCTAACCTAAAGGCCCGAACTAAAACGCTTTTGTGATTTTTAACGTCAAGATAGGTTTTTAATTAACCAACGAACTTTAGTGGGGGTCAGTTTCAGCCGACTTGGCACTCCATCTGTGTAGACTTAGTCGAAATGTTTGCTCCGTCATCAACTTCAGTATTTACACCGCGAAATTAGGCAGCCATCTTTGTTAAGTTTGAGAGTTGGTCTTTCATTTGTGTTTGCGTACATAGTTTTGATGTTTTAATTAGTATTTGATTAAAAGTTGCGTGGCATTGTTTAATGTTTTATTAATTTGGTTTTGTTTTACATGAAATAGAACTTTTTTTTTGTTTAGTTACCAAACTGTAAGTCATATTTTAAGAAGAAGAAGAGTGGCTAAAATTATGATAGTCGATGAGGTTATTTTAAATTTAGTTTAGTCATCAACCATACCATTCCACTCCATCTGTGTAGACTTAGTCGAAATGTTTGCTCCGTCATCAACTTCAGTATTTACACCGCGAAATTAGGCAGCCATCTTTGTTAAGTTTGAGAGTTGGTCTTTCATTTGTGTTTGCGTACATAGTTTTGATGTTTTAATTAGTATTTCATTAAAAGTTGCGTGGCATTGTTTAATGTTTTATTAATTTAGTTTTGTTTTACATGAAATAGAACTTTTTTTTTGTTTAGTTACCAAACTGTAAGTCATATTTTATTTAAGAAGAAGAAGAGTGACTAAAATTAATGATAGTCAATGAGGTTATTTTAAATTTTTTTTAGTCATCAACTTTACTATATTTTATACACCGCGAAATTAGGCAGCCATCTTTGTTAAGTTTGAGAGTTGGTCTTTCATTTGTGTTTGCGTACATAGTTTTGATGTTTAAATTAGTATTTGATTAAAAGTTGCGTGGCATTGTTTAATGTTTTGTTATTTGAGTTTTGTTTTACATGAAATGGAACTTTATTTTTTTAATTTTAGTTACCAAGTCATATTGTAAGAAGAAGAAGAGTGGCTAAAATTAATGATAGTCAATGAGGTTATTTTAAATTTAGTTTAGTCATCAACTATACTATTTAAACACCGCGAAATTAGGCAGCCATCTTTGTAAAGTTTGGGTGTTGGTCTTTCATTTGTGTTTGCGTACATAGTTTTGATGTTTTAATTAGTATTTGATTAAAAGTTGCGTGGCATTGTTTAATGTTTTGTTAATAATTAGTTTTGTTTTATATGAAATGGAACTTTATTTTTTAATTTTAGTTACCCAAATGTAAGTCATATTATAAGAAGAAGAAGAGTGACTAAAATTAATGATAGTCAATGAGGTTATTTTAAATTTAGTTTAGTCATCAACTATACTACTTATACACCGCTAAATTAGGCAGCCATCTTTGTAATGTTTAGGTGATGTTTTAATTAGTATTTAATTAAAAGTTGCGTGGCATTGTTTAATGTTTTGTTATTTGAGTTTTGTTTTACATGGGAAGATTTTTTTTATTCATACTTACCGAAATGTAAATCATATTTTAAAAAGAAGAAGAGAGACGAAACGGGCGCTGATGGTGATTTTTTCTTTACTTAGTTTATTTAATAACTTATGAGAGAAGTTAAGAAATGCAGATAGATTAAGATTAATGTTACTCTTTCACGGCTTTATAATATTTGCTGATCACATTATTTTGATCCCGATTTCATAAAAAAAAACAGATAACATTAAAAACAATGTCTTACTATTATTGTATCCCGAACAAAATAATTTTACAAAATCATGCTTTTCTTTGTAGACTTCCAAATATATGCTTTTAAATTCTGTAATAATAATGGATAAGTATAAGAAAATAATTAACGTTCATAACTTTTTATACATTTTAAACTTTATCCATACTAATATTATAAATGGGAAAGTGTGTCTGTCTGTCTGTCTGATTTTTTGAGTAGAAATAGTTGAAGGGATGGAGAGTAACAAAGGCTACTTTTTGTCGCTACCTAACGCGAGCGAAGCCGCGGGCAAAAGCTACTTTATAATTTGACTGACATTACCAAAAGTCCAACATCAAAAAGTTTTAATTAAAATTGCAAAGTAATATGAAAAAGTTAAAAGAGTCAGGCCCGCCATCTTTAATTTCAATCTCTCAAAATAATCAATGCAATCCTTGCGAAGATATTCACAAAAAAAAAAGAATTTACGAATTTAACGCGGACATAACTTTTATTTGTTTTTCGCTTGACGTTTCGGCAGGGTTACACCTGCCATGGTCACAAGCAGACTGTCCGTCGACACTACTCCGACGAAGGTAAGGTATGTGCGCGTTAAATCCCGATAAGTAGTGAAGTATAAATATGCAACGCGAAAGTTTAAAGTATAATAAGAATTTACGAAATTTCAAGACCATCATCGCGTTACTGTTGAGTTTGTATTAATAATAATAATAACATAACCTCGTGGCCAGGATTATCCATCAGCAACTTGCTCTGAAATACGGCCTCGTAGAATCTGAAGTACCGTACTACAGGTATGTGCCCGACCCAGTTCTCGAAGATGGCAATGTCACATTGTACTGGGATCGATCCATCATCACTGACAGGACTGTTGTAGCAAACAAGCCTGATATAGTGGTGGTGGATCGATTGGAGCGGCGCGCAATGATCATTGACGTTACTGTCCCACATGACGGGAACCTCGTGAAGGCTGAGAAAGATAAACAAATTAAGTATATCGACTTGGCTCGCGAGGTTGTCGATATGTGGGATGTGGACTCAGCGATCATTGTGCCGATAGTTGTTTCTGCCAATGGCTTAATAGCCAAGAGCCTCGATCTACATCTAAAGAGGCTCTCGTTAGGTAGCTGGATCAAGCGCTTGATTCAGAAGGCAGTACTACTGGACACGGCACGCATTGTCAGAAGATTCCTTTCTCTGGAGCCCTGACCACCGGTAGCTTGGACCTTGTTCCCGATACCGGTGGGTTACTGTTTTTTATATTTTTAAATGTTTTTGTTTTGTTATAATAATATTTAAAAATGTAAATAATGTGTACAAAAATAAATAAATGGAAATAATAATAAATTGTATTGTGTCTCGACACACGACATTTCGTGTGTTCGAAGATTTAAATAAAACTAGATAGATTCGGCGCAGTGAACGCAATGTAGATGGAAATATTACAGATATATGCTCAATCGCTGGTACCATTACGTCGAATAGAGCGTCGAGTATTAAACAAGAACTATACTTTACAAGAAAATATTGAGTACTAGCTTTTGCCCGCGACTTCGTCCGCGTGGTATAAAAGTTCCCGTTCCCGGAGGATTCCCGGAATGAAAACTATTCTATGTCCTATCTCGGGTTCCAGACTATATCTGTACCAAATTTCATTCAAATCGGTTTAGCGGTTTTCTCGTGAAGAAGAGACATACAGACAGAGAGAGTTACTTTCGCATTTATAATATTAGTATTTATAGTATGGGTAAACGCTCAATCACTGGTACCATTACGTCGAATAGAGTGTCGAGTATTAAGCAAGAACTTTACAAGAAAATATTGAGTTTTGCCTGTAATGTAAACCATTCTTAAAAACATGAACTCATATTCTCATCTCTTTTAATTCAATGAACAGCCAGTAAAGTATACAGGTATGCAGAGCTGTCAGATACAATTTAAGTTTTCTTTAAAACAAATGGATAAAAAATATGAATTCTAAGAAAACCGTAATGAAAATAATTATCGCAATACTGCTGTCAGTCTTAAAAAAGTCAATCGTGCTCACGGTTGCATCGGGTCACTTACCTATGATATATAGAGATAGGTATGATCTGTTTGGGTATCTAGCGCGTGTAAAAAATATATTAATTTTATGAGACAATTTAGTCAGTCAGTGACTGTATTGTTTTATATTTGGAATGAGAATCAAACACTGAATAGTCTCCGTCAATATGTCCCTCGCCTTACCTGCCACAGCGTATAATTTGCTGACTGTACACGTCAAATAAGTTGCAAGTTAGATTTGTTAGCTCTGTCAGAAGTTTGCTTGTGCAAGTGTTGTATTTCCGTTAACAAAAGGATCGCTGGAAAATCCTTTTTCAAGGATGGCGGTGTAACAAGTCGGCTTGTGGGAAACTCTAACACAATTCCAACTTTGTACTAACTCGTTGTTGGCTTGTTATTTTTGAGTTTCGAGTTTCTTATGGTTGGACGCATATGTGACGGATTCGATCAAGACCCCATGAACGAACTTTTGTTATTTTATATAAAAATACTTGCTGACTTGGTCATGCGTTGCTGTGGTTTTTACCGAAATAAAATATGGCATATTTTTCAAGTTGGGTGAAACTGCAAATTTTATTAAAATCGGTTCAGCAGTTTAGGAGTCTATCGCGGAAAAATAACGTGACGCGTCATTTTTTTATGCTTTTTTAATTTAAATATTATTATTCCTAAATATCTTAGCACTACTCCCACACGTCCTATGGTAACCAGACAACTGACACACTTACTTATATAATTCATAAATGCATACATATTAAAGATAAATTACACCCAGACACAGAACAAACAATCATGCTCTTCACAGAAAGTTTGCCTTGTGTGGAAATCGTACCTCCAACCTTCGGCTTAGCAGTCAGGGTCACTAATCACTAGACCTGTCAAATAGTAATAGCAGCACAGATCTAGTCATTGCGTATTGAATGCGGGTGTACTCCCCTTGTTTGGTTTAGTTTAACTGTCGGTACACACTGGAAATGTGTGGCAAAGGCCTTTGTTCACGTATTGGCTCTGCTTGCTCTAGTTTGAAATTGTGTCGTAATGGTAATTAGCATCATGCGCTGTTTTTGCGTGTGACAGACAGATGGAGTTAGTTTTCGATTTAAAATATTATAAAACGAGCTAGCCTAATCCACGTTTGTGGTTACTGCGACGCTCGTACCTCGCAACTTGATGTTACATAGCTTCTTTTTTTGATAAACGCGATATCAAACAAAAAAGCTTTTTAAAAAAAATACCTATCTTCAGAAAACCTATATAATAATGTTAATCCACATGAGATAGACGGCAGAAAAAAAAATCATTTTACAACACTTTACTTTTAAGAATCGTACCCAAAAAAAATGGTTGATGCAATTTATTTTAGCACGTTTCGACGTGGTTAATACACATATCCATGCATGCTCTTCTAGCCGTTTGGACAGTAAGCTAAGGAAGAACGTGACAAAACTATGCGGGTTCCTTTTGAAATTTTAAAATTGTGTTGCTGCGCCCTAACAGGGTATCATGTATGTACTTTTACCTTTTATAACGTCCTTTTATAACTCATGATCGCAATAAATATTTGAAGTTTGAAGTTTTGAGCCCTAAAAAGAAAAACTTTTAGCAAAGCGGGTTGCACAATATAATGCTCTCAAATTCCTTCAAGCAATGATCGTGTCGCATTTGTGTCGACAAGAAAGATAAAGAACTGATTAAAGTTATGCATGTTGCATGTTAAATAAAGAGTTGGAAGATATATTTTTATTTTTCAAATTTAGACTGAAAAGTTTTGATTAACCAGGTCAAACTGACAGACGGTTGTGAAAGCTCCATGTTTATTTAAACATCTTTATGAAACTCCAAAAAAAGTTATTAACTTATTCAAGAAGACAGTTTATATGTGTAATACAAGCAAATTATAGTATAAGAAATCGGAAATTCACAAAGATTTGTAACATCTATTCGAAGCTAGTGCAATCCATATCCATACTTCCATACTAATATTATAAATGCTAAAGTAACTCTGTCTGTCTGTCTTTCTGTCTATCTCTTCTTCACGCCTAAACCACTGGACCGATTTGTATGAAATTTAATACAAATATAGTCTGGGACCTGAGAAGGGACATAGGATAGTTTTCATCCCGGAAATTCCCCGGGATCGGGAACTATTATTCCACGCGGACAAAGTCGTGGGCAAAAGCTAGTCATAAATAAACACTGCATCAGTTACTCAAAAAGTATCAGTCCAAACTGACAGTCATAGCGACTTCAAACTCAATTGACGCGAGCGTAGTAACAAGCCCAACAGTCGGGACAGACTGCCATCTGTTCTATCCAAACAAAAACACACCGCCGCCATTTAGAATGCAAATGGGAACAGTGTGACATCCGACCTAGTTTTTTTGGATGACTAGGTACGGTCTGGCCTATGGAATTTTATAGAGCAAATTAGTGTTGGAAACGGTGTTTTAATCACGGTGTTGATGAACGTTGACGAATGATTGAACTAATTGTTTAACTCTCTGACTGACTGACTTCTTGACAAAAGTGGATGTACAGTCACTGCCAGTGATAGGTCAGCCTACCCCTCCGCCGAGAGTGTGCCTATTTCAATACATAGTATCTAATAAAGTCGCTCCACGCTGCCTGTACCTATGTATGCTTAAATCTTTAAAACTACGCAACGGATTTTGAAGCGGTTTTTTTTAATAGATAGAGTAATTCAAGAGGAAGGTTTTTGTGTATTATACACCCATTACAGTAAATAAAACCGTTTTTTTTAATTGTTAGGCCCATGTAAAGCTAGAACGGTTCGCTATTGGTTTATATGAATAAAATAGTGATGAGCTTCCTGGTCGAACGTCCAATCCAACCTGCACCACCATATGCCAATATTGTTACCATCAAATACTATGATACTTTGTAAACTGTGTATAAAAATATATGTTAGTAGATAACCAATATTTATCGCCTAGCACACTGGTAGTAAAATATAATGTCTATTCATAACTAGGTTTGATGACCAAACGATGTAAACTCGGTCGTATACATCAGGGACGCTAAGAATATGTTTCGGATCTGCATGTGATTCGGATACATGGATTACTAGTTTTTGCCCCAAGCATTGGTCGCGTTAGAAAGATACAAAAAGTAGCTTATATCACTCTCCATCCCTTCAACTATCTATACTTAATAAGTCACGTCAATTTGTCATTCAGTTTTGCATGTGTATGTGTGTCACTTACCCATTCACAATATTAAGAATGGATAACAGATAGTAATATGACATTATTGTGAATCTTCTGAAAGTTTCGTATTATTTCAGTTTATTAAGGAAATAAAATCTATGGGTAATGGATTTGTCTTGATTCGATATCATTTTTAGATTTCATACCAGAGGACTGAAAAATGTCACCATTATAGGACCACTCATGTATTTGTCTGTCTGTCCAATGACTCCACTATCCCTTTATTTTTGAAATATTAGTTTAAATGTTATTTTTTAAATACAAAACTTACTTTTCGACTTCCACACCCACACAATCGCGGGCAAAATAAATAAATATACTGGGACAACTCACACACGGTCATCCTGAATATCCCAAGTTAAACTCTGCTTAGAGCTTGTGTTATGGTAACCAGACAACTGATATACCTACATATTTTTATAATTTATAAATACATACATATTATAGATAAATTACACCCAGACACAGAACAAACAATCATTCTCATCACACAAAGTTTGTTCTGGGTGGGAATCGAACCCACGACCTCCGGCTTAGCAGTCAGGGTTACTAACCACTACACCAACAGGCCCGTCGGTGTAGTGGTTAGTAGCCCTACACCGACGGGCCTAAATGCAAAAGCTTGTATAAAATAATTAACACAAGATTCAAACATTAAACACTATCAGTAATGATTACAACGGTGATAAGATAAACACAGCAGCCGATCTCATTATAGCGGAGTACTAGGAGACCATAACAGACAACTGGTCACTCAATTGCGTTGGAACTGTGTTTGTGTTCGCCTCGCAAAACATTCCCTTGATTGTCGTTTCTAATCGTGTGTGCCGTTGAAAATCTAATCGGTTTGCGATGAACGAGGGACTCGTTATAATGATGGATAGGTACAGGCGTGTCATCGAGTAAACAATGTTTACATTTAACAACACAATGTTTATGGAATCGTGTCTGCTGATGATAATTGTTCTGTAAAGGGGAGCTGTGTGCCCGGTAATTACTATGCACCAGGGGAATGGGATGTTTCCCATTTTAGCCTTTTACTAACTGTGTTGGTGCGGCTTCCAGTTTGATAGGATCTAATATTATTAAGTAGGTAATTCATTTTACATTCCTTTTACGTTGGAACCGTCGCTTACGTGGAAGAACCTCTCCCCTTCTCTTTTAAACGGTCCTTCAGCACTCTCTTAAAGTTTCTCACAATAGAAACTTCATATTTTAAATTGATGAACAACGTCATTTCCATACTTACTTTGGTGACCGTTCAGTAATTCCCAGAGTTTTAAATAGAGCGATTGCTCATCAAACCTCCACCCAAATCCAGTTACTGGAAAAAACAATACACCCTGGTTAGACTGAATCTCAAGCGTTTGGGATTCTGACCAACGTTTGAGATGTCCAAAATCTCCGATGGATTGCCGAGACCCACGGCTTTACGTGTCATCTGAGGCACAGAGTTGTCACACTACCAATTTAAAACTCTTTCTGAGCCTGTTATTTCAGCCCTATAAAAATAATAAACCTGACGACTCCACATTTATATAAAAAACAGTTTTTCAACTCTCGAATAAAAACAGAAGAAAAATATTCGAAACCTCTCAGTTTCACTTGAAAATTAATTATTAACTTTTTGTGTGTTTGACAAAAAGCAATTTTATGTCCTCCAATGTTTAGGTTTCTAAAACTTTTAGGTCACAAGGACTTATGAGGTAGGTAAGTAAATATGATGACGTCACATTTATTTCTCTGTGTGCTTTGAGAAAAATCCGTAGACGTAAAAAATACATTAAGTTTCTTATTATAATTCCCAATGTCGACATTTATCCTATTTGAGAACTGTCCAAAAATACCCTGTTGAACACTCGTATTTGCCAGATCTTGTTTGATATTTAGGACGAGAAATATCAAAATATAAAAAAGGAATGTTATTTTTTCTTACCTCACTCTTATTTTTTCTTACTCTCTCGTTGTTCTTCTTGATTATTTTCAATGTTTAGGACTGTTTTATCGTTTCATCGGGATTCGTCAAGCTTTATTTGCTCGTGATTTCTTTTTCTACTATTGTTTCTGACATTTAGGAGATGCAGTTGTTAAGGAAAGTGTGGTAGTTCTGACTTTATAAAAAATAACAGGTCAAGGTCGAGTCGAAGTCGAAGAGTCGAGTCTTGCGCTTTACTTGTAGTAGTTTTGCAAACAGTCTTTTGATAGTCAAATTTTATATTGCCGTTGGAAAACAAAAACATTTCCTCAATTACGACTGTGGTTGTAGTCAATATACCAACTGCATAATTATCAGTTTTTGCTTTTAATGTCAACTTAATGAAAGCTTGGTGGTATCCAAGCTTTCTTAGAAAAAAGTGTCCAGGTGGACAGATTGGACAATTAAATTATCCTATAAGGTTTCCTATTTCTTTTTCAAGACACGGAACCCAAAAAAGGGCTCAAAAATAAACTTGGCTCAAGTTCTCATTATACTTATTGTAGTCAGAATGTCGGCATTACTTTCAACTAATAAATCTTGCAAATATGCTCAACAATTTTCAGGATGTCCGTTAAAGAGAATGTCTTCCTTAATAATTAATTTGTTAATGGACTGAGTATTTTCGCAATTAATTACTTTTACCTACAGTGTGGTGAAATTTTTGCTTGATGAAATTAAGTGAAGTGCGCGTGGGGTGAGTTGGCATTTGACATTAGGTTTTTATAGAATAACTTGTTTGTTCTGTCAATATTTTTCATCCCGTTTAGTACACTAAACTATAGCTCCTTTATTCAAAATAGACCATCCTGATGGATATCCTCCGTTCTGGGGGATTCAGACTGGAAGTTTCACCCTGGTATTCGACCTCTCAATTGAGCCGTGGATTGTAAAAACATTCTTAATATCCGCTATCCCTAACTGTATCGGTCTGCCTCTGGGGCTTTTTCAGGTCCAGGTCCAGGGGGGTAGTTTTGGAAAATCTTCAAAGGTTCAAGGAGTCGATGAGGCTATAACTGTCCAGAAACCACCCCGGTGTTCCATCTGTCAATTGCGCTGAAAATCATACGTGACATTTGTATATACTTCTAACTTGCATCTGCGGGCATTTCCAAATCGAGAAGGGCAGTGAGGACTTTTTCTCACTCTTGCGAAGTCATAGAGGGGCTTATGGGGCATTAAAACCTTTCTCATTTCAGTCTCATTAGAGTGGTTTGCTCAGTTAGATCCAAGCCTATTTTGGCTGAAAATAGTGCTCTAGTACTAGCTGTTTCTTGCGACTCCGCCCGCGAACAAATAAACTTATTAATTTACAAAAAAACCTTATTGTCGATGTCTTAAAATGTTACTTTACCACCTGTAAACGAGGAGTGGACTGTATGATTTGTGGTGCGGATGATTGAAAGCCTGAGAACAGAGAACTATGATATTTATTGAATAAAGACGAATATTAACAATTAGTGGAAATTAAAAACTGTAATGTAGCTATGACAACAACAGACAAAATATGACAAGCTTTCTTCTAATTTAAAACTGATTCCAAAAAAGATACAAAAATAATATAGTATCAAAAAAGAGGTTGCTCTGCAACATTCCCGCCCCTTGTGCAGTCAAGGAATGAGACGGATAACTTTACGGCAGGGGCGGCGCAATGTGCCAGCAGCTGTAGCAACGTCCACCACCCTAACAACACCATCTTTTCCTGGGTACACTGCGGAGATACGTCCACGCGGCCAGCTTCCCCGTGGTAAGGTTTTTTCGGCGATGATTACGATGTCATCCACCTCATGTCTTATGGTTCGGTCTCCTGGTAAGCGAGGCTGTAATGTTGGCAGAACTTCACGGACCCATCTGTTCCAGAAATGATCTGCGAGGCGCAAAGCCTTGCGGTACTCGACTCGCCCACAGAGGTCTCCATCTGAAAGTGTGGCCGGGAGGGCTTGTGTAGATGATGATCCAATTAAAAAGTGGAAAGGCGTAAAGGTCTCCTGGTCATCCGGGTTAACAGAAACATGCGTTAGTGGATGGGAGTTCACTATAGCTTCAGCTTCAAGTAGGAGCGTTATCAAAATTTCCTCCTTGGGAGCTCTTTCGTGAAGCGTGGCCCCTAAAGCAGTCTTAATTGAGCGAACCATCCGCTCCCAGCATCCGCCAAACGTAGGTGCAGCTGGAGGTATAAAGCGCCAAGCAATGCCTCTGTTCGCCGCAAAGTTTTGTACGTCGCTTTGATAGAATTCCTTTAAAAGCCGATTGGCTCCTACGAAAGCAGTTCCATTATCAGAAAAGATCGTATCAGGTACCCCTCTTCGTGCGATAAATCTTCGGAGACTCATGATCGCAGAATCAGCGGAAAGATTGTGGACAACCTCCAGGTGAACAGCTCGAGTGGTTAGACAGGTGTAAAGAGCCACATAACGTTTTTCATGCCTTCTGCCAATGGTGACGTTAAGAGGTCCGAAGTAGTCAACGCCAGTAAAAGTGAAGGGCCGTTGATGATGTGCCATTCTCTGCGGAGGCAAGTCTCCTGTCACCGGAATCGCTGGAAGGCTTCTTCGAAAACGACAAAATGCGCATTTGCTCGCAACACTTCTTACTGTGGGTCGCAGGTGCAGTATCCAGTATTTTTGTCGAAGCTCGTTGACAACCAATTCGTTGTTACCATGTGCGGCGGTTCTCCGATGATAATGTTCCACAAGGAGCCTTACTACTGGATGCTTTCCGTCGAGTAGAATTGGTCTTCGAACTTCTGGTTGTACCTCCCTCACGTTACCAATTCTGCCGGCCAATCGAAGTAGTCTATCCTCCATTGTGGGTGATAACTTAGCAAGGCGGCTTTTCTTTGAAACTGACTCGGATCGCAATAGGCAGCAATATTCATTTCTGAAACTGTCGAGTTGAACTCTTAGAAAAATTTGCCTTTCCGCTGCTTTTAGTAGGTCCGCTGTAAGAGGTATTAGTGTGGTGGACGCTACGTCTCGTCGACAAAGGGATGTCGCGTGATTATTACGGCGAGTGTTTGAATGACGTAGGTGACCGATATTGCCACAACCGACTTTAAATAATTGAGCGGCCTGAATAATTGGCGCTGAAGCCCGTATGAGGCGGAGCCAACAGCTGAAGCGTGCGAAATCAGCAGTTACCGGACTTGGCAAGTTTTCTGGAGTTGGAGTCAAATCGAGGACAGAGAACTATGATATTTATTGAATAAAGACGAATATTAACAATTAGTGGAAATTAAAAACTGTAATGTAGCTATGACAACAACAGACAAAATATGACAAGCTTTCTTCTAATTTAAAACTGATTCCAAAAAAGATACAAAAATAATATAATATCAAAAAAGAGGTTGCTCTGCAACACCACCAAAATGTAAAATCTCTTTACGTATCGAATTAGTTGTTTTGGTCTTTTCTTCCACATAATTATATGTAAAAGAAAAGACTAAATAAATTACCATGTGCATTATGTCATGTCCTTAGTAGAATATTTCGTAAATATACTTATCATTTTCAATGACGTTTCATTTTTAGAAATGGCTTTTGCACCCGTGTGGGAAAAGCAAATTCCACGCCAAAGACATTCAGCTCTGTCGCAGAATTCAAACCACTTGGCTAATTCATGAGGCAAGTAGTTTACAAGACTTTGTGTTTATTCAGTGAGTGAATGAGTGAACTTTTGCTTGGATTGATTCCAAAAGTTGTCTAAATCGACTCCAAAATTTACGACTAAATATAAGAGATAAGCAAAATGAAGTGACCAACAAGAATGGATCTCTTTTAAGCAAAACATAGGAAAAAATCATATTGTGTTCTGAAATTAGGTGCTGGCTATTTAGATGAAAATGACCCATCTTTTATAGTATGTCAGGCTATTGACAATGATAATATTGATTTTTTTACCAGCGGCAAGCGTTCCGCCACTGGCGACAATACTATGTAGACCCAGAGATAATGGTGCTGATCCTCAACAAAATTTAAGTTAAACGCATCATTCTCTTTCCTTTTCTTAAAGAAAAGGACAGAAGAATCATTTTAGTTTAATCTTGTCAAATTAGACAGCGCCTTAAGAAAATTGACGTATATTTAGTCGCCATGTTTTTAATCGCGTCTAAATTAACTAAGGAGTTTCTAAATTTGACAGGACTCAACTAATATTTTATCTTCTGTCCTTTTCTTATTGTAATGGAAAGAGAAAGATGCACTTAAATTTAGTTAAGCTTGTGAACACGAGAATCAGCACCAATATCTTAAATTAGTTTCTTAGACACAATATAATAACTAAATAATGACAGACAGACAGACACACAGACAGACAGACAGACAGACAGTGTTACTTTTGCATTCATAAAATTAGTACGGATAATTACATACAACTTGTGAATTGCACCCAGAAACATACCAAAGATGATGCTCATCACACAAGGATTTGTCTTAGATGAAATTCGATTTCACGACCTCCGACTTAGCTGTCAGGATCACTAACAACAGATATTTGTATATATGTCATAATACATTTGTGACAAGACATCCGTACTAATATTAAATTAAATACGAATGTAACTCTGTCTGTCTGTCTGTCTATCTATCTGTCTGTCTGTCTCTTCTTCACGCCTAAACTGCTAAACCGATTTGAATGAAATTCGGCACAGATATAGTCTGGGACCCGACAAAGGACATAGGATAGTTTTCATCCCGGAAATCCCCTGGGAACGGGAACTATTATTTCACGCGGACGAAGTCGCGGGCAAATGCTAGTTAATTATAAGGCTACATAAGCCAAATAAATCATCACTGGTCACCCTAAGGATCTTCCCAAAACTCAAAAACATGGCAGTGCGTGGTTAAAAAGAAAAAAACTTTGGGGAACTCTGTCTAAGATGATTTCAATATGAACAAACTTAGTTCATTACATATTGTTGTAGAATTATAATGTGTAAAACTGCGTAGTTCGTGGAACAATAGGCAAGCGGTATAATTGTCTACGTTTTCAACCAAATTATTGCATTAAAATTTATCACAATTTTATTCACATCACAATATGATTGCGTCGGTTAAATATAGAATTTGTCATGTTATAAATAGATATTATTAAGTCGCAAATCCGATTAATTATCAATTCATTTTCAAAATACAACTGTCAAATTAAGTGTAATATTAAATTATTAGTTATTTTGATACGTATAGGCAATAGTTTATTGTTACTATTGTATAAAAAAAATATAGGAGAATCCAGTTCTTTCAGGTCAAAAAAGCTATGTAAAATCGGTAGCGTCTACGGTAAATTGATAAAGAATTCTTATCAAGAAGCACTATAACAAATCTGGTTATCTTATTACTTGTTTCATGTCACGAATATTTTTGTTAGGCATAATTTACTTTTCTAAGAATATTTTAATGCTAGCATATTTTCAGTATTTCCTTAAAAGATTTCCTTTTGTAATAGAATGTAATAATCATTAGAGGACGAATTCGAAATTTTGGCATCAGTGATCTCTATTTTTGTCAGTAATTACGAAACGAATAAAAATATGAGTTGGTGATCTGAACAGTTCATGATGAAAACCTTATTTTGTTAAAGTTCATTACACGATTAAGTAACTTTTGTAACAGAGAAAACAATATCAAACATACCTCTTTTTAAATAGAATTTCACATTTTATGGGCAAACGGGACCGATTTTAGCCTCTCAACTTGCTCTGTAGACAAGTCTATAAATACTCCTTAAAATTGTAAGAGGAATTTCTCAAGTTATCATTTCCGACTAAATAAAATAGCAAAAAGCATTTTGTCGTTTACGTCGTTTTGTTATAAGCTAATGCGCATATGCAATCCTCGCCCCGCTGAGACGCTCAGTCCCCTCTTGACCATTGTCAGCGACGGGTCTGTGCTAGTCGGCTTCCGGACTGCATCGGCGATTGCGTGATCTAGCGGTTTTATTGAATAAGGATGGGAAAAATGAAAGAAAAATGTTCCAAAAGGAAAAGAAGAGCATGTCTTTTAGAAAAATGTGCAATTATGACGAAAATAAAGTATGTTTTCATAATGAATTGTGAAATGTGAAGCGGTGGTAGTTTACTATAAAAGATGACGTTCAAAAAGTCACTTTGACTGTGACTTCAATGATGTTTATTTTTGTGATAAAACTGAAACTATGGAGTCGTCAACTTGCAACAAAAATAAAGACAGCTTCCTTTTTAGGGTACGTATGAAAAATTCCTAAACGTCCTAACGTTTTGTAAAAGCTATACATGGGTAATATTATTATTACTAAAACACTTTTTCTTGTAAACTTAAAACTTACACATTTTGCAACTCTGTATAATTCGGTAGAGCCGAATTATACAGAGTTGCAAAATGTGTAAGTTTTTATTGCTATGTATTATTCAATATTACAATCAATATACCTACGAATTCAACGATGAAGTTAAAATTAAAGGACTTCTTTTATTTTAGAAATGCTGATACTAATGACACTAATATATCACAAAACGAGAGCATTCCCACAGCTACAGTGAGTATATTAGACAATTTTGTCCTTTATACATACCCGACGTACCTATTAGTCGAAATATGTTATCTCTGAAGTTAGTACTAGGCCCTAATTTATTTATATTTTCAGATTAGCAGAGAGTGTTCGAGTGATAAAGTTTCTACAGAACTGACAATTAAACGCCCTACTGAGGCACCAGTAAGTAATCGTTTTATAAAACACAATAGATTGTCTGATTTTGTCGAAAAAGTTGGAAGCAGGTTTCAATGGTTGCCTAGATATAAGAACCAAAAAAAATATTTATAAACATAATCGATATCTGTGAAGTGATTGATGTAAATAAATAAATAAATACACAATGGGCAAGAAAAATATTTCCCTGCGTCATGCTATCACATTCCATGTACGATTTTGATATCTATTTTTTATATTTGTTTCAGAAGGAGCCGGAGGTACAAGAATAATAGATGTGAACCACTTTGTAACAGAACTTATAAAGTTCTCTGAACAGAAGTCTTTGTGGATTAGCCACATTATAATTTGAGTCTGAACATCACGTAGACTTGTAAAATCGTCATTGGCTGATGTAAACAAAGACGCTGTTGCTGGAGTTATGACTGCTGGTTGTGGTCAAGCACAGCTCAATCAAATTTTGTTCTTGAGTAGGTTTACCCAACATGTCCGATTTTACTAACAATAAAATGTATAACGATATCTGTGATGACTGGGAAGAGACTGCATGGAATGAGATGAAAAAGGCTGACGATAGAGAAAAAGAAGCTGCAATAAAAGAAGGAGTGTCAATAAAGACGGTCCCTAATAGACGTCATTGTAGATGGCTGTTGGTGTAAGTGATCTTACCGGACTAATTATGCGGCATTATCAGGGTGTGCAGCTATAATATTGGTAGACGTTTCGGCCAAGTGCTATATGTGCGTCAAAAATAAAGATTGTTGCCTTTATTGCTTATATTGTTGCATATATTATATGCAATCTGCGCATCTTCTTGATGTCGTGTATGGGGCAGAGGAGGAAGGTCCTTCACTATCCAGGATGTCGGCACATCTGAGAGAACACCGAACCAATAAGGATTGAGCGAGGCATATTTCAGTCCGATAGTCTGAGTCCATTGTGGTTCTGTTTAGCCCTGAATCCTATCAGCACATTGTTGGAGGGTTCCGGACTATCGGTTGTGCAGTGGTGGTCAGGCTATAATGGAAGCATAAGGCATCAACGTCGCCGACATGAAGCAAGCGTTGAAGGAGCGCTTCTTTGGCCGCCTGAACAAATTTTTAAATAGTGTTTTATCATGCCGGTTTCAAATGGACTCAGACAGAACTGGACGCCCTAGATAGGGGGATCCGCAGTCTGCTGACCGCAAATCGGATGCATCATCCACAATTATCGGTAATGAGACTGTATATTCCATGGAAGTGTGGTGTGGGATTATTTCCTGAATGCCGACATGGGGATGCGTCGGGATGTGGTTTAGGTGCAAACCTGTATTAATGAATACTAATTAACGCAGGGCGGTATGGCAGAGCAAGGAGCTCCATGGATGGTTTCATCGGGTCCTACGTGGACCCGATTTCCTAGCGTCCGTATCCTGGCTACGCTTTGGTGACCTCTTTGGGGAAACCGAAGGTTTTGTCTGTGCAATAATGGACGAAGTTATGATGACAATCAACTACCGGAAATACATTGTAAAGGACGGCATGGTTGACATATGTCGGGCATGCCACCATCCCGAGGAATCCATCCATCACATTATTTCTGGGTGTTCTAGTCTGGCTAACGGAAACTATTTGCACAGACACAATCTTGTAGCCAGGAGTATTCATCAGCAACTTGCCTTGAAATACAGTCTTGTGCAATCAGAAGTACCGTAATACAGGTATGTGCCCGACCCAGTTCTTGAGAATGACCATGTCACATTAGATTAGATTAGATTAGATTAGATTAGATTATTTATTTTTGCAGAAAACACTGTTACAATGGTGTTATTAAAAAAATACATGTTTCAAGTGATTCTACCATAAGGCATGCAAAATGAAGAATCCTGATTTATATCAGAATTAAATTGACATTGATATTAATTATAACATTTGTTTTAAATATTTCAAGATATAAATTACTGGAATGTCCTTCTAAAAGATAAAATAATAAATATAGATTAAATAAATTAGATTTTTAGTAATAATAATATTTAAATTATTTCAATGTCATTCTTAGAGTTACGTTACATTATAAGATAAATAAAAATTATTCAAAGATACATGCATACTAGTGTTTAATTACTGATGTCACTGTGAGGTCTTGTTTGGGAAAAATGTCTTTTAAGTAGTCATTTAAAGTATAGTAACACTTTTTAGCTAAAAGGCTCTTTAGATTTTTTTTAAATAAGACAGAATTCATTGCCCTGATTGATTTAGGCAGATTATTGTAAATTATAGGAGCCATGCGAAACACACTTTTGTGCATTAAAGCTGTATGGGTTCGACGCACATAAAGGCGAAATGCGTCACGTTGTTGCCTATTATTGACTTCTGACGCCAGTGGAAACAGGTTTAGATTGACCTTAACAAACATTGAGACCTCATATATATATAAGCTTGGGAGAGTTAGAATGTTATGCTCCTGGAAAAATCATTGTACTGGGATCGATCTATCATTACTGACAGGACTATTGTTGCTAACAAACTTGACATAGTGGTGATAGATCGATTAGAGGGTCGTGCAGTGATTGTTGATATTGCTGTCCCGCATGACGAGTACCTCGTTAAAACTGAGAAAGATAAGCAGACCAAATATCTCGGCTTGGCTCGCGAGGTTGTCGACACGTGGGATGTGGATTCAGCAGTCATTGTGCCGATAGATGTGACGGCCAATGGCATAATAGCAAAGAGCCTCGACCAACATCTGAGTAGGCTCTCGCTAGGCAGCTGGGTCAAGGGTCTGATGCAGAAAACGGTACTCCTGGACACGGTGCGCATTGTCCGGAGGTTCCTCTCTCTGGAGCCACTGACCACCGGTAGCTTAGGCCCTATTCCCAATGCCGGTGGGCTACAATTTTAAATGTTTATTTTTGTATTGATATTTAAAAATGTAAATTATATATTGTATGATTAAATAAATGGAATAATAATAATACACACGAAGTGTAATTAATATGTGTATTATTGTAAATGATATCAAAGTAGAATAAATTATGTTCCTTGTTAAAATAAATAAACACACACACAGACACACACAATAATGTAATACTTACAAGGAAAAGGTTCCAGCCTTAGAATACTTATGTAAAAGTAAATAAAGATATTTTGATCGTATAAAATATTACAAAAAAAATATTATAATAATTATAAAGATTTTTTAAAATATTTTACGGTAAAAAAGAAATGTGCTAATGTTTTTCAAATAACGAAACTTTTAATTTCGTTATTTGAATAACACTAGCACGTGTTAGTTTATTTCCGAAAAGACAATCAATAAAAAAAAGTCATAGGTAAATTCATAAAAAAATATATAAGACAACTCCAAGGTGTCTATGTTCCGCGCCGCCAACACCGCGCGCCGCTCGCCAGCGCCATCTGTTGCAATGCATACGTTACTTACCGGGGTGTGTGCGGTTTGCGGGGTGCGTGGGCTTGTTTTTAGAAATTATTGTTGAACAATTCGTCGCCTTAATAGCTTGGTAGCTATGCCCGCGTGTATGTGTCGCACTTTCATCCACTATCCTACCCTTTTGGGAGTCGAATTTGTAAAAATCTCAATTGTTACTTTTCACAAAGAATACACCCTGCAAGGGAATATACCCTGCAAGTTTTAT
Source organism: Athetis lepigone (assembly GCA_033675125.1). Taxonomy (NCBI): domain Eukaryota; kingdom Metazoa; phylum Arthropoda; class Insecta; order Lepidoptera; family Noctuidae; genus Athetis; species Athetis lepigone. The sequence goes on along the minus strand of CM066236.1, from coordinate 2,530,829 downwards.
GTCTCTAGGACCAGCGGTTTGCGCGGTGCGTTGATATATCAACAGTCAGTCATTTGATAATTGACACTCATCAAATATTTTTTCATGGATTTGGCTCTAGCATTGGACTTGCTCTCCTTATTAGGCTTTGTGTTTCATTCAGATTATTTAATACAAAACATTTGTAGTCCCGCCAACTTTTCAAAGATTCCGAATAAACCTTACTATGATTTATGTAATCGCGTCGCAAGTTTTGCCTAAGGCTTGGAACAAATTACTGTCGAGTCATTTGCTCTCGCTTAATGAGCATTCATGTTCATTAATGTAATTAAATCAAACTGATTAGTAGGCTCGGGGTTATTTTGTATAACGTTGGTTGGTAGGTGGGTTTTTATTCATGTTATTTATTCATACTCTCTTTCTTTTCTTAAATTGTTTTTCTTTATTTACTTTCTTTCTCTTAAAATGTGAATGTGTGTAAGGATGGACGTTTGTTGCTCCTTCAAGCTATAGCTTTCTTCATGCTGAAAACAACACAACACACAGCACTCTCTGAAATTACCAACACAACTACATGCTTCTAGAGATATAGCATTTAAAATCAAGTTACGGAGTAGAACACTAGGTAAAGTCGTATATAAACTCAAGTTAAGCCACGTTAATACAGCTAATTATGAGAAAACGCTCATTGAAACGAAAAGAAGGCTTATAATTCTACCAAATTTTTAGCTTAGAGTACATTCTAAACATAATGCTATCGACAACGAAGCTAAAAGCATTAAAATAGTTCATAAAAAAGTTAAAACTCCAACAGTTTTAAAACTACATTAACATTTTCAATCTATGAAGTAACAACGAAGCCACAAAGCCCATTACGCCATAAAATTGAATTAGTTTTCCATACACTTTTCAACCTAACTCATCTCATGTCCCAAGTAATGGACGTTAAAACTGGGACATGGGACATAATAGTAGAAATAAAAGCGACATTATTGATTCCATCACCAGCTATCGAATATGAAACGCCGTAAAACCACGTGGAATATAAAATATGTCATTGGTACGGAATCGTAACTTCTGTTTTACTGCAGAATGTAAGCAACCTTTTACCTTATGAGCAAGACATTCTAACATTAAGGTAACTCTCGTTTTTAATAGATTATGTGACATGTTATTGCGGAAAGGCCAATGTTCTTCGACCAATAAAACGAGAAGCAAATTCCAAAACGATGTAAAATTATTTTATTTTTATAAGGGTAGCGAATGTTTTTTCACAATATTTTGCCATTTACTTATTTTATGGAGGTTGTACAGGCTTGAAAAAGACCAATTAAATGAAACGTGCATTTATAACTGTAATAACTATGATTTTAGAGTTGAATTTTCATCGTTAAGAAATTAAAGGGAAACTGGAATGTCATCTTCGTGGAAATCATTATACGTTTTGAACACATTCTCTACCTATTCAGATGTGTATCTTATATCCTTTTATAAATTTATTGCACAAACTGTTTTTCAAACGGGTGGAAGTACTAATATTAAATTAATATTAAATTAAATACGAATGTAACTCTGTCTGTCTGTCTGTCTATCTATCTGTCTGTCTGTCTCTTCTTCACGCCTAAACTGCTAAACCGATTTGAATGAAATTCGGCACAGATATAGTCTGGGACCCGACAAAGGACATAGGATAGTTTTCATCCCGGAAATCCCCTGGGAACGGGAACTATTATTTCACGCGGACGAAGTCGCGGGCAAATGCTAGTTAATTATAAGGCTACATAAGCCAAATAAATCATCACTGGTCACCCTAAGGATCTTCCCAAAACTCAAAAACATGGCAGTGCGTGGTTAAAAAGAAAAAAACTTTGGGGAACTCTGTCTAAGATGATTTCAATATGAACAAACTTAGTTCATTACATATTGTTGTAGAATTATAATGTGTAAAACTGCGTAGTTCGTGGAACAATAGGCAAGCGGTATAATTGTCTACGTTTTCAACCAAATTATTGCATTAAAATTTATCACAATTTTATTCACATCACAATATGATTGCGTCGGTTAAATATAGAATTTGTCATGTTATAAATAGATATTATTAAGTCGCAAATCCGATTAATTATCAATTCATTTTCAAAATACAACTGTCAAATTAAGTGTAATATTAAATTATTAGTTATTTTGATACGTATAGGCAATAGTTTATTGTTACTATTGTATAAAAAAAATATAGGAGAATCCAGTTCTTTCAGGTCAAAAAAGCTATGTAAAATCGGTAGCGTCTACGGTAAATTGATAAAGAATTCTTATCAAGAAGCACTATAACAAATCTGGTTATCTTATTACTTGTTTCATGTCACGAATATTTTTGTTAGGCATAATTTACTTTTCTAAGAATATTTTAATGCTAGCATATTTTCAGTATTTCCTTAAAAGATTTCCTTTTGTAATAGAATGTAATAATCATTAGAGGACGAATTCGAAATTTTGGCATCAGTGATCTCTATTTTTGTCAGTAATTACGAAACGAATAAAAATATGAGTTGGTGATCTGAACAGTTCATGATGAAAACCTTATTTTGTTAAAGTTCATTACACGATTAAGTAACTTTTGTAACAGAGAAAACAATATCAAACATACCTCTTTTTAAATAGAATTTCACATTTTATGGGCAAACGGGACCGATTTTAGCCTCTCAACTTGCTCTGTAGACAAGTCTATAAATACTCCTTAAAATTGTAAGAGGAATTTCTCAAGTTATCATTTCCGACTAAATAAAATAGCAAAAAGCATTTTGTCGTTTACGTCGTTTTGTTATAAGCTAATGCGCATATGCAATCCTCGCCCCGCTGAGACGCTCAGTCCCCTCTTGACCATTGTCAGCGACGGGTCTGTGCTAGTCGGCTTCCGGACTGCATCGGCGATTGCGTGATCTAGCGGTTTTATTGAATAAGGATGGGAAAAATGAAAGAAAAATGTTCCAAAAGGAAAAGAAGAGCATGTCTTTTAGAAAAATGTGCAATTATGACGAAAATAAAGTATGTTTTCATAATGAATTGTGAAATGTGAAGCGGTGGTAGTTTACTATAAAAGATGACGTTCAAAAAGTCACTTTGACTGTGACTTCAATGATGTTTATTTTTGTGATAAAACTGAAACTATGGAGTCGTCAACTTGCAACAAAAATAAAGACAGCTTCCTTTTTAGGGTACGTATGAAAAATTCCTAAACGTCCTAACGTTTTGTAAAAGCTATACATGGGTAATATTATTATTACTAAAACACTTTTTCTTGTAAACTTAAAACTTACACATTTTGCAACTCTGTATAATTCGGTAGAGCCGAATTATACAGAGTTGCAAAATGTGTAAGTTTTTATTGCTATGTATTATTCAATATTACAATCAATATACCTACGAATTCAACGATGAAGTTAAAATTAAAGGACTTCTTTTATTTTAGAAATGCTGATACTAATGACACTAATATATCACAAAACGAGAGCATTCCCACAGCTACAGTGAGTATATTAGACAATTTTGTCCTTTATACATACCCGACGTACCTATTAGTCGAAATATGTTATCTCTGAAGTTAGTACTAGGCCCTAATTTATTTATATTTTCAGATTAGCAGAGAGTGTTCGAGTGATAAAGTTTCTACAGAACTGACAATTAAACGCCCTACTGAGGCACCAGTAAGTAATCGTTTTATAAAACACAATAGATTGTCTGATTTTGTCGAAAAAGTTGGAAGCAGGTTTCAATGGTTGCCTAGATATAAGAACCAAAAAAAATATTTATAAACATAATCGATATCTGTGAAGTGATTGATGTAAATAAATAAATAAATACACAATGGGCAAGAAAAATATTTCCCTGCGTCATGCTATCACATTCCATGTACGATTTTGATATCTATTTTTTATATTTGTTTCAGAAGGAGCCGGAGGTACAAGAATAATAGATGTGAACCACTTTGTAACAGAACTTATAAAGTTCTCTGAACAGAAGTCTTTGTGGATTAGCCACATTATAATTTGAGTCTGAACATCACGTAGACTTGTAAAATCGTCATTGGCTGATGTAAACAAAGACGCTGTTGCTGGAGTTATGACTGCTGGTTGTGGTCAAGCACAGCTCAATCAAATTTTGTTCTTGAGTAGGTTTACCCAACATGTCCGATTTTACTAACAATAAAATGTATAACGATATCTGTGATGACTGGGAAGAGACTGCATGGAATGAGATGAAAAAGGCTGACGATAGAGAAAAAGAAGCTGCAATAAAAGAAGGAGTGTCAATAAAGACGGTCCCTAATAGACGTCATTGTAGATGGCTGTTGGTGTAAGTGATCTTACCGGACTAATTATGCGGCATTATCAGGGTGTGCAGCTATAATATTGGTAGACGTTTCGGCCAAGTGCTATATGTGCGTCAAAAATAAAGATTGTTGCCTTTATTGCTTATATTGTTGCATATATTATATGCAATCTGCGCATCTTCTTGATGTCGTGTATGGGGCAGAGGAGGAAGGTCCTTCACTATCCAGGATGTCGGCACATCTGAGAGAACACCGAACCAATAAGGATTGAGCGAGGCATATTTCAGTCCGATAGTCTGAGTCCATTGTGGTTCTGTTTAGCCCTGAATCCTATCAGCACATTGTTGGAGGGTTCCGGACTATCGGTTGTGCAGTGGTGGTCAGGCTATAATGGAAGCATAAGGCATCAACGTCGCCGACATGAAGCAAGCGTTGAAGGAGCGCTTCTTTGGCCGCCTGAACAAATTTTTAAATAGTGTTTTATCATGCCGGTTTCAAATGGACTCAGACAGAACTGGACGCCCTAGATAGGGGGATCCGCAGTCTGCTGACCGCAAATCGGATGCATCATCCACAATTATCGGTAATGAGACTGTATATTCCATGGAAGTGTGGTGTGGGATTATTTCCTGAATGCCGACATGGGGATGCGTCGGGATGTGGTTTAGGTGCAAACCTGTATTAATGAATACTAATTAACGCAGGGCGGTATGGCAGAGCAAGGAGCTCCATGGATGGTTTCATCGGGTCCTACGTGGACCCGATTTCCTAGCGTCCGTATCCTGGCTACGCTTTGGTGACCTCTTTGGGGAAACCGAAGGTTTTGTCTGTGCAATAATGGACGAAGTTATGATGACAATCAACTACCGGAAATACATTGTAAAGGACGGCATGGTTGACATATGTCGGGCATGCCACCATCCCGAGGAATCCATCCATCACATTATTTCTGGGTGTTCTAGTCTGGCTAACGGAAACTATTTGCACAGACACAATCTTGTAGCCAGGAGTATTCATCAGCAACTTGCCTTGAAATACAGTCTTGTGCAATCAGAAGTACCGTAATACAGGTATGTGCCCGACCCAGTTCTTGAGAATGACCATGTCACATTAGATTAGATTAGATTAGATTAGATTAGATTATTTATTTTTGCAGAAAACACTGTTACAATGGTGTTATTAAAAAAATACATGTTTCAAGTGATTCTACCATAAGGCATGCAAAATGAAGAATCCTGATTTATATCAGAATTAAATTGACATTGATATTAATTATAACATTTGTTTTAAATATTTCAAGATATAAATTACTGGAATGTCCTTCTAAAAGATAAAATAATAAATATAGATTAAATAAATTAGATTTTTAGTAATAATAATATTTAAATTATTTCAATGTCATTCTTAGAGTTACGTTACATTATAAGATAAATAAAAATTATTCAAAGATACATGCATACTAGTGTTTAATTACTGATGTCACTGTGAGGTCTTGTTTGGGAAAAATGTCTTTTAAGTAGTCATTTAAAGTATAGTAACACTTTTTAGCTAAAAGGCTCTTTAGATTTTTTTTAAATAAGACAGAATTCATTGCCCTGATTGATTTAGGCAGATTATTGTAAATTATAGGAGCCATGCGAAACACACTTTTGTGCATTAAAGCTGTATGGGTTCGACGCACATAAAGGCGAAATGCGTCACGTTGTTGCCTATTATTGACTTCTGACGCCAGTGGAAACAGGTTTAGATTGACCTTAACAAACATTGAGACCTCATATATATATAAGCTTGGGAGAGTTAGAATGTTATGCTCCTGGAAAAATCATTGTACTGGGATCGATCTATCATTACTGACAGGACTATTGTTGCTAACAAACTTGACATAGTGGTGATAGATCGATTAGAGGGTCGTGCAGTGATTGTTGATATTGCTGTCCCGCATGACGAGTACCTCGTTAAAACTGAGAAAGATAAGCAGACCAAATATCTCGGCTTGGCTCGCGAGGTTGTCGACACGTGGGATGTGGATTCAGCAGTCATTGTGCCGATAGATGTGACGGCCAATGGCATAATAGCAAAGAGCCTCGACCAACATCTGAGTAGGCTCTCGCTAGGCAGCTGGGTCAAGGGTCTGATGCAGAAAACGGTACTCCTGGACACGGTGCGCATTGTCCGGAGGTTCCTCTCTCTGGAGCCACTGACCACCGGTAGCTTAGGCCCTATTCCCAATGCCGGTGGGCTACAATTTTAAATGTTTATTTTTGTATTGATATTTAAAAATGTAAATTATATATTGTATGATTAAATAAATGGAATAATAATAATACACACGAAGTGTAATTAATATGTGTATTATTGTAAATGATATCAAAGTAGAATAAATTATGTTCCTTGTTAAAATAAATAAACACACACACAGACACACACAATAATGTAATACTTACAAGGAAAAGGTTCCAGCCTTAGAATACTTATGTAAAAGTAAATAAAGATATTTTGATCGTATAAAATATTACAAAAAAAATATTATAATAATTATAAAGATTTTTTAAAATATTTTACGGTAAAAAAGAAATGTGCTAATGTTTTTCAAATAACGAAACTTTTAATTTCGTTATTTGAATAACACTAGCACGTGTTAGTTTATTTCCGAAAAGACAATCAATAAAAAAAAGTCATAGGTAAATTCATAAAAAAATATATAAGACAACTCCAAGGTGTCTATGTTCCGCGCCGCCAACACCGCGCGCCGCTCGCCAGCGCCATCTGTTGCAATGCATACGTTACTTACCGGGGTGTGTGCGGTTTGCGGGGTGCGTGGGCTTGTTTTTAGAAATTATTGTTGAACAATTCGTCGCCTTAATAGCTTGGTAGCTATGCCCGCGTGTATGTGTCGCACTTTCATCCACTATCCTACCCTTTTGGGAGTCGAATTTGTAAAAATCTCAATTGTTACTTTTCACAAAGAATACACCCTGCAAGGGAATATACCCTGCAAGTTTTATGTCTCTAGGACCAGCGGTTTGCGCGGTGCGTTGATATATCAACAGTCAGTCATTTGATAATTGACACTCATCAAATATTTTTTCATGGATTTGGCTCTAGCATTGGACTTGCTCTCCTTATTAGGCTTTGTGTTTCATTCAGATTATTTAATACAAAACATTTGTAGTCCCGCCAACTTTTCAAAGATTCCGAATAAACCTTACTATGATTTATGTAATCGCGTCGCAAGTTTTGCCTAAGGCTTGGAACAAATTACTGTCGAGTCATTTGCTCTCGCTTAATGAGCATTCATGTTCATTAATGTAATTAAATCAAACTGATTAGTAGGCTCGGGGTTATTTTGTATAACGTTGGTTGGTAGGTGGGTTTTTATTCATGTTATTTATTCATACTCTCTTTCTTTTCTTAAATTGTTTTTCTTTATTTACTTTCTTTCTCTTAAAATGTGAATGTGTGTAAGGATGGACGTTTGTTGCTCCTTCAAGCTATAGCTTTCTTCATGCTGAAAACAACACAACACACAGCACTCTCTGAAATTACCAACACAACTACATGCTTCTAGAGATATAGCATTTAAAATCAAGTTACGGAGTAGAACACTAGGTAAAGTCGTATATAAACTCAAGTTAAGCCACGTTAATACAGCTAATTATGAGAAAACGCTCATTGAAACGAAAAGAAGGCTTATAATTCTACCAAATTTTTAGCTTAGAGTACATTCTAAACATAATGCTATCGACAACGAAGCTAAAAGCATTAAAATAGTTCATAAAAAAGTTAAAACTCCAACAGTTTTAAAACTACATTAACATTTTCAATCTATGAAGTAACAACGAAGCCACAAAGCCCATTACGCCATAAAATTGAATTAGTTTTCCATACACTTTTCAACCTAACTCATCTCATGTCCCAAGTAATGGACGTTAAAACTGGGACATGGGACATAATAGTAGAAATAAAAGCGACATTATTGATTCCATCACCAGCTATCGAATATGAAACGCCGTAAAACCACGTGGAATATAAAATATGTCATTGGTACGGAATCGTAACTTCTGTTTTACTGCAGAATGTAAGCAACCTTTTACCTTATGAGCAAGACATTCTAACATTAAGGTAACTCTCGTTTTTAATAGATTATGTGACATGTTATTGCGGAAAGGCCAATGTTCTTCGACCAATAAAACGAGAAGCAAATTCCAAAACGATGTAAAATTATTTTATTTTTATAAGGGTAGCGAATGTTTTTTCACAATATTTTGCCATTTACTTATTTTATGGAGGTTGTACAGGCTTGAAAAAGACCAATTAAATGAAACGTGCATTTATAACTGTAATAACTATGATTTTAGAGTTGAATTTTCATCGTTAAGAAATTAAAGGGAAACTGGAATGTCATCTTCGTGGAAATCATTATACGTTTTGAACACATTCTCTACCTATTCAGATGTGTATCTTATATCCTTTTATAAATTTATTGCACAAACTGTTTTTCAAACGGGTGGAAGGAACCTTGATTAGACGGTTACCATTCAATAAAAAGCTTTATCGTTATCCTTTATTGTGAACTTTTTCTATAAAGGGTATGCTTATCAATCATTAATTAGCCTACCATTGTCCATAGTCGGGTACAGGCCACCCCAGAACCGCCTTTTAAATTTGCCTAAAATTATGAAGTAAGTATCCTCTCAAGATCACGTCTACTCCAACGTAAATATTAATATTCACAAAAAATATAAATATAAATAATATGAAGTCCAAGTAGAGTAGCATTTTTATAAAATTTTACAATTATTATGCACAAATGCAAAGATGGACTTCATTTTTTTTTTCTTTTTTTCTCACACGGTCATCTGATCCCAAACTAAGCAGAGCTTGTACTATGGTAACCAGACAACTGTTAAACATACTTATATATTTTTTTAAATACATACATAATATAGATAAATCACACCCAGACACAGAACAAACATTCGTGCTCATCACACAGAGTTAGTCCTGGGTGGGAATCGAACCCACGACCTGCGGCTTAGCAGTCAGGGTCACTAACCACTAGACCAACAAGCCCGTCACAATTAATGCCGCATTTTCTCCTAAATAACCAAAGGCGGTTAAGAGTGATATAACAGATGTTTTCCAAAAGAGAAGATTTAGTATTGTAATTTGTAAGCATACATTATTTTGAATTAAAAAAAAGAAGTTTTGAAACGACTCTGATGACGACGACGCTTCAATTTCCGCATAAATGCATAGGAACCCGTCGCTTTTTTCATTCAAGAAGAAATACGTTCCAGAGAATGATGGCCTGAATTTCAATAATGAACAAAATCACTAGTATGGGAAGGGCATGAGAATATTGGTGGAAGAACGCAAATACCAACCAGTCAATCATATAAAAAATCGTTTATATATTTTTTCAGTTATTGAATATAATACGTAATCAGTCAGGTGTAACGGAATGTTAGATATTACAATGTTGAATGAGAATATGAAAGTGTTTTTTTGATATTCGTTTCATATTGTGTATTTATTATCTCAAACAAGAAAGTCCATCGAAAAACTTCTGCGAATAACAAATTCATTGAAGGAATATTAAGTTTTCTGTTACTGTTTACTAAGAAAAATGGCACGAGTTAAGATATGCGCCTCCTAAAACAATAAACTGTCTGGCTCAATAACCCAAAGATTAGTACAAACTGACAAATAAAGTTAAGAATTTAAAGCGTAGAAATAACTGTATCAGTTACACCGACTGGGGTTACCAGGATGGCATAAATTGTCGAGAGTTAATATTTCAAAAGACGAAGACCGCGGGCGAGTACGTGATGCTACTGCTAATGTAAGGCGCGCTGTGTACCAACGGGAATTAAACTTTAGGGGGTGGAGAAAACATATAGTAGTGAACTTTGTATGCTTTTAAAGCTTTTAGCGTGAAATTAGGTTACCAGAAAAAAATAGTCGCAATTTGTTTTTCGTTGTGGAATAGATTTGAAACAAAAAATATAAAGTCATCAAAGTAAATTATGTAAATAAAATGCGGAATTAAGTCAATAATAAATATTTGTATGTACATTTAAGTAATTACTAAAACTATCTGTCTAGCCTACGGGTTTTAGAAATACAAAATCCCGTGAATTTCTAAATCCCGTAGGCTTTGAATGAGTCAACACCAATTTGTCGATAACCCACAACCAAATCCATTACTTAAAAAAAAATTACTAAACCAATCCAGCCAATCAATACAGTATTTGTACGTTAAAAGTATATTATTTTCCCACATTCAAGTGTGCCGAGGTCCCAATTTTCTACGCGGCTGATTTTTTCCCTTTGAATCCTCTTCGATCCCTCCCGTGAACTCAAACAAACAAGGATTGTTGACTTGTTTCTGCTCCAATAATGTCACTTCCGTAATTCTGTATCGAGATTTTGTTTATGGCGCTGATTTGGGCCTCCTATTCTAAGCAAGTATATACTCGGCTTAATTTGACGAATCCTTTAGGCAAAATAAGATGGCGAGGAATGATTTTGCATATCAATTGGCTGTACTGATTATTGGGAGTTGAGGCTCGAACAATCAGCATATTTTTTTCCTTTTACCTTTCAAAAATGATGCCGGCTGCAATATGACGTACTGAAAAATAAATAACAAAAGCGAAAAATTACACAGCCAATCATTACGTTCTTGGTTATTACGTACTACATTTTATTACAATCGGGTTTCGTAGAACAATAAGGACGCAATTTTACGATAGGGTTTATTCGGGCCTATAAATATTTAAGATTTGTTTCTCTTTTGAACTAATTACTTTTTTACAGCTCTATTGGTCAAGCATTCACAATGGTGATAGTGAGATTCAGAGATACTAATCTAAGTTTATGAATTTTACTGACATAATGGATAAATTAAATTTTAAGTTTATAATCACCAATATTCCTTTATTAAGCGCTACAGTCAATGTTTACGCCTCTTTTTCATTTACACTAGGGCCATGGAGTCCGAGTGCTCATCTTGTTTTTCAAGATAACGCCAAGCGGCTGGTTAACTCTTCACGTGACCAGAGGACTGGCCTTTTCTTGGGACAAAGAATTAGCATTGACATACAACGTGGCAATGCTGCCAGCCTTTTGGGCACCTGTCCTGTTGACAGTGATGTGGAGGACTTCTTTGATGCTCTGTGGCCCTTTTTGTTATAACTTATATATATTTATTTTAGTATTATTTATAGGTTTTGTACATATTATGTTTAATTTATATAATTTAGTTTAATTTCTAGTTAAGATTATTATACCTGATTTGATAATGTAGACAAATAAACGCCTCTGTTAGGTATTCAAAACTTACACCTTCTGTAAGACATTTTTATTACAATAAAACTCAAAATATGCAAATGTGAAAATGGAATAAGCTTCCAATACCATTAAATCAACCGTTGAAGTATTTTTCATTTAATAAAGGAGCCGTGGTTATCGCATGCAACCACTGCACTGGCCTTTTGCTGCGCTGTTGAATGGAGGCGACATCTCGTTTGCTTAATGAAATTCTATTCCGTCCGCCACTCTATAGGTTTTTGGGTTCCCAGTGACAAGTTTGGTTTATTGATAGGGTTTCCAGTACTGTATTTTAGGATTAAATAAGTGGCGTTTACGTCATGATATTAGATTTATATTATAATGAAATATATTATGAAATTGCTGGCTGACTTACTAATTCATGATAAGTTAACGCACAGCCCAAACCACTGTTCTTAGAGTCATGTAACTTGGAGGGTGTGTTTTTATGTGAAGATTATTGGAAGAAGATGGAAGTTCGTTCGAAGCCTTAGCCCTTTAGGGCAGGAATTTTCAAAGATCCTTCTTAGGCGGTTACCAACTCTTTACAAAGAACACACCCTGTAAGATCCATCTCTAGGACCAGTGGTTTGGGCTGTGCGATGATATATCAACAGTCAGTCAAAAGTTTACTATTTTATTTTCATAAATAAATAAAATGCACGTAATATCTTAAAGTGATCTCTATGGATTTGACAAAATAGAAGTGACTAGATAAACGATGTCACTTAAACAGCTATGTGATAGACTGCCTTGACAATAAAATTGTGCAATAAAAATAAATTTGTTTTGTTAATGGACTTTTTAATGGTTAGACGCACTAACGTACTTTTAGAACAGTTGAAACTTTAAGTTTAAAAGGCATATCGTAAAGATTTTTTTCCATAAACAAGCTGAAGCCCCATCTAATGTTAAATGGTCACCTCAACCTATGGCTTTTTGTAATAATGCACTACAACACAAGGTGGAACAAAGTAGGTAACTTCAGCAAAACTCCTAAAAAACCAAAACATAAAAGCATCTGTGTGCAGTCAATGGCCCTGCCGGAACAGACCGATTGCCACACTCTGGGTCAGAACTCCTGGGCGGAGCCCTGCCAACAAATTTACGTATCGCGGTTCGCTCGCCCAACACCAATAGGACAGATTGTACTCACCAGTGGGAGCAGGCTTTATTTCCACGCACGAGTGGACAGGTGGTCCGTTTGGTTCTTCCTTTGATACTTAGACGAGCAGTCAGCCACGTGGATTTTCACGCGCTGGTCGGATCCCAGCTGGAATTGTTCGTACTAGGGCACAAACGATGGAGCACGGAGACAGTTCACCCACAACGCTTTTCAAGCACAAATATAGTCAAAATATGTAGAAATAGGAATTATTTGCAACAGCAATTCGTACGTTGCAGCTCGCGGCTAGCAGACGGCCATCACACTCTCGTGTCAGCCAATCGTGATCGACTCCCACCGGTCGGCCCTTAGGAATCGGGCGTTGCTATTGGCTGAGCGAACGAATGAGTTTTGAATGATGGCGGCATAATTTTGGAATAGTTACGTTTACTGTACATACCGCCCACCAAAATACAGCTGGTATTTTCCGGATAAAGAAGAAAAGACTACGATAAAATACCTACTGCAAACGACTAACATGTAAGCTTATAACGGATAAGAATACGAAAGGATTAAAATTATTGAGTATATTTTAACGATAACTAATTACGAATAACTAACGCGTAAAACTAAGTGTTGTTGAAAACAGCGGATTAAGATTCGATGGGAAGAGGACACAGTTTAACAAGCGGTCGCTTGATAAGACTGTCTTTAGTTTTAATAGTGGCTACTCGAATGGTTCCATCAGGACCAGGATGCAACTCGCATACTCTTCCCAAAGACCACTGCAAAGGTGCGCGATTGTCATCTCTTATGAGTACAATAGAATTAACAGATAACGGATTACAAGCTTTCGTCCATTTCATACGTTGAGTCAACGAAGTTAAGTACTCGTTCTTCCAACGAATCCAGAAATTCTGAACGAAAGATTGGATGAGTGGCCAACGATTAAGTCGGTACAAGGCAACATATGAATAATCTTCATCAGGAACGCTTGTAAGTGGTTCCAGGGTTAAGAAATGACCCGGGGTCAGTACGTTTAAATCATTTGGATCAGTGCTCAATGCGCACAAAGGTCGCGAATTTAAAACTGACTCTATTTGAACGAATAAAGTGCTTAGTTCTTCAAACGTTAAGACTTGGTTTCCTACAATACGATACAGGTATGACTTTGCAGCCTTGATCTGGATTTCCCACACTCCACCAAAATGTGGGGCTGAGGGAGGATTAAAATCGAATTTAATTTGCTCAACATGCGAAGCTTGCTCTAGCAATGATAAATAATTGCTGGCACCGACAAAGTTCGTTCCACAGTTCGCATGTATTATACTACAGCGTCCACGGCGACCGACAAAGCGACGCAATGCAGCCACAAAACCATCCATCGAAAGAGTAGACACCACCTCGAGATGAACGGCCTTGGTAGCTAAACAGACGAATAGACAGAGATAAGCTTTGTCCATCTTTGCACCGCGATGGGTCCCGAGTTTGATTCGGAATGGTCCGCCAAAGTCTACGCCTACTACCGAAAACGGCTTTACTTGACTTAAACGATAGGAAGGTAGATCGCTCATAAACGGTTCTAAGGGTTTCGGTTTAGTTCGATAACATCGTATACACTTAGATGTTGTATGACAGTGTTTACGATGAACAGATTCGATAAGCTTGTCAGTAAACGGATGATCACAAGGTAAGAGCGCTGGATGCTTTTGATCAAACTCTAGACCAGCGCGGGAGAGACGACCGCCCACCCTGAGGATACCTACCTCGTCTACAAACGGATTCAATTTTCGAAACGGTTTAGGTAATGGTTTATTAGATTTTATAGATTGTATCTCATTACTAAATGATGAATTTTGAACCGATTTTACAATGAGCAATAACGATTGATGATTTTCGTTTTCAGTTAGAATTGAACCACTTTGAAGTTGAGACGGATTTTTAAAACGAGTATTGTGTAAAAATCTACGAATGTAGGAAACAATGTGTGTTATTTTTTCTAATGATGAAAAACGTTTTAATAGCGTATCGAAAATCGAGTATTGTTGTTCATCAGGATTTTGATCGGTCATCAGCACAACTGAATGACGCTCCTCAGTACGCACAGCTTGCTCCTCATCACCGGTAGGAAGCCGGCCTTTGGGCCAACGATCAACTGGTTTCGACAGCCAGGAGGGACCTGACCACCACAACGAATTATGAACTAGATCGTGGGGAAGCTGTCCACGTGAACACACATCTGCAGGGTTGTCACCAGATGCGACATGATGCCAGGACTCCGTAGGAATTGTATCCTGAATACGGCTGACGCGATTTGCAACGAATGTGGTCCAGCGCGAAGAGTGCGACCGAAGCCAAGATAGAACAACAGTCGAGTCAGACCAAAGATAAACTGAATCGATAGGTATTTTGGCCTGATACGTGTCAAGAACGAATTTCGTGAGGTCTGCGAGCATTACAGCTCCACAAAGCTCTAATCTAGGCAATGAAAGTCTTTTGAGCGGAGCTACGCGAGCTTTAGCGCACAACAGCCGAGTATATAGAGATCCGTTTGCGCACAAGACGCGTAAATAGATAACCGCTCCGTAAGCGAGTTCCGAGCTATCACAAAAGCCGTGTAGTTCGTATGAGGTAACATTTTCAAAAGTGAGACGTCGGGGAATACTGAGCTCCTTAATCGAATGTAACTGTTGACCGAAAGTCTCCCACAGGTTGACAATTCCTTCGGGAGGCTGTTCATCCCAAGAAATGCCGAGAAGCCAAAGCTTTTGTAACATACATTTGATCTGAATCGTGAGAGGTGATAGGAAGCCCAACGGATCGAAGATTTTAGCAATCTCACTTAGGATATTTCGCTTAGTACACGGTCGATTAGATGAGGTCACGTTGAATAAAAAAGAATCAGATACTGGATTCCATTTGAGTCCGAGTACCTTGAGTGTAGGATATTGCTCGTCAGAGAACGATTTTGAATCCAGAAGACACTCTTCCTGGGAAAGATCTGAAAGCAATCCTGGCGAATTACTAGCCCATTTCCTTAGTTCAAAATGGCCTAGCTTGAATAATTTTACGATTTGTGATTTAGCCTCTAACGCAGTGGTCAAGCTTTCACCACCAGTGACGATATCGTCGACGTATATATCGGATGAGATTATTTGTTTGGCCAGAGGGAAGCTATTACCTTCGTCTTCTGCCAATTGCTGAATTGTTCTACACGCGAGAAACGGTGCGGATGAAACGCCGTATGTGACAGTGTTGAGTCGATACTCTTTTAGCGGTTGATCAGGGCCAGACCTCCAAAAGATTCTCTGGTAATCTCTATGATCATCAGAGACCAGAATTTGCCTATACATCTGACGTATGTCAGCCATAAAGACAACCGCGTGAAGTCTATAATGAAGGAGAACCCTAATGATGTTGGATTGTAATTTAGGTCCTGTCAGTAATGTGTCATTTAGCGATATACCTTTTGTGTCCTTTGCCGAAGCATCAAAGACGACACGCAATTTTGTTGTGACACTATCGG
Source organism: Athetis lepigone (assembly GCA_033675125.1). Taxonomy (NCBI): domain Eukaryota; kingdom Metazoa; phylum Arthropoda; class Insecta; order Lepidoptera; family Noctuidae; genus Athetis; species Athetis lepigone. The sequence goes on along the minus strand of CM066236.1, from coordinate 2,514,560 downwards.
GCCGTAACACGCAATGGTGCGGAATGTAAAATTTACCCTGGTTGAGCTCTGCAGCGCTAACTAACGACATGTGGCCGGAACTTTCATAGTCATCCATGAATTCGCAGTATTGTTGGTGTACTACAGGATCACGTGACAGGCGACGCTCAATTGCATGGAATCGTCTTAATGCAATATCACGAGAACCATAGAAGACTGGTTCCACTTTGCCCTTGAAAGGAAGACGGACTCCGTACCTACCACAAACATCGCGATAGTGGTCAGTCGCGTAAAGTTGCTCGCACAAAATCTCCTCAGTTGTTAGCGGAGATGCTTGAGGAACACTGTCTACCTCCCAGAAACGTTGTACGATAGAAGCTAGCTCGCTGTCAGCCTTCGAAGAGACTTGTACCAATGATGAAGTCACAAGCGGAGTCCTACCTAACAGAAGCCAACCAAAGACGGAATTAATGGCGAGTGGCTGATTTGAGTTATGACCTTTTATACGTTGTGAAAGAAGCGATTCAGCAAAAACGTCTGCACCAAGCAAAACGTCAATAGGGCCAGGGATATCGAAACCTGGATCGGCTAATGGCAACGCGTTAATGTGAGTCCAACCCGACGTGTTAAGTTTCGTTATGGGTTGCTCACCACAGATGTGTTTTATAACGTGCATATCTAAATCGAATAACGGGTTATTATTTGACGCGACTGAACACCGAATAATACTGGTGATGTTAGCAGCAACACCTCCCAAACCGCTAATATTAGTTTCACAGGAAACTGGATTAAGTTTTAAGTATTCAACGGCCTTTTGAGTAATAAAATTGTTTTGGCTACCGGTATCGAATAGCGCGCGAATAGAGTGATATTTACCGTCCGAGTCTTGTATTTGTATTATCGCAGTAGCCAACAATACAGTCGTATGTAAGTTATTTTTTGAAGGTGTTGAATTTTCCCCTTTAACAAACAAAGACACCGAATTGGGGTCAGTGGAACCGTTGTGAACACTAGGTTTGTCCGTTCGATCCTCATGTAGCAGCGTATGATGCTTATGTTTACATTTTAAACAGCGAAAAATAGATTTGCAATCCTTTAATTGATGGGACGACTTGAGACAGTTGAAACACAATTTAGCCTCTATTGTGTAAGACATACGGTCGTCTATGGATTTATCGAGAAACGATTTACAACGTGTTATTGAATGACTATCAGAACACAATATGCATTTTAAAACCGGTTTGCTACCCTTTTCAGAAGTTTCATCTTGACTTTGATTCGAATTGTTTGTTAACAAAGTATGAGTCACATTAGTGCGCTTTGAATAGTTATTAGAAGACGATTTTGATGTTAAATTACGTGGATCATTATCCTTGGCGGAGTTAGTTGTTTTCGAACAATCAGAAAAATGACTATCACGCAAAAGTGATTCACACTTCGAATGTAAAAAGTCTTTTAACTGTGAATACTCAGGTATCTCCGTGTTGACGAATTTTTCTTCAAATTCACGACGCAGTTTTGAGTCTAACTTGGATAAAATGTGATAAACGAGTATAAAGTCCCAACTTTGAACAGGAAGATCTTGTTTACGTAATATACTTAAGTTTTCGTCAATGTAATCTAACGATCGACGAAACTCAATCGCATTATTGAATTTAAAAGACACGTTTAAAATATCCTTCCAGCAGGCAAAAGATAATTCACGCTTATGTTGATAGCGGGCGACTAAGGCCGCGTACGCGTCAGAGTAATAATCACCTGCTACAGGAAACTTACGAATAAGCAATAAGGGATCGCCACTTAGTGTTGACACCAAATATTGAAATTTCTCCACATCGGTAAGGGAATGACAGTCATGGATCAACGCATTAAACGTATTAAAATATTCAGGCCATAGTTTTATATCACCCGAGAAGGTAGGCAATTTAATTTTAGGTAACTTGATATGAGACCTAGATGATGAAGACTCTGCTTTAGGATTATTTGTCGTGGCGTCAGCTTCCGCCCTTTGCAATTGTTTTGCTATTGACATCACTTTGAAATAAGCCTCATCAAAACGAGTTCGAATGTCGTCATCATCACACTGATCATCATCGTCACTCAAGTTCAACAATTCAAGTATTGAGTAGTGTGCGAGTTCGAAGTCAGACCTTATATTTTCAACGTCATCACAGTAAGAAAAGAACAGATCGCAACTATCATCCGATTCGGTTTGCGTTGAGATACCGACCTCTAATGCCTTCAACATACGGTTCAAAGCGATAGTACGCTTACGACGTAACGACGGTAAATCGTGTGTAGTATACTCAAAAGTAGGTTTCGATTTAGATCTACTGAGTTTGCGAATAGGACGCTTCGGTTTGTAAGACATGATTACAAGTTTAGCAACTTGTACCAACAAAATAAAATATAATTATGTAATTAACTACCTAACCACGTTAAGTAGTAAACTCGAATTAGATTAAACGATTACGCCTCGTGCGAGTGATGCGTACCGATAAAAACGTAAACAACTGCAGTGTAAGTATCTGCAAGTTGTATATCTAACAGCTGACGTATTCAACGTCACAACTTGTATTGTATTTCACTTCACGCAGCGGAGCGGCGATGAAGGAACCGACTAAGAAACGTGTTTCAAACGAATAAATATCGAATAAATGGAGTGTGGATGGTGAACAAATTATTTGTCGATATTACAGCCGAATAAATTATACTAAAACACTAGGTTTATGTATGATCCGTAATATAAACAAACGAGTAGAACTTATGTTATTGTCCCAGCCGAATAACGAATGCAAGAAACAAGTTTGTGTATGATCCGGAACAACAACCATAAGTATAAAATACGAAATAAACTGACCTACCTTATTGTATTACAGCCGAATAAATTGTAACTAAACACCGATTCTCACAGAATGTTTAGGTACGTTCCATAATAACAAAAAGTGCCTTGAAGACTGAATGCAAGTAACACAGCCGAGAAAGTTATACTTATACACCGAATTAAATAATAGATTGTATAAATATGATCTGTTATTAACTTTAACATTCAACGAATTTGCGAGTGCATGAATTAAAGTTGCAAAGTAATAAACGAATAAACGAATAAAAGGTTTGTTTACCTTGTGTTATGTGTCAAGTGAGTGAACATAGGAACGAATGAATGAACTTAGTACGAACATTAGTGGAACGAATGAGCTCAAAGTACGTTATGGACGAAAGAATGTGCTAGAGGTTTTAACTACCTACAGTACCTACCCGAAAGAAAATAAAAAATTGGAAATGTACGAATTTTATGAATATCGCTTGGAATGTATTGTAAATGGAACCTAGTTCTTAGAATACGTTAGGAACGATTGTTTGTATGCTTCCGGTTCCGGTAAGTACTTAGTAGAAATATTACGAACAATTACCAAAATATACCAGCTATATTTACGGGTCGGATTTTAAGTATCAAAGTTAGATCCGGTACCACCCTTCCCGGGTTTCGGCACCAAAAAGATGTGCAGTCAATGGCCCTGCCGGAACAGACCGATTGCCACACTCTGGGTCAGAACTCCTGGGCGGAGCCCTGCCAACAAATTTACGTATCGCGGTTCGCTCGCCCAACACCAATAGGACAGATTGTACTCACCAGTGGGAGCAGGCTTTATTTCCACGCACGAGTGGACAGGTGGTCCGTTTGGTTCTTCCTTTGATACTTAGACGAGCAGTCAGCCACGTGGATTTTCACGCGCTGGTCGGATCCCAGCTGGAATTGTTCGTACTAGGGCACAAACGATGGAGCACGGAGACAGTTCACCCACAACGCTTTTCAAGCACAAATATAGTCAAAATATGTAGAAATAGGAATTATTTGCAACAGCAATTCGTACGTTGCAGCTCGCGGCTAGCAGACGGCCATCACACTCTCGTGTCAGCCAATCGTGATCGACTCCCACCGGTCGGCCCTTAGGAATCGGGCGTTGCTATTGGCTGAGCGAACGAATGAGTTTTGAATGATGGCGGCATAATTTTGGAATAGTTACGTTTACTGTACAATCTGGCTTGTTTAGACCATTATTACCACTGATTTCATTAAAATCACCCTTTATAGTCAAATTTTCTTCATTAAAACGCAAAACTACATCCAAAAATGCAATTCACACTTTACCATTAGCCAATTTTTCTTACACGTCAAGTTATTGTGCCCTAAGAGCAGGTGACGTCATTTTAAAGTGAATTCTCGTGTCGCTTCTGACGTTTGGAACATAAAATTTCATTCATATTGACGACGGTGTTCCAAGTCACGTAGCCAGCTGATTTGGTGACTCAGGGGTTTCTTAGCGAAGAATTTGTAAAGACAAGTTTATTTAAAGTATTAAGAATCGAAATTTCTTGACTGAATTTTACTAGATGGTAAAGCTCGATTGAATTATGGTTATGTACTATCGACAAAATTGAGTCATCACAATTTGAAATTGTCTTTATCTTAATTTTTTTTGTATCTGTGTTTGTCAAATATATGATTCTTCTCCTTAATAGCTAAGTCGATTTGAATGTGCATGTTATTTTGAATTGGTACCTGGACGGTTTCATATATAATTCTTCCCCTTAATAGCTAAGTCGATTTGGATGTGCGTGTTATTTTGAATTGGTACCTGGACGGTTTCTAGTACGTAGCGTTGCTGTCGATATAGCCGGACGACTACTGCCGGGTTCACTAGTATGTCTATATATATTTTAATATGAAACAATCTTGCCCCTTGCTTATTTAGGGATACACCGTTTTCATAAAATTATGTCAAACAAGCAACCATGCAACTTAACGACATGCCTTTATCTGACCTTAAAATTTCAATCATACTAAAGTGGCTGTATCTACCGACTGGGATCTAAGTCGTCATAGCATTAACAAAGAAAAGTCATTTCTATCTTGTGACTAAAAGTTCAGTTGAGATGGACCAGTGATTTAAGTGTCAATTACTTATGCATAAAGTGACAATGTGACTTTTTCAACAAATAATTGTATGATAAAAACAAATAGTTTCCCCAAATATACTTCTTTTTATGAATTACCTATGTTATTAATTACGAACCGATCCGCAATTGATTAGGGTTTTTCATGAAAAAGTAAATCAATTTTATTTATTTATTTATTTTCCAACTTACATCTATCATTACAGGTTATTAATAATTATTTTTAATTAATTCATTGCCTATGTCATTTACATATAACAGTAACATATTACAGTAGAAATAAATTACTGGCAAACTTTATACAAGTGCAAGACAAAAAAAAAATTTTTAGTCATCATAAGTATTATAATATTATTATGTTCAAGTATCGGCCACTAACAACCAGTCCCACAAGTAACAACAACTAACTATATTTTTATTCACTGCCCATTACTGACGAACCCCCCACAATCATCAACCAAACAATAAATTCTGTTTACACCAGATATCCCTGAAAACTTACAATTCGGTATCCGAAAATATTTGCGAAAATTGCTAAAGCGATTTCGTTTTATGACCGGAAAGCATATTTCTTCTGGAAGCTTTTAGAGTAACTCGGGGCATACTGTTCGTGTTTATGTTGTGAAAGACTTCGTACAAGTTGAATTATGATAATTGCTCACGATTTATGATGCCCGTGTAGGTATTAAAAGAATTGTAATGCTTTTTATTAGCTTTTATTAATCTTAAAATGCTTGTATGTTTAACTGAATGTCTCTTACGGTTTAACCTTTCAATGACTAAGCGACAGCCGGCTGTCGGGCTTATTGTCTTTCTATTGTGTCTCAAATCACGTGTGTTCGAAGGTTTAATCCGCTTTACGTTAGGTATTTGGTTACTGCTTTGCTCCCGTGTGATAGGACGTGATATTATATTGTCTACTAGCTTTTGCCCGCGACTTCGTCCGCGTGGAATAGTTCCCGTTCCCGGAGGATTTCCGGGATGAAAACTATCCTATGTCATTTCTCGGGTCCCAGGCTATATCTGTACCAAATTTCATTCAAATCGGTTTAGTGGTTTAGGCGTGAAGAAGAGACAGACAGAAAGACAGACAGAGTTACTTTCGCATTTATAATATTAGTACGGAAGTTCGGATAGTACGGATTAGCTTTCGCCCACGGAAATTTAAGACTTTCATTCCTCTATTATATACCTTTAGGGTTCGAATTTGCAAAAATCTTTTCTTAGTAGCTATTTACTCTTCACAAAGAACACATCCTCCAAGTTTCATGTCTTGAGGACCAGCAGTTTGGGCTGTGCGTTGATATTTTTAACTGTCAGTCAATCTGTCAGTTTACCATTATTATATAAATAGATGTTCCTCGCTGATATTTGGTACCGATTCTCTTATTCACAAACAAACGTAAATTGAAGTTAAATGCATTTTTTTCTTTCCATTTATTAAAGAAAAGGACAGAAGATAAAATACTTATTAGTTAAGTCCTGTCAAATTTAGACACTCCATAGATAATTTAGACGATTTATAATTTAAAAGCGTCTAAATATACGTTAATTTTCATCAGGCGCTGACTAATTTAACAGGATTAAACTAAAATGTATTTTCTGTCGTTTTCTTTAAGAAATGAAAAAAGAAAGATGCATTTTACTTAAATTTAGTTAAGTTTGTGAACAAGAAAATCAGCACCAATGTTGCTTTAGGAAAAAAAAAATATAGGTAATCTCCCTCAACTTTTATGAAGCGAAAGAATATTTTAATCGCTTCACTTTCCACTTTATACTATTAGTAGAAATAATCAAAATAATAGTTAATTATTACAAAGAAAATGGGATTCATGCTGGCATTGTCTGGCCTTTTGTAAATCAATTTTCGATTATATTGTTATGGCTGATTCAGCTGAAGTAAGCTGGCTTGGTTTTGATGACAATGCATTGTTTCGGTGAGTATGCCAATATTCTATAATAAACAGATTTGGTTATAGATGAAGGAATTTGCCAACGGGCATGTATGTATGTGTATAATGCATACAATTATTGTTATTAAAAATGTTTTATGCAATTATATTTCAATTACTTTTATTGGTCTTTAATTTTTCAACTAATATATTGCGGTTTTGCAATAGAGATTTTTTGTTAGTGGCTATTATTTTTTATTAATATAGGTTTTAAATATCTTTACAACTTTTGTACTGTTGAGTTGAAAGTAGTCAAAGTCAAATACAATATAGCTACAGTCGTAACCACAAATATTTAAACAGGTTTCATTATACGTTACATAAAAAAATGACACTAAAATTGATATACCTACATAATCCATTAATGTGTGTTATTAATGTGAAATTAAGATATTTGTAGACAATACAAACGCGAAGAAAAGCATTAATACTAAAAGTATGTCAATTTATAAGGCGCTGATTAATTTGATAGAACTAAACTAATATTTATTTTCTGCCTTTCTTTAAAGACATATAAAAAGATCATCATTTATTGTACAAATTCAACTTACCTACCAAAATCTAAAAGATTTCAATATAACTCATCCAATAAGAACCCAATTCCTTGTAAGTTTCCCTAAAATCTCAGACGACGATTTATTAGAGTTTTTCTTTACATTGAGACGTCTTACAGAGCCATTTATTCTCAAATATACTCAAAACTAACAAGTGAAGTGTTATGATTTACTGTTTATTCGCAAGACAAACTTGAGTTACATCGTGCGAATGCGGTGCGATGTGTATCTCTTTTAGTTTAGTTTAGTTTACAGCCCCTACATTTACGAGGGTAGTTTTGATATGGCAATGGAAAGCAGGGGTTGTAGTTTAAAGTTTAAAATCAACGGTTTTATTAGCTACTCCACTCTTGTTAGAAATAAGGGAGCTACTTACCAAAGGTATGTCTACTAGTAATATAATGCCCTTACTAATAATCACTGTGTAAAGTTATGTCATGAATAAAGCTAGTGTAATACATTTTTTGGGGCTAGCTTCTTACTAATAATCGCTGCATAAAGTTATGACAGGTTTATACGTCAAAAAATTTATGGTTACACAGGCTTTATTCATGACATAACTTTACACAGTGATTATTAGTAAGACGCTAAGTCTATAGCGTTTTTGTTCGTTTTGTTGAAAGTCTAACACCTCCTTGTTCAAATGAAAAATATAGAATCATTTGAGGATTGGATTAGACAACTTATCGAATTGCAAATTAATCTAGTTGCCTATTCCAAAACTTGTTTCGTATGAAAGAAGGGGTAAGAAACAAACTTTTTTTTTTCAAATAAGTTTGTCACCGCGTGTCATATAGATGATTAAAATGTGAAAATATTACATGGCAATACAATATAAAAATGTCTTTAAGTATTTATATGGAGATTGACACCATATCGTTCACATAAATGTTAGATTATATTGGACTAGCTTTTGCCCGCGGCTTCGCTCGCCTATGTTACTCTCCATCCCTTCAACTATCTCCACTTAAAAAATCACGTCAATTCGTCGCTACGTTTTGCCGTGAAAGAAAGACAAACATACAGACAGACAGACAGACACACTTTCCCATTTATAATATTAGTATGGATACTTACGAGATCACAACATAAAAATCCCTTGTCTTTCCTTGAGAATCAAGTAACAACCTATCGAATTGCCATATCCACCAATTATAGGTTCTGAGCACCCAATATTACTTCACCAAACTTTCTTATTACTTCAGCCAAGTTTATTTGGTAAATGAACTGAAAACTGGCGTCCAGCGACGCACGCAATTTATAACCCCATACATTAGCTCTTACAACACAGTCCAAAGCTAATTTCAACCTTATTACCCAAACATAAGGGCGATTACACCGCATTTAAAAACTTGCCAGCCATTATAGATTTGCCAAATTTTAATGCAGTTAACGTAAAGTAATTTAGGCTTTACTGTTTAAGTTATAGGTGTCTTTTTCGATTAATTGGCGATTAAATTCTTAGGTAAGTTCTAATTAGGCAAGACGGAGGGCTCGTTTAAGTGTTCTAAGGGCTTTTAAAGTGAACAGTAAACTGTTAAACACTTTTTACGGTTGATTTGAATACAAAGTAAGTAAATGAAACTCGTACTTAACGGAATTATTTAACTTGGGAAGTGAGTATCGTGTTTAGTAGTTCATTTAGTTTGTCATTAGACGATTATACTAACTAAGGTAAATCCTTTAATTAACTTTCTAAACGCCTTTGTCACACCAGTGATACAAATATCAGACAAAACACATTGGTGAAATACTGTAATAAGAATAATGAAGGGGTCATTGTTGATAACATTGAGAATACGTTTGTTTACGTTAAAGGGTATTCAAATAAATATTAGTCATATTATTTAGTATCATCTCCCTAGTTTTTTGTCAACTATGCCATTTTCGGAAGCCAGTGTAAGCAGCTGACAAGTGTTTTACATAGAGCGAATGCCTGTAAGACCTCGAGAATGCAAGTAGCTAGGTAACAGCATACTCAGTACAACTGATTGTTAGACTTGTTATCATGGTTTAGAAACAAATAAAGAAAGTTGTCAGGAATCCTATCAACCTCAACCCTAACTTCACTATGCTCTACAAAAAAATCATCAAGTTGTATTCATCATCTTCAGCCGAAAGAGGTCCACTGCTGGATAAAGGCTTCTCCCAAAGATTTTCACATATATCAGTCAAGTTGAACACAGTTCTACAGTTATCCTAATGTCCTGAAAAATGCCGACACATTCCCAGAGGTAAGTCAACAAATTGTGATGAAGGTTTATGAGACGTCCGTGAAAGCCGTATAAACAATAACGATGCAAAATGTTCTGCCCTTTATGACCGACACTTTACGAGACTAGGACATTACGAGAGCGTATTTTAAATGTGACAAGACTTAAGGCTGTACGCAGATGATGGACAAGTTTTTTGCTACGAAAGAATTAATTGTTAGTCAAATATAATAAATAATACCAGCCTATTACTGTCCCACTGCAGGGCAAAGGCCTCGTCTCATACAAAAAAGGCACGAGCATTGATCACCACGCTTGTTTAAGGCGAATTGGTTTCGAACTTATATTAACTACTTACAAGTCCAGGTTACCTTACGATGTTTTCCTTCACCGATGTTTGTGGGGTCCAAGATAATTACATATATGAAAGTACATATGAGGCAAATATAATGTATGGTTTTTATTCCGCCACAATCTAAGCATATAAGATGTGGTACCGCCTTCCCGCCCACAACAATATGGTACAACTAGAAGACCAGTTAATAATATGCAAGTTAACAACAAGTGCATTTACTTGTCACTAGTTTCGCCCTATTAAAGTCCTATAGCAGGACGAAACACGAGCCGAGTCGTCCTCAGGAGACGTTGCTCTTCGGATCAACATTTTGATACCACTTTGGTGGCGGAAAAGCACATAGGTCGTCTGATGGTAAGCGATCATCGTGGCCTATGGACGGCTGCAGGCGTTCGCCACATACGCCAGATGAGATACACACGCGTCGCTGAACATTTTCAATCTTTTATTAAACCTTCGAATACACGTAAATCGAGACATAATAGAAAGTCAAGCAGCTCAACAGCCGGCTGTCGTTTGGTCGTTGAAAATTTAGGAAGAACCACGGCAGGGAGCTTATTCCACAAACTGGTTGTTTATGATGTAAAGTTCCTCTGGAATCGTGGTGAATAAAACCAAAACCTACAAATTGTGAGGATAAACTCCCAGTCCGAGCAAACGATGCGATGGTTTCATATGTATAATGTAGAATGTGTGATAAACTTATGGAAATCCATATAATAATGCGCACATAGGACAAAACACCTAGCTCCCAGGCGGATAGGAGGGACTACGTTGAATGAAACGAATTAGTTTGAATTTGTAATGCACGCTGTGGACAGCTTAGTCCTCGTATAAGCTACTTTACACTTTGATAATCTCCACGCTCTTTACAAAGTTTAACGAATAGTTTTGTCGGCTATTACCTATTGGCTGCAATGGACAAAAGTGGTCATTTCTATGTCTTTATTCTATTCATGCAACACAATATGTACAGTTGTGTGGTTTGTGTAAATTGGTGATTAATAATATATGTAAAATAATTATAGTATTTGCTGTTTATTAATAACAAAAGGACAATGCGGTTGATTCCAATAGGACCTGTTCTGATAGTGGTATTATTGTCCTTAGTGTATTATAACTGGAAGTACGTGGCCACAAAATTGTTTATTTTTATCAAATTTTGAATCTTGTGGAAAGTATTTTATACGAGAGAAATAAATAAATCAGTCGTGTGTTCAGCGCCTTAAAAAGTGTTTCGAATGACGGTCATTACCGAGGGTGTCGAAGCACTGCTGTCATTTACTGAATAATTAGTTATTAAGTTGTGAGAGGACAAAGGTAATGGAGAGCGAAAATAAAATCAAGTAAATTCATTGCTTGATAACCGTAGCTGCTCTGAAGATGATCAAAGCATCTGGTTGCCTAGACTATCTAGAGTTAGATTATAATGGTTGTGGATATCTAAACAGCAATGGTTTAATATAAAACACTGAAATTCAGCTGTATCCTGTTGGACCAAAAGCATTAATAATTAGACGTTTGGAAAATGCAATAGAGAATGATAAATCTAAATATATTTACATAGTAGGAATAATAAAAATATAAAGCAACATAAAAATCAATAATATTTAAAATCTAGCGACTCTTTTTACCTAAGTAAAAAAGGTATCATTAGTACATGTTATAGCGAAAATAACCCAGCATTCAAACTATCAAATCAAATCAAATAGTTTATTGCAATCCATAATGTACACTTACAGGTGGTAAATATAATAATATAACATAAAAACAATTATGACCCTGTTGGGCACAGCAAGTTTTAAATAAGTAGGAGAGAGGAAGAGCGCTCATTATCAATGTCTCCTATACTACAATACCAACCTAATCACAATTCCTATGACATCAGTATTGAGTGCAAAATTAGGCCAATCACATGTAATCGGGGTCGAGACCATTTCCATCAATCAGGCAGAAATTGAGTCTAGAATGTAGGCTGCTATTCGGAATTTCTACATGGAAAAAACTAAATAGTCTTGATTACGGTGCCTTTTATATGTCTAGTTTTTTTAGGGTACACAAATACAGTATTACAAACTTTGTTTCTTTGAAGATTTTTTGTATTACTTTTTTATTTCTTATGGGCTTGATCTTGGTACCAGACTAGCCAAAATCTTTCATCTAGCATCGCGATCTTGACGGCATGACGGCAGCGATGGACAAACGGCCTAAGGGTGCTAGTGTAATAGGCGAGACGACAAAAAAAAACTATTTTATCGAAATGACGACTATACAATAAAATATATATATATATATATATCCTGGGACACCTCACACACGGTCATCTGATCCCAAACTAAGCAGAGCTTGTACTATGGTAACCAGACAGACAACTGATAAATATACTTATACAATGCGTTGAAGTTTTGCGTAACCTTACACCAATATAAATCTGTTCAGTATTTTTGGATGGTTTCGGTCGTCATCCTAACTGCAGACACATAAGATATTATATCATCTTTGTCTCTAAGATAGCAATGATTCACCGAACATACTAAATGCAACAGATGTTTACACGCACCGAAGACAAGTGAGCCGACAGCTGCCACTAACTACTGCCAACCGATGACACAAAAATAAATAGCAAATTAAACTCAAATTTTCCAACGATCACATCCAAAACACAAAACGAACTCGACATAACACTCATCGCCGACAGTGCCATGGGAAAATAAGTTAAATAAACCAAAAAATGGCCCACAAATCCCAATATTTCATGTCGCTTCATAAAATTCCCATGACGAATACGACGAAGGCGAGTGAGTGAATAAAGCCGACATTTCGGAAAACTTTAAGACGATTTATTATACGTGTCTTCGTTCGTGGCTATGCGCTACTGTTTAACAAAATGAAATATCTAAAAAGTTTTCTTTCCCGCCTTGAATTTTACACTGGGGCGCGATTTTTGAATCGCTCGCTTTCAAACTTATAATTGCTAATAATTCTTGTGTGACTGCCAAGATTGATATGTTTTTGTTGCGTTTTTGGTTTAAGTTAAGAGTTTACTACTTGTGTTCCTAGTTTTTAAGATTAATATTCGCACACAATGTAAATTAATGTAAGTATGTTTTTGAATAAATAAATCAATCAATCCATTTTAATATGTCTGTAATTTTGAGAATAATGTGTAGCTTAAGTAGGTACTGATTTAAAGTTGATTTCTTTTTTTTTTTTTTTTTTTTTTATTTTGTTTAACTTAGATTTAGAATTATATAGGTATGTATGTATTTATAAATTAAATAAGATTGTATACCAGTTATCTAGTTACCTTAACACAAGTTCTGCTTAGCTTGGGAATAGATATGTGAGGTGCCCAAGATATAATAAATTATTTATTTTTTTAACTATTTCAATAATGTGCGGTGTTGCTGTCTCTTTTGGACACTAGTTTATATAGAAGGTTCAGACACTTATCAAAGTGGTGTGATACGGGTAACGAGAAAAGATAAACATTTAATTAAGAGGTGTTAATAGCAATTAACGAAATACGGGAGGGATTTATTCGCTGTGTGTCTGTTTATTTTAAGTTCCCTGATGTTTGAGTACAGGAGATAAACTTTGACAGGGTTGCGAACTTATATCGTTATATAGTTTTCGCTATTATTTGGAGAATTTGTTTCGGAAAGTTTTCGTACATAATTAAATCCTACTGTTATCACAAACGCTAAAGTTTCAGCGAATAAAGATGAATGGGTGTTTGTTATTCTTTTATGCTTAAATGGCGGAATGGAATTTATTGGGTATACATAGATCTAAGATATTTTTGTGCTGCGTAGATCATGGTTAGAAGCTGTAAACTACGTTAAAAATTCTCATAAATGCTTTGTTGATAGAAAAAAGCAAGGAAAAGTTTTTGCACTCTTAAATTCCAGAAATGCAGGTTCAAATATTCTTTAATAAATAGTACCTCTACTATTATACATATAGGAAAGAAAAACTCTGTTCATAAACTAAGTTCAGTTCACGGTCGCAACAATTTAATTTGATATCGTTGCACTATTAATAAATCTGTCTCAATGTAAAAAAACATAATTATTTTTTACTAATGGACAAAGAGGGCCACTTAGACGAAGTCAAATGCGGTTGGCAATTTGATTATAAAATTATCAGAGATCAGTTTATACCTCGGTCATGACCCTTAGCTTCTTCCCTAGGGTCTGAAAGGATGAGGAGTACATTTCACAATTCATTAAGGTCTTGTAAATTGAGTGAAATATGTCGATGATTATTTAGGGTGTCGAAAAAAATCATGCAATGTAATCAATGTTAATTGAAAACCATCAAATCGCGGAGCTAAATGGAAACTTATTTTTTTTTAGTTTGCTCTACTTACATTAATACATCGAAGGAACAAAAATAAAGTATCCAATATTTTATACAATTTATTGATAAGAGTATTCACGAAGTTTCTTGCTTGTTCTGTTCTAATTAGATTTGCCAGTACTAAACAACCAACTGACATCTTTCTGACTAACATTCACAAGCCCCTGTAAACGGTCTACGTGAAATAAGTGCCTCAAATTTGAAAGCCAACTATACCACGCGCGGACAAAAGCAAGTTTATATCAAAATATTCCACATTTCAAAACTAAAAGTTGTTAGAACACATGACGGGAAGCGCGCTGTTGAGCAAGTATTTAGCCGCCGTTGAAAGTGACGGGGCGGGGGGGGGGGGAGTTGGGACTGAAACTATTCTGTTGGTATGCAAGTTGAACAAAAGATTCAATGTCTGTGCTGCTGTGGAGGAGGACTGGGAACTAGTAGTCGCCAGAGGTACGTCATAAGAGCTACTATTAATGAACTGCTAGACACCTCTTTGACTGGCTGCCTTCTTTTTTATGAATGGGAAATTATCAGAAAGCTCCTCTCGCTCTGGGCGGAGCAGAAGAGAGTGTCAGACTTCTACTGACTTAAACCCACCAAATGTTCTTTCTAAGTCCTTAGAGTCCGCGGTTTCATTCTGTGTCTTGGGGGAACCAAAGACGCAAATTAAACTTTGGGAGCACGTACGTTCGGAGCAGTAAATTTGTGTATGTTGTGCCGTGTACCTATATTATTCGGTCTTTATATTACGTACATTTCTTTTCTATTTAAAACTGATTCAACTGAAACCGTTGGGCGCTGAACGCTGAATGCACAAATTTTCCTTAGTTGACACATTATATGCACCACGGACGCATTTCTTTTTTGAGTAAGATTTGATAATATATTATACCTTTGTATTATAATCCATCCTTTTCAGCCATATTTAAGCATAATTATTTTGAATATAGAATTTTAAAGCTTAAGGCCAATAAACACAGAAAAGAATGCCATAATTTTAAGTACTACCTAAAATTCCTAGCCTTAAAATATTTATATATCTAGCTGCCCCCGTTCTTTTACTAGCGTTGTGTTAGGTTTTTGGTTACTACTCTGCTCCAATTGGTCAAAGCGTGATTTTATGTAACCTGTAAGTAGATTATTCTGATGTATGAGGTATATTATTAAAATTCGTTATATCAATTTCAAGTAAAAACTACTGTTTTTGAGTGAAATAGTAACAAAATCCATACATTAAAACTTCACCTTTCTAAATTTTAGTATGATTTCTTACCAGCGTATTTCTCAATCACCAAAACTTGAGTTACAACTAACATGACGTACGGCTGACAACGGTAAGGTCTCGGACCATAGGTATAGTTCGTCTTATGTTGTTTCATGTTGTCGGTTACGCGCGGAATGTGGTCGCTATGTGGCACGAACGAGGCGTGGCTATGACGTCAGTGCGTTTGAAATTAATATACAAACAATACGGTATTTTACAGCATTATCAATTGACGAACTTTTTGTGAGCTGTCAAAAAGCGGTGCTCCCATAGATGTATGGCAATGTCACCTTAAGACGTAACTCAATTATTGATTTCAATGCAACAAAAAAATAAAAGTTATTGTAAATAGAAAAAAAAACTAGATTTTTTAGGGCTAACATTGAGAACGGTTTTATAGAAGTTGTGTCGTACATTTATTTGTTTTAACGAAGAAAACAACCCAATTATGTTGTAAGTAAATTGATTTGTCATTATTATTTGACATCCGGAGTTGCGGAATGTATATAATAGTTACCGTGACCCCGGAACATAAAGGGCAACCGGAGGAACATAAGTGGGTTTTAGTCAGTAAAAATCTGACACGATCAAATCTTTTGCACGCATTATTATGGGGTGTTTCGTCGTTTCGCACCACGAGCGGTTCGGACCGCGGTGTGAAACACCGAAGAGCTCTTAGGAATAGGCTGTTTCGGACCGCGGCGGTTCTTGGAGCGCCGAGCGGTGTGAATCTCTTAGGAATGGGGCGATTTGAACCTCTATGTTTAGGTGAGTGTACTACGTGAGCTCGACAAATGGATGGGCGTTTAACGCTTGTGCGACAAAACTGTACAGCGACTCACCATAGTTCGAATGCACGCTAGTGCGACACACTGAAGATCGACATCACGCAAGTGTGACAAACGATTTCGCGACATTAGTTCGACACTATGGTAGTGTGACACTACGGTAATACAACAGTAGTAACACAGGACCTCACCGGACACGGTCAGTTCGAAAGGGTTAATGTGTTGGATTCTTGTGTAAGCTACCAGACATCTGCGAAGGCAAATCTTGTGGCGAATTCACCCAATTCGCCACAAGATTTGCCTTCTCAGATGTCTGGTAGCAATAATTTCCTAGAAAAGTAGGCCAGATAAAAATATCTAATTTACCAGACTTTTATTTGTAACAAATTCTATTTCCAACTATTTTATTTTATCAATGTTTTAATGTTTTTTTTTTCAATAAAAATAGTCTTAGTCTTATACACTAAAATTCAGCTTTCGTAATTCAAAATTCAAAGCATTTATTTCACTTAGACCATTTACAGGTACTTATGAATTTTTTACCGACTTCACAAAAAGGAGGAGGTACTATTACTATGTTCGGCTGTTTGTATGTTTTTTTTTTTTTTTTTTTTTTTGTATGTTTGTTCGTCGATTACTCCGTCAATTGTCAACGGATTTTCAAAATTCTTTTTTTGGTCGAAAGCAGATAGTTCTGAGGTGGTCCCATTGTCACCAAGTTAGGATCTGATGATGGGATCTTAGAGAAATCGAAGGCAACCCTCAAATTATATAGGCTCACTTATTGTTTTTCGAATATTTTATGAAGTATCTTGTGTATTTGCGTATGGTTGTCACCATCTCAGTTAGCTGAGCTGATGATGGAAGGTACAACTCCTTAACAGTAAGAAGTTACTCGAACAGGCAAGGACTGTTTTAGTAAATTGTTTTGATGTTTGATAGGGCATTTGCCACATTTGGGCTCATGATCATCAAGTCATGACCTGATGCTGCAGTCAAGATAGTCTGCAGAGTACCTAACTCCTCGACAAATAACAGCAGATATATCGTGTTTAGGCTCATTGAAAAGGGCTCGATGTGTGGATAAACGTACTGTTAATGAGGAACACCGAAGTACATAGAGACCTGATGCTGAAGCCAGGAGCATCAGAAAAAGTACAAACCTTGAAATTACAGCACAGTAGTCGTGTTTGGGCTCATTTTAAACTGGACTAAATTTTAACTCGACACTAAAAAGTAAAAAATAAAAAACTTTTTACAAAAAAAAATAACCGACTTCAAAAAGTAAAAACTTAAAAATAACTTAAATTTCGGAAGTCGGTGGCAACACAAATTGACTGGCAGAAGAAAAGACACCGACTTCCGAAATTTAAGTTATTTTTAAGTTTTTACTTTTTGAAGTCGGTTATTTTTTTTTGTAAAAAGTTTTTTATCAAAGAGACGGTCGGTTAGTCAGAAAAGAAAAGTGACGCTAATTGCCTGTTCCAAAACGTAGATTTCTATGGAGAAGAACAGGAAAGAAACTCCCCGAACACTCTTTAAAAAAAATCATGTTTTACAAAATCTTGGTTACATTTTCTTTTTGGTGCTTCTACATGTGAAAACAATGTAAGTATGTAACAAAATAAACAAATACAAAAATTAAAATAAAAAGTCATGGCACTTAAGAGATGACCCATCTTAACTGACAGCGCCCGTTCACGAGCATGACGCGTGGCATCAGCACCATTTAGCTCACCACTTTGAAGGGAACCGAATGATCCAACGCAATCGCCACCATCAGCGAGACTTTTTGAATACTATATAGGGACCCCTTTATCTACCATACAAAACGGCATATTCCGATCTATCCGTCTATCTATTCAGTTCCGTTTTTTAGGTCTTTTTTAAATCTGTTCCTGTACGGATTTGTTCAAACGCGTTGAAATGTTTTAGGTATCAATTTTGAATGAAAATAGCCAAACGTCGATATAGCGGGTTGCGGAATGTTTATAATAGTTACCGTGACCCTGGAACATAAAGGGCAATCGAAGGAACATGAGTGGATTTTAGTCAGTAAGAGTCTGACACGCCCTCCCGCCGTACCCAGGACGGGAGCAGTCGTTGGATGATTTCCCACTCACCAAAAAAAAAAACGTCGATATAGTATTCAGGCAAGTTTTTAGAAACGTTTTTTGATATGCATAGATCTGTTAGTTTAATACTATTTGGTTTTAGCGTGTGCCCAGATATAAAGAGATATTTTTTAGGTGTAATCTTAATCTACATTGATATTTCAAAATGATTGGAACTGAATTGTCTGTCTTACGCAGTGACTGCCAAGCGTTTTAACTTATTTTCTCCTTCATTTTCTTTTCGAACCGTGTTATCTATACTAATTTTATCTATACTAATATTATGAAGAGGAAAACTTTGTTTGTTTGATTATAATGAATAGGCTCAAAATCTACTGGACCGATTTTAAAAATTCTTTCACCATTAGGAAGCTACATTGTCCACGAGTAACATATTAGGCTATATTATATCACACTATGTCCCCCGGGAATGAAGCAGTAACCAATAACCTAATGTAACGTGGGTGAAACCGCGAGGAACAGCTGGTCTGTATATAAAATGGTGAATTGACTGACTGACAGACTAACTGGGTGATATATCATCGCACAGCCCAAACCGCCTGGTCCTAGAGGCATGAAACTTTGAGGTTATGCCTTTTTTGAAGAGTATATATCCACTAAGAAAGGATTACTGGGAATTCCAACTCTTATGGTGGTAAACTAGGGAATGGAAGTTTGAAATTCAAGTGGGCAAAGCCGCGAGCAATAGCTAGTATAATAAAATAAAGAATCTCCGTACAAACAAAGAATTTCCCAGTGATAGAAAGCTATAACCAAGTTCAATTCCAAGAGCATTGATTTACTGTGCATGTATTTGAGTTTCACGTAGACGAAATAGTTGTGGAACTAAAATCTAATAATATATACATTTCTATCAGATGAAAAGTAAGCTCTTACTGATAGTAATGTCATATTATCACATGGCCATAATTAATATGGTAACCAAATAAAATAATAATAATACCAGCCTCACAGTGTCCCTCTGCAGGGTAAAGGCCTCTTTTCATAGAGAGGAGGCCTGTGCCCTGCACGAGCAATGATCACCACGCTTGCTTAAGGCGGATGTGCGATTTCAAATTAGCGATAACCAAATAAACAAGATTTTTTACAGCAGAGAGAAACTTTTCGCTAGCTTTTTTCTAACAATTTTAGGAAATTGGTACACTGCCTATAAATATATGCCTGCAGACCTTCACAACCCAGTAAGTAACACAATGTTAAACTAATTGTTAAACTTTTTGGATTGTTACTATCCGTAAGGACTTTTAAAAAATTACGAAAGACAACCAGTACCGGTTTCACTTCACTTTCCAAAGCTCATGGCAGTGAGGTTTAGATGAACATACAGTACATAGGTATAAATTATGGAAGAACAAATAGCCGATGGGGAAGAACCGATGTCCAATACGGAAAAAAGGTTCTCGAATGGCCGCGACATTTTGGCAAACGCAGCTTGGGATGGCCTCCTGCCAGATAGTTGGAAGATCTTGTCAAGATCGCAGAGAACCGTTGGATGCAGGCGGCATAGAACCGCATGCGCTGGAAAAAGCTAGGTACGGTATATATCCAGCAGTATTCCCTAATGGGCAGTCGATGATGATGATATATAAATTAAAAAAAAACCACACATTTAGTTGCTCGATTTAGAACTTCACACACATGACATTTTAACATTTTTCCGAACAAAACATTGTGTTGAAACAAAACAATATTTTCATTTTCACAATTCCTGTTTTGACATAACAAAACTGGCCGTAACAAACTTGTTGCGAGTTACTTCTGCAAAGTTTTGATATACTGCAGTTTTTTATGCTGTTTAATACCATGTGTGAACGAGTGGGCCATCTGTTACGGTACCCTTTGGTGTCGAAGTTCAAGCAAGTTTTACGGACTAACTGAAGTTTAGTGTTTAGTTTCGTTAGGCTATAAGTTATGGCAGTCATGCGTATTTGTGGGATTAATTTGGGAGATTCGTGTGAAATTATTTGGAACTTGTGAACGAGGAGTTAAAGCTCGTTGTGTTGATTATGCTCAGTAGAATATGCGTTGTTTTTTGTCATTAAGATATACTATCGTAATAGATATTTAAATTGATTTAAAAATACTAATAAGTAAGAGACTACACTGAATTGAACTGACGAAGCGAACAAGATTCGTATTTCTTTTAGTTTTTACAGTAACTAAAGGAAAACATCAAAGCTTAAATGAATGTAAGTTCCCTCTTTCTAAAAATTTAAAAAGCCCCCGATACTGCTTTTAAATTCCACGAAGCATCTATAAAGCGCGCCTCAATTCAATCAATCAACCTTATTCTAGTCGAGACTAGAGCACCTCTAGTACAGAGAAATAGTGATGTCCCCGCATTTTCCCGTAATGCACTCGATAACAGATTTCCCGGGGTGGTCGTTTGTCCCGCGCATGCGCTTCGCAAATTTGATGGACCCGTGCAACTTCAGGTGTGTAATAAAATATTATATTTAGCTTTTAGATTCGAGGAAATTTGTTGTGGGGAACATTTGTAAAGAGGGGAGAATGAATATGGTTTCTCGGAGTTGAAGTCAGGTGTAAGTTTCGCGAATGTCATTTTATTTTTCTCCTGTCAGTTTATCTGTACATCGGAATGTTGTGAGGCAAAAAATAGTAGATTACTCAACTACTTTTTATTACAGAACACTCATTGTTGAATAGTGAAGATGATAGTAGATTCTGATTTTGTAACAAGATACTGTTTATTATTATTATAGTCATAGTTTTTAATAGTCAAAGCACATTAATATAATCAGTCAGATTAAGAACCATTTTATATTTATTTTAATTTTAGAATTATCTAAATTGCAAAATTGATACGCATATACTTTAACCCTTTGATTGCCGGAAGCGTAGATCTACGCGAGACACAATAGATTTTAATTGTTTTATTAATTATAAAAAATATAATTATTATTAAATTATATTTTATTACTTACAAGAGGTTAAGTAACATAACGCGCAATGAAGAGAGTTACGCTCTTACTAAAAATCCCTAGGTGATCGAATCGGAAATAATGAGATCCTTAGGAGGACCAAAGTCACTGACATAGCTCACCGGGTGACAGTGGCCTGGGAACATAGAGCTCGAAGAACCGATGGCTGATGGGTAAAAAAGGTTATAGGCAGGCGCAGCGTAGGACGTCCTCTCGCCAGGTGGATGGATGACCTTATGAAGATCGCGGGGAATCGTTGGTTGCCAGAGGCAAAGAACTGAACTGAAAAAGCTAGGTATGGCCTATGTCCAGCAGTGGACGCTAACGGGATGGTGATGATGATGATGTGTTTATAATAGTTACCGTGACCCCAGAACATAAAAGGCAGCCGAAGGAACATGAGCGGTAAAGTTTTAGTCAGTAAAAGTCTGACACGCACTCTCGCCGCGCACAGGACGGGAGACGACATTTGGTGATTTCATTTGAGGATTTTCACTCCCCAAAAAAAAAATTATGAAGATGTCGGAAATTTCATGAGCAAGTTAGGATGTTTTTTTCCATTAACAGATTAAGAGTTTATGGTGTTTACTAGTTAAATAATCATATTACATCATTTACCGTAATTATATTTACCATATACCTATTCTAATAAAAT
Organism: Athetis lepigone; assembly: GCA_033675125.1. NCBI lineage: Eukaryota > Metazoa > Arthropoda > Insecta > Lepidoptera > Noctuidae > Athetis > Athetis lepigone. The sequence continues at coordinate 2,492,402 of CM066236.1, read as the reverse complement.
ACTTTTTAACGCTCACACACCTATCTAAACTTTTCCCATTAACTTAAAAGTTTGACACACCACGCAAAATCTCCGTAAACCATTTCACATGCAAAATTTTAAAACAAAACTAACCCAACCGAAACAAAATACATCGCCCTGTTAAATACACGCCACAATTTCGGCCATAGTTGGCCGGCTGTTCATTGCGCCACGTACCGGGTCTCCGGGGACCCGGGATAATGGGGTAACTCGATAAAAGATTTCCCGGGACGACGATACCTCACAACACTGCCATCGCGGCCATTTTAACTTCATCCCGGAGTGGCAAGTTCACCGGGATTTACACTTCTGATGGCCCCGCACTGTTGTCATAAACAAGAATGGAGTTGGGAAGTTTTGATATTATTTACATGAGATGTCGGGAGCGTAAGTGGTGCATATGAAGGGAGGTAAGTGGAATTTATAGTTTTTAATGTCTGGGGACGTTCTTACATGGGCAAGCAAGCTTGTTTGTTTTTAAATTTTACCAGGAATACAGTGAGACCAGTTTTATGAGGCTTATAGGCTGCAAAAAGTCTTGCTACGCTGATTTTTGTCGGATTTTAGAATAGTTTTCAATGTAATTTAGAACCAAATACCTATTTAAAAAACTGAACTGCTTGTTGGTCGAAACCTCAAGAAATGTTGTCTGTTTTAAGCTATTTGCTAATGCCTTTCTAAAATGTGAATCTCACGGAAAAATTAAAATCAAATGTTTTGAAATAACATGGTAATTAATATAAACCTTTACATAGCAATGAAAGTCAATAACAGGCTGGTATTATTATTGATAAATAGCTTCCATGAATTAGTTTCGATTTTAGAAATACCTAACACAATCGTAACCTATCATGTACTTTCAAGCCTATAAATAGCCATAACAGGCTTATACGACCTTTGACGGTAAAAAAAAAATTATATCTCGTTGTAACCGAAACAATCTCCATTTTACCAAGGCCATTTTCAACACTTGTTTGCTGTTAGCTGGTTTTTTCACTACCGATCTTTTAGAGGCTAACGCCAACATAAACATTACCTAGTTTATGCTTTAGTTTTGTCTATATCTGTCACTTCCACTCTACTGACAAAGTACGAGTTCAAGACAAGGACAAAAACAGCTATGTTAAGTAACATTGTTAATTATTTTCATTTGCCTGAAATGATATTAAACTGATATAAATAGAAAAACACTATGATACGATCAAAATGTATTAGAATTGCATTTTTTTAGCATTTTTAGGAGTTTTGCCCTAGCATGATATATTTATTATTAAAAAAAAACAGACTGATTGGCTGACTGTTGATAGATCAGCAAACAGTCCGAATCGCTGGTCCTAGAGACATTAAACTTGGAGGGTGTTTTTTATGAAGAGTAAGTATCCACAGAGAACTGAGGATTTTTGGAAATGAGACTCCTGTCGGGGTAAAATACGAGATGGAAGTATCGGTATTCACGCGAGTAAAGCCGCAGGTAAAAGCTAGTCTAAAGTAAAAGCTGACTGGTTGACAGAAATCTCAACGTTAAGGAGAACTAAGAAAGAATTTTTGAGAATTCTAACCCTAGAGGGCAAAACAGGGGATGGAGCTTTCGACATTCACGCGGATGAAGCCAAGGGCGAAAGCTAGAGTTCACGTATAACGAGTTGTAATTATTAAAAGTAGGAACTAGGTATCAATCCATACTAATATTATAAATGGAAAAGTGTGTCTGTCTGTCTGTCTGTCTGTCTGTTTGTCTTTCTTTCACGGCAAAACGGAGCGACGGGTTGACGTGATTTTGTAAGTGGAGATAGTTGAAGGGATGGAGAGTAACATAGGCTACTTTTTGTCTCTTTCTAACGCGAGCGAAGCCACGGGCAGAAGCTAGTAAATTATAATCTTCTGAATTCCGGTGCAACAAATATCACGATCGACGATCATCACGACAGATGAACGACCTATACTTGAGCCAAATTCGATAAAGAATAGAGGTAAACCAACCGTTGCTTAGTTTTTCAAAATAACGAGGTAATATGCATGTTATTTGAGTGATTCTAGTGAAATATGCTGCAATAGGATTTCATGATAAATAGCGTGAAAAAGGCGAAAAATGTTGTAAAATAATAGAAGATTTGTAAAAAGTAAGTTGTGATAACCTAATATTGGTTTGTTTACCTGTATTCTTTATCGAATTTAGCTCAAGTATATATACAGGTTTTACAGGTATTTTTGCGCACAGAAGTGTAGAAAATAGCTGCACTCGTTCTCGTAGTCTGAGATAAAAATAATCAGAAAAGATATTCGAATTTTATTACGACATTTGCATTCTAACCGCGGTGCCAACCTGTAAATGGTATTTTAGTCAGGTTTACAATTTCTTTAAAAACAATGCTTGTTGTATGTTATTTATTTGTGGCATAAAATTCATGTAAGATATCAATTATCACTATTTTCGTATCAAAAACGTATGTAAAAAAAATCCACAGAGCATCAGTCCATTTAATGGACTCATCCCAATGTCGATTTCTATTCCATCGTCTTAAAGTATTAGAAATATGTGGGCACATTATTATCTCATATTAATTTGGACGTTAACAGTCGTGGTGATATTATAGTTGTTTAATTCTAAGAGTTGGAATCAAATCCGATTACAGATTTATCAGTCTTGAATACACCGTATAAATCTACTAAAAGTACCAGGAAAACAGGAGTGCAGCAGGGGTACTACAATCCTATTGATGTCAGTTTATATACCCTCGCTCGCTGCACGCCATGTAGAATATTGAGTTACTAGTTCCCCCCTTATAATTTCACAACACTCGACCCGAAGGCCGAGCACGAACGCACAGGGTAAACGTAACATAATTGCCATCGATTTTTTATTGGACTTACATGTTGTGTCAGAACTTGTGGTTATTCTGAAGGGTTTACGTATATTGATGGATTACCCATTGGTATTAGTAAAGATAATCTTGAGGTTTAAACAAAATTGTTTTGAACATAAATATGTTTTAACCGTTCAAAAATGGAATTGAGTTGAATATTTTTGCAGTCAGCCCGTTCATTCTATGCCTAACTACAATCTCGTATAACAAGAACAGTAAATCCAACTTCAAATTGTGGTTCGACCGGCAAATTGAGCGTGCCATCCGTATCTCCCAATCAAGGCCAAATCACCCGGTCACCAATAAGGCTATCTCACCAGCCTAGATCTCTGGACTCCCAATAACTTCTCCTAACTGTTTGGGACATATCTCCAGAAACAGTTACCACAAATAAAAGTGCCATTGCCTGTCTGCCGATAATCAGGGCGAAGGCTAATTTTCCCGAAGCGAGAATGGCCGAAAAACAGTTTTATCTTGCCCATAAGACCACTAAGGAAGTAATTCCACTAAACAAAGGGTCCCAATAACGATCCTAGTGTTCCGCCATAAGATATTCGCTGATCGGTCCGCCGGATAAGTTCTGTTGTAGAATAAGAATATTGTGTAGACGCGATACTCGTGTTAATTTTTTAAATAAACAAAATACTTTTCAATTGTTAAAGTGAAGATTGCTTGAAGTAGGTATATACGATTACATCCATGTTACATAATTAAATTTGAAAAAGGTAAAATGTTGCTGTAAAATACGTTTCGTTCACTTTATGACAATTATTTAATAGTAATTATTTAGGGACAAATCTTACTTCTCATCTGAGATAAAGTCGCGGTCTGAAAAGGTTTACCAATTTTGAAAGTACATTCTATATCACACTTTTTTCATTAAAATCTAAAATGCCATATCATGTGACTTGTTACCTTTTAGAAGTTATTATGCAAAACGAGACAACGAGAATAACAAAGACGTTACTAAGCAACGGCGTCGGCTTAGCCATGTTTCGTCTCTATCGTGCATTTGACGTTTGGCAGTTGTGTAACAGTGACAGGTATAGTGCCAAAGTAAGTGCTTTGAAACTCTTTTCTTAATTTTTTGAATTGACATTTGTCAAAAAATATTGTTTGAACGTCGTTTAGACAAGAGTAAAATTTTACGAAATATTTTTTTTCATATCGAAATAAAATGGCAAGTTTAACCCTGGAGCAAGGGACAATCTTTGAACATGGACATAGTTTTATATCATTAGTGCCTTATCACGAAATTCATTATAACTATTGTGATTTACTGTGAGGTTTGAATAAGATGTCACGGCGAAGAAGACCAAATAATAGATCATGGAAATGATTCAGGAAGAAGTGATGATGCCTTACGAGATAGATCACGCTGTGCTCGAGTGATACCAGAAAATGATACCAGAAATACTGATCTATGCGCGTGTCTTGTTGCATCTATGCACTGGTCGTAACTGCGGAGTAATGTTATACTTGATATTGAATAAAGATTTTTTAAGATTTGAATTATTATTTCCTTATATTCTTATTTAAAAAAAACTAAATTTGTCGTAGCTGTGGATCCGTACTAGTTCATACTACTATTATAATTGCGAAAGTAACTGCCTGTCTGTCTCGCTTTCGCGTCAAAACTACCGAAACGATTTAAATGAAATTTGGTACAGAGTTAGTCTATAGCCTGAGCAAGGGCATAGGAAAGTCTTTCATTTAATTCCAAGGGAACGGGAACTACGCGGGTAAAACCGCGGGGGTCAGATAGTATTTACCAAAGATTTTATTGTGCTTTTTTTTCTTCATATTCTTATTCAAAAAACTAAATTAGTCATAGCTGCGGAGTGATGTTATACCAGATATTGAATAAAGATTTTTTAAAACTTTTATTTATTATTTCTTCATATTCTTATTAAAAAAAAATGTTTTTCAAAGTAGGTTTTCTGTATATCAAACCTTTTTAGTAGTCAGTCCATCACCTAAAGCGATTAATTGTCATATCATTAGAAAAAAATAATCTATGATCAATCAAATTATCATGAAATAGACATTTAGAACTTGTGGCCTTAATGTGTGCATGCAATTGTGATCCTTATGGTGGTAACCACTTTCAGACCGCGACTGTACATAGGTAATATAAAGTAATATAACAACACAGAATTGTTATATAATCGACGACTGAATGCGACAATTAAAGAGACTACTCATATTTATTCAGCCGTTCCGGCCGTTCGCTGAACGATTATGGTCACACTTATACAGTTCTACTTCTATCAGCCTCGTTCATTGTCGTAAGAATGAGAAAAACCGACCATGTGCGAGTCCGACTCGCGTACGAAGGGTTCCGTACTATCATCTATAATAGACAAGTTTCAACCTATTTATTAAGATCGAGTAAAATTGGTTAAAAATTACGTTTGTTGTATGGGAAATCCCTTTAATATTTACTTTATTGTTATTTAATTATTTATTTTGAAAGGTAATATACAAGTAAATATTCTGTGAAAATTTGAAGCGTCTACCTGTTACCGTTTTTAATATTGATCAAAAAAATAAGAAAAAAGCACGTTTATTGTCTGGAGACCCCCCTTAATATCTGATTGTTGTTAATTTTTAGTATTTGTTGTTATAGCGGCAACGGAAATACATCATTTGCAAAAATTTCAGCTTTCTAGCTATCACGGCTTATGAGATATAACCTGGAGACAGCCAGACAGACTGCGGAGGCTTAGTAATAGGGTCCCGTTTTACCCTTTGGGTACGGAACCCTAAAAACCGTCACGCTTAAGGGACGTCGTTGTTTTCTATGGCCATAAGCTGAATAGAGCTGGATAAATGTGCGTATTCCCTTAACCTTTTAGCAAGCGTTAGCCGGCTGTCGCACTGCTATTGTCTTTCTATTGTGTCTCGAATCATGTGTGTTCGAAGGTTTAAGCGTAATAGCTTTTCTCATTGTTACGTCGCTGAGAGGAACTGATAAAAGTAGTTTAACTGTAAAAGTGTGACCAAAATCGTTCAGCGAAACGCGAATGGAGTTTAATAAGAATTCGTAGCTCCTAAATAATCCGTACTAATATTATAAATGCGAAAGTATCTTTGTCTGTCTGTCTGTCTCTTCTTCACGCCTAAACAGCTGAACCGATTTGAACGAAATTTGGATCAGATGTAGTCCTGGACCCGAGAAAAAACATAGTATAGTTTACATCCCAGAAATGCCCCGGGAACGGGAACTATTATACCACGCGGACAAAGTCGCGGGCAAAAGCTAGTAATATTATAAATGCGAAAGTAACTCTGTCTGTCTGCCTCTTCTTGGCGCCTAAACAACTGAAACAATTTGAATGAAATTTGGGACAGATATAGTCTGGGACCCGAAAAAAAACATAGGATAGTTTTCATCCCAATCGCCTGGGAACGGGAACTATTATACCACGCGGACGAAGTCGCGGGCAAAAACTAGTGTTTTATAAAAGCTGTTTGTGCTCTAAATAATATACGAGTATTTGCGCGTCAATCAATTGACAGTTACTCAGTTCCCAACTCAATTAACTAACAATTATTTGATTCCAAAGTAACTATAAATCCAATTTTAACGTTAATTGAAAATTTATCGAGTTTTTAGGGTACAATTAATTGGTTTTTAGGAGTTGTGTGTTGGAAATATTGATTCATTGTGTAATGATAAGATATTTTCCATCATTAATCAATTAAAGTAAGACACAATTTTCATAAAACCTTTTTTAATCTTAGCACTAAAATTCGGTTCGTTTTTAATTTATTTCAATACAAAAAACTATAAAAAATTATAGATAAATATATTGATAAATCAAATTTATTGTAAAATTAGATTTTTAGTTGCTTTGAAATCAATAAATAGTTAGTCGATTGAGTTACCAGCTTGTGACGTCATAAGGTGACATCACATACAAAATCTATGGGAGGCTCTCCTTTTGACGGGTCTTAACCTTTCAACGACAAACCGACAGCCGGCTGTCGGGCTGCTATTGTCTTTCTATTGTGTCTTAAATCACGTGTGTTCGAGGGATTAAGAAAAAGTCAATTAATGATGGTGTCAAATGGGTACGTATCAAAATCCCGAAGGTTCATAATACCTATGATTGAAATACCGACGTCCAAAACACCGAAATTCAAAATACCGAAAGTTTTAAATGCTGATAGTCGTTTTATCGAAACACAAAATACCGATGTTCAAATGCCCGAAAGGACGAAATCCCGAATGGACGAAATCCCAAACGGACGAAATACCGATAGATGAAATCCCAAAGAGCAGCGACGTAGTTCCCGCGATTCAAAGCATTTTTATTGTACGTATTTTTATTGTACAGAGCAAAGAAACCAAAATGTTTACTTTGCAAAAGAGGACTAACCTACTAGAGACTAACCAACCATTTTTGCAATTTCGGGATTTTGTACTTCGGGATTTTAAACTTCGGGATTTTAAACTTTCGGGGAAATGAACTTTCGGGATTTAAAACTTTCGACCAAACAACCATTCGGCGTTTCAATTATCGGGATGTCTCCATCGGTATTTTAAAATCCGGTCTTTTAAAATTCTTGATACGTACCCTGTCAAATCCATATTATAAGCATTTACAATGCGTTTGAAGTGTCGTGTCTGTTCTATATTATTACTCTATGATTTGCTAATGCCACGGTCAGGGCGTTTGCATATGAGGCGTAATGTGTAATATTAGTGTGTCGTATGCGCGAAGGGTTTAATAGAGGTGCTAACTTACTGAACCGAGTAGGGTTTGTCTTCACGCCTTAAGAGGTTTATGTTAATAAAGGAGAGTACTTAATTCATTAATTTAAATTACAATCTTTATAATTGAGGGGTCTAGTGGTTAGTAATAGGGCTTGGGGTGTGGTGGGGGACGTGGGTTCGATTTCCACCTAGGACGAAGTCTGATGTGTTTTGTTGTTAGCTTTGTTTATTTTGCTAGATACGGCAAAAAAGTGTAATTTGTTTGTTACTAGCTTTTGCCCGCGACTTCGCCCGCGTGGAATTTCCGGGATGAAAACTGTCCTATGTCCTTTCTCGGGTCTCAGACTATATCTGTACCAAATTTTATTCAAATCGGTTCAGTGGTTTAGGCGTGAAGAAGAGACAGACAGAGTTACTTTCGCATTTGTAATACTAGCTGTTGCCCGCGACTTCGTCTGCGTATATTAGTTCCCGTTCCCGTAAGATTTCCGGGATGAAACCTATCCTATGTCCTTTCTCGGGTTCCAGACTATATCAGTACCAAACATTCAAATCGGTTCAGTGGTTTAGGCGTGAAGAAGAGACAGTCAGACAGACAGAGTTACTTTCGCATTTATAATGTTAGTACGGATTAGTAAGGATGTACAGTTGTCTGTATATCATAGCACAGGTTGTGCCAGTGTAGGATCAGCCAGCCACGTGTAAGTTGTTGCAAGATATATATTTATTACTGTTTATGTCCCGTTCCCGTGGCGTTTTTGGTATAAAAATCCTATGTCCAATCTCTTGCTATGAATCGGAAATCGGTTCAGTAGTTTTGGCGTGAATGGAAGACAGACAGACAGCTACTTTCGCGTTTATAATATTGGTATGGATAATAAAGAGACAGGATGTTTCGTGGTAATCAACGCACAGCCGAATCTACTGAAGGTAGCAATATTTCACAGAAGTGCTTTTCTAGGGCATATAGAATCACACTGAGAAGTGATTTTTGGAAATTCGTCTCCTGACAGGGTAAAAAAAAAGTTTTTTTTTTAAATGAACGAACCTACCAAATTGCAAAAATGATTGGTTATTTAGATATAAAGAGGTAATTTTGTTTGACTGACATCCATACTAATATTATAAATGGGAAAGTGTGTCTGTCTGTCTGTCTGTATGTTTGTCTTTCTTTCACGGCACAACGGAGCGACGAATTGACGTGATTTTTTAAGTGGAGATAGTTAAAGGGATGGAGAGTAACATAGGCTACTTTTTGTCTCTTGCTAACGCGAGCGAAGCCGCGGGCAAAAGCTAGTAGGTAATATATGATAGTTAGCTGGCCGAAAATCTTTTTTTTTTCTGATTACTTTTTTGAGCATGGAAAATCATCAAATCAAGACATTGGATGTGGCTATGTTTTATAGTATTAACAAATTCAACTTGGATGAATCCGCAGGTAGAAACTAGCTCGAAAGATTACTCTCACAAAAAAAAAAAAACAAAACACTAGTTTACACAAAAGCAGTTTGTTTAAATCTACAAATGAAAACAGCTTTAGGAAAAAAGTAAACAGTTTTTTAGATCTAAATGTTTTTTCACAAATACTCGCTTTAACGATAATATTTTAGTTTCTATGTGTTTGTTCGACGAAATTCGAGGTTGCTGCGGTCTATCGAATATTTTCAGCTAGATCCCGTTGGGTAAACTCCCAATGATCGGTAATAAACGTAGTTTTATTTCACACAATCTATTCGCTGCATTTACCCATAAAAAGTTGAATAAACTTGACGAAAAATGTTTTTGGTTTTCGGTAGAACTTTTGGCATTCTCTAATATAAATATTAACCCTATGTAGTAAAATCGCTTTTAGGTATATCTCCTTTTTAATGGTTGCTTTCAACTCGTAAGCTTGAAGGACCCTGATTTAAATTTACAGCTTAGGTATAGTTATTAGTTATTAAGATTATGGTTTTAGGGTTTAGAAGTAAATGGGATCCATAATTATGTAATTTCTAAATATTTCGAACACTGACACCCCGTGCCTAGGAAAGCAATCTGAATCCTGTTTGTCTTTTTTTGATCTTTGATAGTTGCTACGGTCAGAGATCTTACCAGTGATCAATCAAGGCATCATGTTACCCAGGCATTAGGTTGCCGAGGTCTGGTCTCCATTTAAAATTTTAGTATTTAGCTGAATTCGGTTAGGCTGGAAGCCGGCCCCAAAGTAGTTGGAAAAAAAAATGCAGAGATAATTTTTTTTTATTGGTGAGTGGGAAATCATCCAATGACTGCTCCCGTCCTGGGTGCGGCGGGAGGGCGTGTCAGACTCTTACTGACTAAAACCCACTCATGTTCCTTCGATTGCCTTTATGTTCCAGGGTCACGGTAACTATTATAAACATTCCGCAACAATGCAGAGATAATGAAGTTCATATGGTGACAATCCAAAGGGCAATGGAACGAGCAATGCCTGGAGTTTCCCTGCGTGATAGAATTAGTAATGAGGAAATCCGCAGGAGAACCAAAACCACCGACATAGCTCGTCGAATGGCCAAACTTAAGTGGCAGTGGGAGGGGCACATAGCAGAACTTACGGCTTGTAGAACTGACGGCCGTTGCCCCGAAAGGTTCTCAAGTGGCGGCTGCATACCGGTAAACGCAGCGTGGGCAGGCCTCCCGCAAGATGGACCGATGATGCAGGTGGCGCAGGACCGATGCTTGTGGAAATTTTTGAGGGAGGCCTTTATGGAGCAGTGGACGTCTATCGGCTGATGATGATGATGAGAGGGACAATCGCGTAACCCTTTCAATTAGTTCTTAGCCTCATATATGTTTAGACGCTTTGGATTTGCTTCCCATTGAACAGTACGATTAAGGAAAGAGGTAGAACAATTATGTTTGCCCACTTGTCTAGTATTCTTTCAAGATGGCTACCATGATCGAATAAGGGGATAATAATCATATTGGTAGACAATACTAATAATTCCAAACAATATTTAGAAACTATACTTCTACAACAGCCAAACTACCCAACATTAAAAGGTTAACTTTTCAGAAGCCGATAACTTCTCGAAACCGCCATATATCTTCAAGAACGCGGGCCCCAAAGGCTGAATGGTTGACAATGCCGCATTGAACACGACGAGGCACATATAAACAGGATATAAAATATGTCACCAATAAGCAAGACCAAATGTCGGGAGAGGGTGCAGACACGCTGTGTTGAAACAGCGGGGAATAGAAATGGAATTTAACTTGGAAAATTTAAGATAATACTTGACAGCTTGCTTTTGTGTTCTTCACAACAAAGTTTTCTAGACTCTAGTCATATTTTAATATACATTAGTTTGTGATACGTTTTTAATAGTTCGTAATACAAATAATGGTGTAAATACGATTTATTGAGTAACCGTATGGCATTTTAAATTCATTATACAGATTCCTGTTTTAAATGTCCATAATTAAAATTATAAATGGGAAAGTGTGTGTCTATTTGTCCGTCTTTCACCGAAAAACTAAGTGACGAATTGACGTGACTTTTTAAGTGTCGATAATTGAAGGGTGGTCTTCATCCCTTTAATTATCGACACCTATAGGCTACTTTTTGTCTCTTTCTTCCAAGCGATGCCGCTTGCAAAAGCTAGTACTCTTATAAATAAATCTAGAGTAAAGGCAATATAGACGAATAAGAAACCCTCAAAAATGATGTAGTGACTTTTTATTCGGATCACTTAAACACGAAAGGTCTTTAAAGTCAATACCACTACCACTTTCTATCCGCTTGTCTGCTTTTATATAAAATACCACAATTGATACCGAACAAAGTTACTGAAAGTTTAAGTAGAATTGCTTTCGGCGAAAAATTAATTCACAAAGACCGTTGAGTTCGGTTTAAAATACAAATCGATCCAAATTTTTGAGGAGTTCTGTTTGTTGGTCTTTCGATTTAATGACAGGAGATATTGTGATGTATTTTCTTTGTTTTTGTATTATTTGAGTTACCTGCAAGGCAGTTCTGCGAAAATCTCGCTCTGTAAATTAGATCAATGCCTAGCATTAGTTCGGTGTCAGTTGGCTGTAATTTCGCCGGTATCAGTCTAATTACTGAGATTTAGCCAAAGAGAGTTAAAATAATAACCTGCTTAGTGGGTAAGTTCATATTTCGTTTTCTTTGGCGCGGTGGCGTGACAGATTTTTTTTGGGGCGAGTGGGCGTGTCAGACTTTTACTGACTAAAATCCAGTCATGTTCCTTCGATTGCCCTTTATGTTCCGGGGCCACGGTAACTATTATAAACATTCCGCAACATATTTGTGGTATTTATGTATACGGCGACACCGTTAGCGCAATAGTCTATGTCAAAGATTGGCAACCTTTTGAGTTGGAAGAGCCAAAAATATTAATAATCAACATTTCAAACTTGTCAAAGAGCCATATGGTTTTTTCTTGCCTTTAATTCTACTACTTCGTATGGGACTAAAGAGCCGTAGTTTCACACCTAAAGAGCCGTATGTGACTCAAGAGCCGAAGGTTGCCGACGACTGGTCTATGTAGCTAAATAAAATATTGTGGCTATACCTAAATACACACATCAAAAGTGTCTAGGGATATTTTAATTAAACCTAAATAACTAAAATTCTATTAACTTTTTGTTAAGACACCTACACTTTAAAATAAACCTTGTTTAATTGCCTATCTAATCTGATAATAAACTTTTAGATAAAGTTAAATTAAAAAAAAAACTTAGAAGAAGAGGAAAAACTCAACAAAATTTCAATTTAACTTTATTTTTGAAATTTCAAACCCTAAACAACAAAACAATTTTTTTTATATATAAATTGTTGAAAACTTAAAATTAATAATTCGTGGATCCACCTAAGACTCTCCTGACACATCTGGAGCGGTTCTGCATACTCAAAACAAGGGTGTCAATATCCTGTTGTGGAGTACTGTCCCAAATCCTGCTAAGATGCAAGAAAAGCTGGTTTTGATGCACAATATCAACAGGGAAATTCCTACGAGCTCTTCTCTGAAGCATATTCCAGGCATGCTCAATAGGATTTAAGTCAGGGGATTATGCAGGCCGGTCTAAAGCTTGGATAACATGCTGTTGTAACCAACTTGTAACGATACGCGCCGTATGTGGACGGGCATTGTCGTGCATTAGCTGGAAATTTTGTCCCATTTGCTATTTGTGGGGCAAGATTACAGGCTCTAGCACCTCATCTCGGTATTTTCGAGCAATCATATTGCCTTGTATCCAAACGAGGTCCGTTCTACCGCCGAGACGAATTCCTGCCCAAACCATAATCGTGCCACCTTAATATGCATGAACTTGTTGTGGGTGCTGCAGTCGATTCCAACGTCCAGGTTTTCTCCAAACGCGTACTCTTCGCGAATCAGGATGAAATCCAAACCCAGATTCATCAGTGAAAAGCACAAGTGACCATTGAGAATGTTTCCATTCCAGTTTTCGTGTGCAATAGCCCATTGTAATCTTCTTCCTCGATTACCTCTCCTTAGTGCTGATACCCAAAATGGCCTACGACCACGTAGATTGACTTCATGCAGTCGCCTTCTCAAAGTTTGACCGCTTACCAGCAAACCATACTCTCTCTGTAGCCTTTGAACCAATTGCATCGCCGCTGCATTTAGTTGACTTCGTGCAGCATTTACTATGAATCGGTCCTGTACATGTGTTGTAATGCGTTGAGGTCCTCGGTGCCGTTCCACCACTTCCTCCGTGACACGATAACATGACCAAAGCCTGGATATAACGCTCTGACTGGTCTTCATGGCTTCAGAAACGGCAATTATGGGACAGTATTCCACAACAGGATATTGACACCCTTGTTTTGAGTATGCAGAACCGCTGCAGATGTGTCAGGAGAGTCTTAGGTGGATCCACGGAATATTAATTTTAAGTTTTCAAGAATTTTTATAAAAAAAATTGTTGTTTTGTTTAAGTTTTGATGTTTCAAAAATAAAGTTAAGATTGAAATTTTGTTTGAGTTTTTCCTCTTCTTCTAATTTTTTTTTAAATTTAACTTTATCTAAAAGTTTATTATCAGATTAAATAGTCTATTAAACAAGGTTTATTTTAATGTGTACATGTTTTAACAAAAAGTTAACAGAATTTTAGTAATTTAGGTTTAATTGAAATATCCCTAGACACTTTTGATGTGTGTATTATATTTATTAAATATTAGCACCTCGTTCCCAAAAAAAAATATTTTCAGCTAACAAATTCAAAACGTTATTATTTACTTAGGTTCGTATTCGTATCAAGTATCAGTTGATTACACCAGGAAATAAGATTTTTCCTCCCTTTTCACTCCAACAGAATTTTGATTAAATATCAAAGAATCTTGTTTAAATGTTTGCCTACAGCATAAAACATTCTTCGTTTTTATTTGTAACTACAATAATAAATAAATAAAAAATGTTTTTACAATCATTATGTAACCGCCCACATATTTTTTATTAAGTCGATAAGTATAATGAACAACAGTTATCTCATGATCTTATAACAATTTTTGTTAGACTGATATAAAACTATTTTATTTCTAAGAGCCATATCTTATTTAGGACACCAGGTTGTGCCACTCGAGTCAAGCTACCAACAAAATTAATAGAATTGTATGGAGGTTATCACGAACTTTGGCTTAGCTATGTCGCATTAATACTTGCAAGAAACCTCTCTCACAAGAGGCGGGCGTCTTATCCACTGGGGCCATCAAAAACCCTTTTTTTTTGGAAGTGGGAAATCATCGAATGACTGCTCCCGCTGGGTGCGGCGGGAGGGCGTGTCAGACTTTTACTGACTAAAACCCACTCATATTCCTTTTTTTTTGCTGAGTGGGAAATCATCCAATGACTGCTCACGTCCTGGGTGCGGCGGGAGGGCGTGTCAGACTCTTACTGACTAAAACCCACTCATGTTCCTTCGATTGCCCTTTATGTTCCAGGGTCACGGTAACTATTATAATCATTCCGCAACCCCGGCAGGCATTGGCCCTTTTGGGCCCCTTCCTGTGCTGACTCCTTCTCTTTGAGGCGCGCGTGGAACACTAACGCGCCGTCGACGCGGTGCCATCACAAACCCTCACTACACTTCACCCACACATCACTTCCAAAAACCGCGCTAAACAGCACAATGCTCACACCAACTCGAAAGCAACAGTGAAATGTACCGTAAAAATAAATCCTTGAGAGGGCCAATGTCGATCCTTATTTATGAGTCAGCGTATTATTATGACTTGCCAATTTTCCGGAAAATAAAACCCGTTACGGCTTCGAACCGGCTTGGAGACGTGACGAAGCTGGATCGCGTTTGATTTTACTGATGCTCTGTATGATAATTCACCGACGGACGAGATGGTAATGTATGATTTGATTTTAAGGAATGATCGCACGAGATTGGTTTGGCTCGCTTTTGATGTGGTGGAGAAATATCGGGTTCTTTTTAGTAAATTTTTATTTTGTCGGATTTAGGGTTTCGTGTCTTAAAGATAACGGGACCTTAATGAAGATGGTGTTTATCTATCCGTCTCTCCGACTGTCGCTATCTTCTTCCTCGATCATCGGCAAAATAGATTATGTGCGATTTTATAAGCGCCTTACTAATAAACGCTGCATAAAGTTATGACTGGTTTATACGTTAAAAAATGTATGGTTACACAGGCTTTATTCATTGCATAACTTTACACAGTGATTATTAGTAAGGGCATAATTATATTTTACTGTCAAACAAGCTAAAAACTAGAGGCAAAACGGCCTCTAGTTTTTAGCTTGTTTGACAGAAAAAGTTATAGTCAAAATGTTTATTTACACTAGGCCAATGAAATACTTTAGTTACTTATTTGAAAAAGTATTTCGTATTATTAAGAAGAATGAATTACTTTTTTTATATTGTTACAATATTTTTAACCGACTTCAAAAAAAAGTAGGTTCTCTGTTCGACCTGTATGTATGTATGTATGTATGTATGTTTGTCCGCGATTATCTCGCGTTTGGCTGAACCGATTTTGATGCGGTTTTCAGCAAAGTGTTTGTTACATTTCTGGGGAAACTTTTAGTATATAACACTAATGGATATCCCGTGACGTTGCGCGCATAGTGCCGTTTTCATTTTATAAGATTACTAGCTTTTGCCCGCGGCTTCGCCCGCGTGGATGTCGAACTATTTTAACCCTTTTTTTTGGAAGTGAGAAATCATCAACGACTTCTCCCGTCCAGGACGGGGCAAGAGGGCGTGTCAGACTTTTACTGACTAAAACCCACCCTTCGATTGCCCTTTATGTTCCGGGGTCACGGTAACTATTATAAATATTCCGCAACACTATTTTAACCCTGTAGGGGTTGAATTGATAAAAAAACCTTAGTGGCTTATGCTTACTCTTCACATAGAATAACTCCCCCAAGTTTCATGTCTCTATAGTAAGTTATTGTTAAATATCAACAAAGCGTTGGTATCAGTCTGTGAGTATACTATTATATGTACATCAAACGACTTTTCCCACCCTGGGCGGGGCGGAAGGGAGTGTCAGACAGATGGCCCTTTATGTTCCGGGGCAGCAGTAACTATTAGAATTAATCCGCAACCAATGCACACGAACCTAGTTCTTATCGGGCGGCGAGCTACACATCGCTCGCCGTCCGCAGTCCCGCGCCTACGGTGGCCGGTAGTCGTCTTGCGACTCTTTACGCCTGGGTTACTGTCCGAGGCGTGAGGCGTGACGGTGTCACACGTGCGCCGCGGCCTCCTCCTCCAGCATGACTGCTTGGCAGAAGAAGGCGACAGCTTCCCATTCAGTCACCCCCGCCGATATCTTCTGCAAGAACACGGCGGTGGCCCACCCGAGTGGGGCATACCACCACCGTATGCTCCACCGTGTCCTCTAGGCAACCCTTGCTGCAGTGGTGACACCCGGCGTCGCTTCCGCCCGAACCCGACACAGGAACCTTCCGAAATGTCCGGTCTGGTAAGGATCTGTTTTCGGCGATACGTAAGAGCGCTGTGGCGCCTCGCCAGCCACTCCTCAAAGAGACGTGCCCACCATTGGATTGCGACAGTCGCAGTCTCCATTCCACCATAAGATCCCGCCGGAGCTGAGGTGCATCGTGCTGCAATTAACCGCGGCAGCGCAGTTATT
Source organism: Athetis lepigone (assembly GCA_033675125.1). Lineage (NCBI taxonomy): Eukaryota > Metazoa > Arthropoda > Insecta > Lepidoptera > Noctuidae > Athetis > Athetis lepigone. The sequence continues at coordinate 2,475,658 of CM066236.1, read as the reverse complement.
TTTGGTTACTGATCGGCTCCCGTGGCTCATGGTGCAATGTTATGTAGCACAATATTATGTGTTATTCTGATATATAAGCTACGAATCTTTTGCAAAGCCATCGGCCAGCCTTGCTACTTACTGCTCGTATGTATCATCATTATATTGCTGCGGAGTCATTTTAAAACTCTGTGATAATTCTAATTATATTTATTGTAATTAAATTAGGTAAACGGCAATTTTGTACAAAATTTAAAACTTGTATTGCATAACGTATTTATATGGATATACTATATTCATGAAAATCCCCTGACAAATCATGCATTATTTTAAGACTAATTTCATTGCCATAAAAATGGTTATACTTAGTGAGTGAATTATTGATATTAGACATATGCTTTCGCGGACTTTTTTTTAGTTTTAAGAAACAATTCTTTAGTACATAATTTTTGCGTAACTTCATCCATTTTGTCACACTTTTCATTACTTCTCGGCTCCTATGTGTCTTAGTGATATGTTATATAGCCTATAACCTGATTATAATCGTACCAAGTTTTATTAAAATTCCTTCAGTAGTTTTTCACACCCATGCGTGCACATACAGACAGACAGAGAGTCTTTAAAAAATTTACTGATTTCATTTTTGGCATCAGTATCGATCACCAATCATCCTTCAATATTAATTTTAGAACTGTAGAATAACCTCTCTACAGTTTGTGGGCACTTATAGACTGAGGATGTCGTTATAGCGGCAACAGATAAGTATCCGACTATCCTGGTGCATGATATATAGTCTGGTGACAGAACACAAAAATCCTCTCTGCTCACTTGCTTAAGTGGAGGAACCAACATACAAAGTTTTCAAATTACCCCCCTTTTCTCCCTCATGGGGGGATTTCCAAAAATCTTCTCTCAGTGCTCAGTTACATCACTGGTGGAACCTAGATACAAAGTTTTAAGTGAATCCATAAAGAAATAAAAACTTTCAATTTACCAGCCTTTTCTCCCCCATGGGGGGGAAATTCCAAAAATCCTCTCTCAATGCTCAGATGCATCACTGGTGTAACCTAGATACACAGCGTTAAGTGAATCCATAAAGAAATAAAAAAAATCTATTTAACCCCTTTTCTCCCCCATGGGGGGGAAATTCCAAAAATCCTCTCTCAGTACTCAGCTGCATCACTGGTGGAACCTACATACAAAGTTTTAGGTGAATCCACAAAGAAATAAAAAAATACCATTTTTCCCCCTTTTCTCCCCCGTGGGGGGGAATTTCCAAAAATCCTCTCTTAGTGGGCGCCTACATCCCCCAACAAACACACATGCCAAATTTCAGCTCTCTACGACCAGTAGTTTCGGCTGTGCGTTGTCCATCAGTCAGTCAGTCACTCAGTAACGGAAGCGTTTTATATATATAGATAAGTTTATTTTGAGAGCTACTTTAGGGTAGCTCTCAAAATAAACTTCTCAAATAAACTCTCTCGTAGTCAAACACTGAGACTCTAACTAAAAAGTAAAAAATAAAAAGCTTTTTTAAAAAAAAGATAACCGACTTCAAAAACTAAAAGCTCAAAAATAACTATTTCGGAAGTCGGTGGCTTCTCTTCTGCCGGTCGATTTGTGTTGCCAGTTTGCCACCGACTTCCGAAATAGTTATTTTTGAGCTTTTAGTTTTTGAAGTCGGTTATCTTTTTTTTAAAAAAGCTTTTTTTAGTGTTACAATCTGTACTTAATATTATAAAGCTGAAAAGTTATTTGTTTATTTGTTTGAACGCGCTTATATCAGGAAGCACTTAATTGAATTGTAAAATGCTTTTCGTGTTGGATAGTCCTTTTATTGAGGAAGGCTACTACTTAAACTAGCAGGTTCCGCGGTTTTACGCGCGTAGTTCCCGATAACGTAAGATGTTTGGGATAAAAACTATTCAGTGTCCTTTCTCAGACTACGGACCATCTCTGTACCAAGTTTCATTTTTAATGGGTCAGCAGTTTTGGCATGAAATCGAAAGAGACAGAGTTACTTTCGCAAACATTAATAGTAATATGGATTACTCAATTCTCGGTTCATTTCTATTATAATATGCATAATATATTATGAACCTCATAAATGATAGTCTATTGATAAAAACTGCATGAAAATTATGTTATGTTCTTGATCACTAGTTAGCTGCCGTAGGTCGTAATGTTATGTAATATGTTATTCTGATATAAAAGCTATATTTCTGTCAAGTCATACCAAAGTCTGTAAGGTAGTTTTTTGCGTGCAAGAGTAAAAACATCACATATACACACTTACAAACTTTCACATTTATAATATTAGTAGGATAAGGCTCCATTTAATATCCTACTCGAAACAACCTAAAATTACAAAAAAGCTATCAATATAAAATTTCCAGAACGCAAACTCTCGTTATATCGGTCGGACTGTGCTGAACACTTTTCTATTTATTATGTTTTCGCGGCAAAAACAATTTCCTTCAACGTTTTCGTCGGGATTTACGGGACACCTTTTTTCGCGTCTCAAAATAGTTTTGGGCGTGTTACATTCTTTTGAAACAGTGGGAAATAGAATTTGGGGTAATCTTATCGATCGTGTTACCGCACACTTGATTTTGTTTCTTTAGAAACACGATATCGGAGATATTTGGGTTTTATAAAAGATATGGTTTTGTTGGATTTGATTTGATTTGATTTTTGTGCTGTTTGCAGACTTTGTGACGGCGAAGATTTGAATGGAAATAGAGGAAGACTTTATCTTTCTAATCTGGAAACTGGAACGCCAAGCAGCTGGTTGACCATCACTTGTTTTGGCCTCTTTTTGTACAAATAAATTAGCCTTGCATTGTGGCAATAATCATTATTGCCAAAATGCAACGCTAATTATTTGCAAGGCTAATTATTATTAAGACTAGTGCTCAAACTAAAAAGTATTAGTGCGTAATTATTTTATCAGTACTTTTAAGTAAATAAATCTTAATAAACCGTAAAAGATAAAAGAACCCTTATCTACAAACATCAACTACTTTGTACAAACAACTTTTTCTAATTATCTAACATCCATAGGCTTCAATTGCTCATTAAATGTTGCCTTCTCGGGTATATCTTCATATTAAATAAATATTTTATACCTGAAGTGTATATTTCAGTTCTAGTAAAATAGTAGTAAAATTCAATTGAAACTCCGTGCTTAGTGCTATACAGACCTCTTTTTTGTGTCTGGGCTAGTGCTCCCAAGCCATATATGTAGGTTCTTTTAATCTTTTCAAGTCAGAAATATTTAAAACCGGAATTAAATAAAATATTAACAACACAACTTACGCAACAGCAATGAGCTTTGTCCAGCCAAGGAAAGTTGAACATTCATTCAAATTACTCGCTTGTACTGCCGGTGTTGATTTTACAAAGACGCTATTTAACTTACAAAGCCTAAATAAGTCGTTTACAACTTCCAAGTTAGCTGAGCCGATAAGTATTTGGCTCGGAAATGTACTGAAATACTGTAAGCTTTTATTTTAGGTAGGTTCGTTTGCTGAGACATATTCGTTTTATTTGAAGAAAGTTTGTCTAGAAGAGTGTTGCTTGTTTGGGAAGTAATCACATCTTAGTGACTGATTTTGGTGACGGCTGCAAATCGTGATGAAGATTTGCCATATACACAGGAGATTTTATACAATGGGTGCTGGGTGGGACACATTTTTGGTTTTTTTTTTGTACGCAGATATGTTTCTTTTTAAAAATAAAGGAATGTTTCCTTTAAGTAAAACTATCTATTTTAACGATTTAACGTAGTTTACATCCAGGGCCTATTGAAACTTTCCACCCTGTATAGCACAAGTATGTGCTCAAACGCATATACAATTGGAGAAAGATCAGATGCAGGATCATTCATGTGCTTTCCGAAGCACAGAAGCAAGTGATATCAAAATGTTATTGACATGTTTTTAATGGTTTGATTTCGAGGCCATTAATTCAGCATTTTATGACCTCATTACTAGGATATCATGACTGACATAGAGTTAGTTTTGATTCGTAAGCACGTAATGCTGTTAGGACCATCAAGGTTTATGATTGAGGTGATTTTTAAACATAGAAGCGCACATGTTTGAGTTGACGAGCCTAGGCAGGCAGGCATTTATCTGTAATCGTTAACTGAACTAAAAACTTTGAGTCCAACGTCTTGAACTGAATATAAACAGGAAAAAGAGTTATTATTCTATAGTTATCCCAAATTCGCAGAAAAACTTCTTCGTCGTCTATCTAATAATGTAGAATAACTTGAGGTTACCCACTAAACGTCCCTGAAATCAGTCAAGCCGCTTGGGATCGTACGAATCAGAAATCGCTGAAATGGAAAGATCCTCTTTGAAATAGTTGAACTGTGTTCATTCCAATCGTATTTCGGGAAGAGTCACCGCCAGCAAATTATGTTTTCCTGGTAACGGCCCACAAATACGATAGATTGACACGTTACCTTTCTGGTTGCGATTTATAATGATTTGTTGGAAGCCACTTGACCCTTACCTGGGAATGTTATTATATCACTTTTACAGCCTCTTCAGTCAACAGTGCTTTGCCAGCGTTTTCAAATGGAACTTGTTGGCTGACCATTGAGAACGTACTTGAGTCGAGGCTGGTACAATTTACTGTTATGTTTTCTGCTTTCCTGGTAAAAAGTTGGTGGTTTACAATAGATGTTTAAGAGTAGGTCAGCGCGTAATAAAGTAATTAAATTATTTATTTAGCTTGCATAAATTAACATGGAATAAAGATACTAAATACTTAGGGTCACTGTTACTCGGTTTATTTGTTAAGACGACAACAATTTTAAACTCGTATGTCATTTTGCATTTGAGATTTTTTCTTATAACAGAAGTACTGGGGGCCTACCACAAGCCCTTATAGCAGTATTACTTAGATATTACTTTTAGTGGGAAAGAGACGGCGCAAGACAACGTGTCTAATGCTGTCACTTGCACACTCTGGAACAGGAATAAAACAGTTTTACTTTAAACGTCATGGTAACCCACCTGATCAAAACCGACTGGCATCCATTTGTACGAAAGACGTTGTAGGGAAAGCTATTTTAAGAATATAAATAAAACTACAGAGTCTTAATAGATGAGAAATTCATCTTACTTGAATAACCAATGATTCGGTACTAGCATAATAAAGCTAAGCATAATATTTGTTTATTAAATTTAAAAGCGCCTCATTTCTGAAACTACCATATTATTGGTAAAATTCTAAATTATAATTATTATTATATTATTATAACTAGCCCGTACTGTCCCACTGCTGGGCAAAGGCCTCCCTCCATTCCTTCCATCTGTCGCGACTTTGCGCGAAAACACGAATCATTGACGTGGCTCAAAAGGCTGCCCAACTAAAATGGGACTGGGCTGGACACGTCTGCCGCATGCCACGATAAATGGGCCCGCAGAGCCCAAGACTGGTGCCCCGAAATGGCGAGACGGAGACGCGGCAGACCAAGAAAGAGATGGCGGGACGACTTGGTCGGCTTCCTTGAGGAATGGCAAGACGTAGCGCAAAATTATAATAGTGGTTATTATTTATAACGAATATGATGTATTATGAAAGTTCGATTTATGAAGAAGCTAGGAGCAGTAACCAAAAACTCGAGCGAAACCGGAGAATTAAATAGGTTATAATCGACTTTCATACTGTGTTTGGTTGACAATCCTTGTATTTTTTTACAACAACAATAATATCTGACTATACAATAATACTAAATCCATCTAGATTAGCTTTCGAATCGTTTAATCCAAGGCTAACGGGCGAATATTTTTTGTCAAAAAAAAACTCATTTCCATTTATGGGCAAGCCTATACAATTTCAGAGAGCGTTCATCTTTTTTGTATTACATGAGAATGAGGTCCGAGGCAAAATAAATGGCTATAATGTACTGCTATAGTGTACTGGGGTCCAGTCAAGTAGTGTCAGGACGTAATGAGTTCCGTAGGAACTGTTAATAGACTAAATTCGACTTTTTGTAAGTCTGTTTTATTTGCGAAGGACAGCGGGCAGTTTCAAAATCAAGACATAAATAAAAGGAATATTGTGATTCTAAGATCTAGATGCTTTTTAAGAAACGCATATGAAAATATGAACGGATAACATTATTTTGTCTGTTTGGTCTGTCTTCGAAGAATGCCTAAATCAGGTGGACTGATTTTAGCAAACCTTTTACCAGCAGACAAAAGTAGTAATTAAGCTTACTTCTATTATACAAAAATAATTAGGGTTCCTTGCAAAAAAAAAGTAAAGTCTCGGACTGTTTCGTCACGGACATAATTGTGGAGAGAGGCTAGTGTTGTGTAACTAAGCTATTTTTAATAAGGGACTTTTTTAATTAGTGTAAGTGACTGCTATTGTTAAATAAAAATAAAATTCATCTTAGTCCAAAGACTCTTAAAAATAATGTAGGTTTTGCAGCTTGACAATACTAGGTCACGAGAAATCTTCGATCGGACGTAACATTACCGAATTTATCATAGTTTATTCCCTGCATACATCTCATTGCTGGTCTCATATTATATTGATTTAAAGCTATTATAATGTTATTTTAAAACAAACTAAGTGTACCAACACTTGGGACGCGGCCACCCATTCTCCTTTGAATTTATTATAGAAGCATCATTTTGTTCTAGACAGCAAACTTTGAAAGTAAAGTGTAGTATGTTACCATAATTTACATTTTGTTTTGACATATGATAAATAGGTATAAACGCAAGCACAATATGAAAAATTATTACTTACATTCTGCCAAAATTCTTTATTGAATTTTCAACTGTATAGTTTATACATTAGGTTCAATGTTCATTAGGTGAATTTGACAATGCTCCCAATGAACATTGAATTGTTATTAGAAGCTTTATTTAGTTTTTTATTGAGAAAATTTACAGCTAAGTCAAATAAAGGATTCGTGGTAACAACAGATATTAAAATAAATAGAACGTTATCAGTTCTTGTTCTTTAAGAGTTACAATTATGTGTAACTTAGTAAATAATTGCATTATCATACAGTTATGATAATTATGATTTTTTTCACACCCACACTATTGCTTAATTTGTCATTGTTTGTTACAAATTATTCATAGAACTTGACTTAAATACAGCTACTATTATAAAAGGCGGTTTAACACAATATAATTGGAAAGAATTGGTTAACAAAAGTAAAAAAAAATGTTTTCAAAGGATCCTTTTTTGATTAGGTACCGAGACTTCAATGTGAATATACGTACAATTGTAAAAATATCTACTGCAATGACGCACAATGAAAACCCGACGTCGCCGACGGAACTCCAAAAAAAGCGAGACAAAATCGTCGTAAACATACATTCAATCTGGGGCCAAATGTTAACTTCATAATAAAGTCATAAAGCCGTGTTATCTGATCGCCATGCGTCACTGCTGCCCTGGTATCTATCCTCCCTCTATATCTGTTTAATTCGCAAACTGGCGTATTTTCGCTTGTTGTTCCGCCATCTTTGCCGGTGGATAAAAGTTGCCTTTTATGGGGACAGTGTAATAAGTTGTTGTTTGATAAGGTTAAACCGAGGCTTGATAATATTGTCCGAGTTGAGATTGGTGCGTCAACTGGTAGATAAATAAACTATATTATGGTATTGAGGCCAATTCGTTTGCTATTTTGTGTCTGGACATATCTTACTTCAAAGGAGTACCAGGAGTTCATGTTAATGCAGAAGGCTTGCAAAAGGATTTTGCTTCTTCCTACTCTTGATAATTTGGTTATAAGCAAAGTAGCCTCTAAAGAATTTTTTTCTGTAGTTGGCATTTCGAAGACCTTTGCTGAACGTGTTAAAGTCATGGAGGTCGATTGATATGTATACTGTCTTTATGTTTTTTTCCTAATCAATTTTTGATACCTAATATACATAAGAAAATATTGTAATTTTCCTTCAGTCATAATTAATAAGTAAAATTAGTCAAGAGTAGTCAGTAAAGTAAATGCTTAAAAGTGTTGGGTTGTTTTTAACGCTCCCATTCTTGAGTGATCAAGTTGGTACACCAAAAACATCATAACGCGAATATCGTTAAAAAAAGGCCATAAAGCTGTTGATACCGGTTAGCCTGTGTAATAAATGAAACGTGCAACGTAAAAGCTGACCAAAAGTTGAAGTGATTTAACATACTCTGTTGTTCAAATATTTAACGGAAAATTTTGAATGTTTATGACGCCCTAACTTTTGGTTGTTGAACACCAAACCCATTGCACCGCAAAAAAAAATTAAACTACTAGATTATTGTTGTTTTTTACTGATCCAGAAAACTAGGGCAGCAGAAATTACAAAAAACAACAAAATTTTTCACTGATTACCGAAATCTACCAAAACAAATACTGGCAAAACTTTCCAACTACCAGGAAAACAGAAAGCAGGAAACAATATCATACAATAAAACGCAAATAAACAATATTGTCAGCATAAATAAGATGCTGCTATAAATAAGTCCACTCTCCATTATATTACTATGAACTGATAGAGGTTTTATGGGCTGCCGAGATGAAACAGAACTGGGGACACAAATACACAGAATATATGGCTGGCTTAATGGATTTTCTTCTTGAAATATTTGAAGATTGGGACTTTTTAGGATTGAGTTTTCTATAATGGGTTCCCATACTGTAATGGCATGGGACCATCTGTGGGACGCTTGAACCAAAATTAGGCCCGTGAAAGATTTTAAAACTATACGCCTACCGTGACCTGTAATATTTTCTCGTTTCGCACTTTTCAAATCACTTTTTTGTTGTAGTCGGGTTTTATATTTTGGTGTAAGGAGTCACTTTTACATAGCCAATCCCAAACTAAGAAAACATGAATAAATCACAATTTTTACAACGAGACTGTCAACGTCATCATACCTATAACATAGCCGCCATCTTTATTACAATTAACTTCTCTTTCCAAATGATTTTGTAACCGCCAAACTTCGAAACATGAAATTCAAATTTGGAAACAAATCCCTGACGGAACCAGTAAGTTAAAGCAAAAAGCGCTTTCTGCTTAATTTTTAACTGACTCCAAAGTTGTGATACGAATTTGGTTCGTTGGCGTTTCGCTGGATGCAGTGCTGCAGCGGTTGTAAAAAGAATATGAAATGAGGAGAGGCATCTTACCTTTGCTCACGATATTGCCAAGAAATGTCTCCGAATGTTGTTGTGAAGAGTAAATAACGCTTGATCTTGTGACCCAGTGGTATTTTAGAAAACATTTGAGTATTTTAGACGTAGTAAGTAGGTACTTTGTAAACAAAACTGGAACACGAATGGGATCGGGGCTTATAATTTATTTCTTACTCGGTTTGTGTTTCTGAAGTTAAACTTACTCGAGGCACAGTGGTACTTGTTTTGCAGAAAATTTTACACGATGTTTTTGAAAATTATCGTTGTTTATTGATACCTTTTTGTGGGATATAACTTTAAACAAACGCAGGAAAAGCAAGAAAAAGAGTCTGGTTTAATTTATGAACTGAAATATAAGCTAAATAGTGCACATTTTGGCATATCTTAACAAATATATTTTTCTATCTCAAAAAAAAAATTACAAGTTGATGTGTTCGTTAATCTCAGCCTACCAGAAAAAAAAACCCGGTCAGGAACGGCTCTTTATTTATAGGTTTTCCTAATATCTGCAAGAAAATAACTGTTCATGACTTTATTTTTATTATAGACTTGTAAGTTTTGAAGATAATGGGGTAAAGGGTTAGACTTTGGACAGTGCAAATGATATTACAAGGATTCTTAAATTTAATTTCTTAAATCAATCTCATTTTCGTCCAAGTTTTTTTTTTTTTATTAAACAATGTCAGCGTAAGCTTAGTCTATTTGTACTTGCTTCGGCAGTACATATACTAAAATTGGAACGATACAGAGAAGATTAGCATGGCCCCTGCGCAAGGATGACACGCAAAATCGTGAAGCGTTCCACATTTTTTTCATCAATCCCTTAAGACGACGGCGATTTATGTAAGTCCAAAATTAGAAATGTTTTCTTTAAACACTTGGGTCAGCAATGTGGATATATCTAAAATTATTAGACTAAACATTGAATCTGTAGACAAATCAAAAAGATGTTATAATTCCTATAATCTCCATCGAATGTGTACACAGTATATTAATCAAAGTTATATTAATTATGGTAAGATCTTTACTGACGGTTCAAAAGACGGAAGTGGAGTAGGAGCAGCGTTTTTTGATCCGCATTCGAATACCCACATTAAGTTAAAAATAAAATGTAACATAAATATTATGTACGCTGAACTTATTGCAATAGCAGAAGCTTTGTCATATTAACTCCCTTGAAAGCGGTAATTACGTCGTGATCACGGACTCAAGAAGCGCACTCCAACATCTGGCTCGATGTACCTCGAACAGTCGAGGTACACCGATAGCCTACACGATTCTTCAATCTGTTTGTGAACTTGTGGGTAGGAATAAAAATATTGTTCTCCAGTGGGTTCCAGCTCATATTGGCTTGATTGAAAATGAGAGGGTGGACCAGTTAGCGAAGGAAGCTATAACAGATGGTATTGATGTGGAGTGTTTACCGTATTTCACCGATCTCTTATATACTGTTAAAAACCAATGTGTAAAATTGTGGACCGAATATTTCGATCAAAGATCGTTAAGTAAAGGGATTTGGTACAAAACGATCCAACCAAACATCCACCGCTTTCCGTGGATCGATCAAGCCAATATGAGCAGACCGGAAATAGTCATGGCTTTAAGACTTCGCTCAGGACACATTCCGATGAATAGTTTTGCGTATCTCATGGGTAAAGTCGAGTCACCTAACTGTTCAGTATGCAATGTAGTAGAAGATGTACACCATATTCTATCGAAGTGTGTTCGGGGCGAAGCTGAAAGAAAACTTATTTTTCCTACATCTGATTATGACGTTGGTAAATGTAATAGTGTTTTGTCTTTTCCTTTATCTGACAAAGCAAGAGAGTTGTACCTACTAGCTAAAAACACAACTGTTAATAGATATTAAGTTCATTTATGTAAATGTTCCTATGAGGGTGGCATAATCACTGTGTGATTAAACCCTCTTATTAATTTAATAAAGATTAAAAAAAAAAAGCTTAGTCTATTTTATTATTCATAATTGTTTGTTAATTTATACGGAACTGTGTCGTGATGGCCTAGTGGACAAGGCGCCCGCCTCTCGTGTAAGAGGTTTTTTTTTTTTGGTGAGTGGGAAATCATCCAATGACTGCTCCCGTCCTGGGTGCGACGGGAGGGCGTGTCAGACTCTTACTGACTAAAACCCACTCATGTTCCTTCGATTGCCCTTTATGGGCCAGGGTCACGGTAACTATTATAAACATTCCGCAACCCCGGCAGGCGTTGGCCCTGTTGGGCCCCTTCCTGTGCTGACTCCTTCTCTTTGAGGCGCGCGTGGAACAAAACGCGCCGTCTACGCGGTCCTGGTCCTAGCCGGGGTGGGTTCGAATCCGGGCAAGTACCAATATGACTTTTTCAATTCATATGTACTTTCTTAAGTTTATCTTGGACATCACTGTCATCCCGTGCCTCGGAAAGTACGTAAAGCCGTTGGTCCCGGTGGTCATTCGTAGAACTTTGACAGTCGTTACGGGTAGTCAGAAGCCAGAAAAGTCTGACCAGCCTTAACCAGGAGGTATCGTGTCGCCCATTTACTGGGTTGTGGAGGTCTGACAGGCAGTCGCTTCACGTAAAACACTGGTATCCAGGTGAATGCGGTTAGGCTGGAAGCCGACCCCAACATAGTTGGGAAAAGGCTAGGGAGATGATGATGAATTTATACGAAACTGATTTACATTTTTCCCCGTACTAGTTCTAACTGTATTATATTGAAACAATTTCCTCAGTATCATTAAAGGTACTACACATGCTACAGCATAATTAATTATAATTTCATAACAAAGCAAAACAAGTTCAATATATAACTACTAATATTATACGGCTTGAAAGCTCTAATCTCAAGAACTGCTGGTCCGAATCAGATAATTCATTTTGTGTCGAATGTCCTAATTTATTGAGAAAGGTTAATGACACATAAGGCTATATCACGCTACAACATAAGGTTCGAAGTAGTAATAAAAAACGTGGGAGAAACCGCAAGAGCAGCTACTTCAGTAATATTTAGCATTGCATGATTTTAGTGTTGTTCTGTTCTATCTTTAGCGGATGTTGTTGTTGTTGTCCAGAGAACTAATGGCAGCTTCAATACTCGCAGAATTAGTAAACCAAAGTGGCAATCAGCCGGTCATCACACAGATAGTCGGTCAGAAGAAAAGAATTGTGTTATGATGGAAACCTGTGGTCCTGAACCAGTGGTGTGGATAAGTTGTGTATGTAGCCTCGGTTTCACCATAAGTTCACATATGAACTACTAGCTTTTTCCCGCGGCTTCGCTCGCGTTAAAAAGAGGCAAAAAGTAGCCTATGTTACTCTCCAGCCCTTCAACTATCTCCACTTAAAAAATCACGTCAATTCGTCGCTCCGTTTTGCCGTGAAAGAAAGACAAACATACAGACAGACAGTCACACTTTCCCATTTATAATATTAGTATCCATGGATGTATTTTCAGGGTGGAAAGTTTAAATGGGTCCTGGAAGAAAACTACTTTATATCGTTACGGGTGAATGACTCTAAAAGGAAAATCCCAACACCTTCTTCTCTCTTTGCCTGATCTGTGAATAGAAACAAAGACCATACTTTCAGCAATTGTATTTACGAAGATAAAATTTATTTATTGAAGATAAAATATCTAATAGGATGATTAAAGAAGCATGTAAAACAGCGGGTGACGCGATTTTAACTGTATATAACCGATGCATTGTCGAAGGCGTCTTTCCTCGCAAATGGCGACGCGGATTTATTCGAATAATTCCAAAGAGTGGCGACAAGCCTCCGGACGACCCGAAGTCGTATAGGCCCATTACGCTTCTACCATCTTTGGGAAAACTTCTGGAGCGCCTCATCGTTCCGCGCTTATTACCGGACGGACCAAAATTTCATACTAATCAATACGGTTTCACCTTAGGTAAATCTACAGTCGACGCGGCACTTTCCGTCAGAAGAACTGTTAATCTATCCGTACACAAATACGTAATTGGGATCTTTCTTGACATTTCTGGAGCATTTGATAACGCATGGTGGCCCATGCTTTTACTAAAATTAAAAACCCGTGGTTGCTACAAAAACATCTATAATCTCATTTACTCGTACTTTCTTAACGGTTCCGCGATACTTAAGCTTGGACATTTTTCTATGACTAAAACGCTAACTATGGGATGTCCTCAGGGTTCTGTTATCGGTCCTTATCTATGGAATCTAGGTTTTGATGATTTTCTCGCGATTCCGCTTCCAAGCGACTGTTCCCTAACCGGTTACGCGGACGACGGCCTACTGCTCATTCAGTCAAGTACTCGAGCAGGACTTGAGAACTTGGCTGACACATGCCTACGTTTAATATCACAGTGGGGTGCTCGTAATCGTCTTACCTTCGCACCGCAAAAAACATATCAACTTATACTAAAAGGGAATCTTAAATCATGGCCTAGTATTAAATTTAATAACGTTCCCGTCAAAAAACAACAAGCAGTATGCTACCTTGGCATGGTCTTAGAAAGAAATTTTTCATTTGTCGATCATATAAAAACAGTAGGTGAAAAAGCTAAAAGGAACTTTTATGCCCTAACGAGAATATCCAAAGCAACTTGGGGTTTATCATTTTTAACTTTAAAAACTATATATGGGGCTACCTACTTAGGTTGTATGTGCTACGGTGCACCTGTTTGGGCCGATAGGGCCACAATAGGGGCGGTACGACGTAAACTACTTCAAAGTCAACGTTTAGCTTTGATATTTTTATGCAAAGCGTATAGAACGGTCAGTACTGAGGCCCTACCGGTACTCGCAGGTGTACTTCCAGTCGATCTTGAGGTACAGCGTCGTGCTTCAATGTACTATTCCGCGCGGGAAACCATGGACACTAACTTTATACCACAACGCGACTTTAATAAAATTTCTAGATTATTTAAACCGCAGACTGAAGTCTGGGAGGAACTCTTATCCGAATGGCAAAGTAGGTGGGATAATTCCATGAAGGGCCGTCACCTCCATCTGTTCTTTCCATCCGTTCGTGAGCGGCTGGCTAAGACATGGTTGGAGGTTGATCATTGCGTTGCTCAATTTCTCACAGGTCATGGCAATTTTAAAAGTAAACTATATTCTTTCAAACTTGTTGCTTCGCCATTGTGTCAATGTTCCACATCGAACTGTGAATTCGAACAATCTGCACATCACATCCTATGGGAGTGTATTCTTTGGCAGAATGAGCGCAATGTTATGTTGGATAGTTTACAGGTTACATCCGGTGTTGTTTATTATACGGACCTTGTGGAAACCAGAACCAATTTCCGTGCGTTCAAGCGTTTTTGCCATACCTACTATTGGACTCATTCGTAACAGCTCACAATTTAGGACCCATTAATTTTTAACAGATCATATTCCGTGGTGCTAGGCAATCTGGGCTTCTCCCAGTTGTAATTGCCCCTTTGTGCCTATCGGCCTAGTTCTGTTCTGTCTCCTGCTTGTTATGGAGGGAAGTGGAAAAAATATATTTTTCTTACTCCTCCGATGTTCTTTTCTGATTAATTTCGTTGCGGGATCCAAGACAGTTGAATCGTTTCTCCGGGACTCGTCAAGCTTCATTGCTCGGCGCTTTTCTGGCGGACTCCACTGTTGATTCTGGCTTTCAGGAGTTGCAGTGGTTGGCAATAGTGCGGTGGGATTGTCCCAATAAAAAAAAAAAATTGTATTTACGACACAAGAGCTGGGTTACCACCATTCAATTTTCACCCTTATCACGTTCCAATTAAGTATCATAACCAAACATTCTCTCGTAAACACATACTTCATAAAACTCACCTTCTCCGTAAAGAAACTGATGAATAAGTAATGGCTTCCTACATGAGAATACCGTTTAGTATCATATTAAAATTGAGTCCTCGCTCTCGCCTCATTTTTGTAGTAAACAAAGTCGTTAACATAATCTCTTATAGGTTTCAGATTAAAACTGATAGGGGTTTTCAAAGTTATAGCTTGAATCCTAATTTCTATAGCTATTTGCTGTTATTATAGTATAGGTTCTGCTTAGTTTGGGCTTAAATAAGTTACCTATATTATATTTTGACCTTGTTTATTTACATATATTTTTTGGGAGTGGGAAATCATCAAATGACTGCTCCCGTCCTGTGTGCGGCGGGAGAGCGTGTCAGACTTTTACTGACTAAAACCCACTCATGTTCCTTCGGTTGCCCTTTATGTTCCGCGGTCACGGTAACTTATATAAACAACTCACACACGGTAATCTGATCCCAAACTAAGCAGAGCTTGTACTATGGTAACCAGACAACTGATAAACATACTTATGTTATTTATAAATACATACATATTACAGATAAAATTACACCCAGACACAGAACAAACAATCATGCTCATCACACAAAGTTTGTCCTGGGAGGGAATCGAACCCACGACCTTCGGCTTAGCGGTCAGGGTCACTCACCACTAGACCAACAGCCTCGTCAGAATCTTAAAAGTATTATCTTAGCTCATTTACCGAGCTAAGTTATAGGCTATACTATGTCATGTTACGGCCTAGAAGAGCGACGCAATAATCAAAATAGTAGGTAAAACCGTGCGGGACAGCTAGTCAATCTCAGCTTGGAATCAAGATTGTGTGTGAGTTGTCCATATTTTTTATTTTTATTTTAGCTGCTTGTTTTCTGAGACTGACTCAACGTAATAATCGATCCAGCCGTTTAGGATCGGTCCCATACCATACGAGTTATGTATAATTATATAAGAATGGATATAATTTAAATGATCAACAAAAAAATCTTTTTGGTAACCAAAATGGATTAATGATCACCAAATTTTGTTAGGTTAGGTTAGAACTGTGACCACAAAACGCCAGATCTACTAGTGATTCATATAACGCTTAAGTTTTCAGTCAAATTCATATAAAAACCAAATTGGATTTAGTTCATAATATTTTAAGTAACGTTATTTGGTGACCATTTATCCGTTTAGAATTATTTTTTTGGTAGTAAAATATGTACTTTATTGGGGGGTGTTTAAACACAAGCCTATAAAAATTAGACAGTTATGTATTCTGACTCAGTAGTTGATAAATAACTCTAAGTTAAACTCAGTCTGACGCCATCGGCCTTAAAAATATACAAACCTTTTTATCAAAACAGAATATTCATCAGCTGCTAACGAAAGCGTTTATTTTTGACACGTAGCAAACTCCCTCGGGGCTTATTTGTGTAAGATATTCAAAATGAAAGGAAAACAAGATAAAACAAACGCACGTGCCTCACGTCCAAATATAGAACTGTGAAGATACGCAATAAAGGTATCAAACACTTAAGAGT
Organism: Athetis lepigone; assembly: GCA_033675125.1. Classification (NCBI taxonomy): domain Eukaryota; kingdom Metazoa; phylum Arthropoda; class Insecta; order Lepidoptera; family Noctuidae; genus Athetis; species Athetis lepigone. The sequence continues at coordinate 2,459,203 of CM066236.1, read as the reverse complement.
TAAGCGGAAGGGGTGGCCTTTCTTGCGGAAAATTGGCAGCTCCCGTATCCTTTAACAGAGATTCTGTACTCAGCAATTCAAGGCTCTACAGACATTAACCAAAACCCCACCTTAACTCTCACCTCTAAAGTCCAAAATCAACTGTCTTACAACTCCCTTCTAAATAGTTTTACGCAGTATTGTGCTAAACGATTAACAAATTAGAGCAATGGAAATTTCACGACTGATGGATAGGCGTCGGTGTTTATTGCTCATAAACCGCAATGCGACGGTTTTTCGGACCGGTTACGTCATAGCTCACGGCTATCCGGTGACCCGCGGGGTTATTACCTATGAAACAGCAATGAGCAATATTTGCGCAGTGATCGCGCGATCACCGCGCGATCGTCAAAAAAAATCGTATTATGTATGAACCGATTGCTAATCGCTCGCTGATTGTTCTAATGTACTTATTGCTACGATGACGATAAAGTAGCAATCGCTGGAACTAATTAAATATCACCTTTAAAAAAAAAACTTAACTTTGCTCTTAAAAACCATACTAAATACGAAACCACCAAACGAAAAATGAATATTTTTTAGTTAACTGATTGCTCCACAGAGGCAGCACTATCGCTAGTTTGCTATTTGACGTGACGTATTTTGAACTGACGTTTGAGCAGCAAAATTTTGCTAAATTATCGCGATCGCTCGGCTATTGCAAGATACGTAATCCCAGTGCCGGTCCGGTGCAGTTGCACTGACAATATGCTGTTACAGAGAATTTTATGTTTTAAGGTATTTGATTTCGGATTTCGATATTTGAATTTTATTGTTCGAGAAAGGGTGTGGAGATTTTTGGATGGATTGAAATATTTTCCAATAGATAAAATTGTAAACTGACTGTCTAGATGATATGCAATGCACAACTCAAATCACTTATACTAGAGACATAAACTTTTTTTTTATTTGGTGAGTGGGAAATTATCCAATGACTGCTCCCGTCCTGGGTGCGGCGGGAGGGCGTGTCAGACTCTTACTGACTAAAACCCACTCATGTTCCTTCGGCTGCCCTTTATGTTCCAGGGTCACGGTAACTATTAAAAACATTCCGCAACCCCGCAGGCAGACATAAACTTGGAGGGTATTTTCTTTGTGAATAAGAAAGGATTATCGAAAATTCCAAGCCTAAAGAAATAAAATAGGTCATTATAATTCGACATCCACGCGGTCAAAGCCGCAGACGAAAGCTAGTTTTATTTATAAAAAGAAACAGAACGACAGATTTTTAACCGACTTCAAAAAGGAAGAGGTTTTCAATTCGTCGATTTTTTTAAGTATGTTCTCCGATTCGTGGCGAAGTCGTGATGGCCTAGTGGTTAAGGCGCCCGGCTCTCATGCAAGAGGTCGCGGGTTCGAATCCGGGCAAGTACCAATGTGACTTTTTCAATTCATATCGATACCTTTGGGTAGAAAGGTCGTATAAACCATTTTGGCCAAATTCAGTTATATATACCATTTTGCTCAGAATTTTTTTCTCTATCGATCTGTATATTTGAAATGTTGAAATTCGCACAAAAAGGGTTAATACGGCCCAGAAATTTTAGGTCATACACTCTTAAAAAAAGTAAATTTTCAACGTAAAAGCCAAATGTTTTTATTTTATAGTTTTGTTATGATGTAATGACCATGATTTATATTAAATCAGGGCGTAAAAACAGTCGTTACTTGTAAATGGTTTATACGCCCTTAGGTGTTAAATGCATTACTTAAACACAGGTTAAATTCGACGTCGTAAATCCAAAGGAATTGCCTTTGGATGCGTGAGGTTGGTGTATAAACCATGTTTAAAAAAGATTGAGATAATAAAGACCAAAAAGCAGAGAGATACACATAAAAATGTGATGATTATGTCCCTAACTGCACTTTATAATTACTTAAATATCAAAATGTAAAATATCGGTACCTTTGGGTAGAAAGGTCGTATAAACCAAAACCCGACTTTTCAGGATTCATAACTTTTTTATTTTTGAAGTTATAAAAAAATTATCTATGAGAAATGTTCTTAGAATTTGCTAATGAAAAAGGTTAAATCATCAAAACTTACCTATCTTCTTTAGTTTTAAAGTTAGCTTGGATTTACGACTCAGAAAATATCAATTCTCGGTTTATACACCCCATGAAAATGAACTTTAAAAAAACTGCATAGGTCGTATACCCATATTTGTTAAGCTTATGGTCACATTTACGGTCGTAAAAACCTATATATTTAGTTATTTTGTATAAAAAACCATTTTTATAGTCATCGATTAATTGAATTCTGACTAATAAACAATCCTGTTACTCTTAGATTTAGTAGGAACTCAGTAACTATTATTCTTATACCCATTAAGAGTTGATTCCAATAAAATAAAACTACCTGAAATACGTAATCAACATTGATTTAGTATTACAATACCTTTTAATCAACATACAATAAACAACATACTATTATTTCAATAATAATTATAACAACTTAAACTGAAAAGTGAAAGCAAATCTACTTAGTCATACCAAAAACTAAAAAATTGTTAAACTAATCATGAATACAACTTAATATCATAAATAAATTACTTATAGTACATAAGTTAGATACGTACGTTTATCATGTCCGAGTCAGGGTGCTCTGAGCCGGGGTGCTCTGAGTCGGGGTGTTGACCATATTGATGGTATCAATATTTATTTTAAACGTTACACCTAATTATTTTCGATTTAAACCTTATAACATACGTGCTTCGAGACACAATAGAAAGACAAAAGCAACCCGAAAGCCGGCTGTCCCTAATAATAATTACTGAGTTCCTACTAATTCTGAGAGTAACAGGATTATTTATTAGTCAGAATTCAATTAATCTATGACTATAAAAATGGTTTTTAACACAAAAAAACTACATATATGGGTTTATACGACCGTAAATGTGACCATAAGCTTAACAAATATGGATATACAACCTATACAGTTTTTTTAAAGCTCATTTTCATGGGGTGTATAAACCAAGAATTGATATTTTCTGAGTCGTACATCCAAGCTAACTTTAAAACTAAAGAAGATCGGCAGGTTTTGATGATTTAACCTTTTTCATCTGCAAATTCTAAGAACCTTTCTCATAGATCATTTTTTCATAACTTCAAAAACAAAAAAGTTATGAATTTTTATGTAAAAAAAATTTTGTTTTTCTGCTCTCCTGAAAAGTCGGGTTTTGGTTTATACGACCTTTCTACCCAAAGGTATCGATATGTACTTTCTAAAGTTTATCTTAGACATCACAGACATCGGTGAAGGAAAACATCGTGAGGAAACCTGGACTTGTAGTTAATATAAGTCCGAAATCGCCAACCCGTCTTGAGCAAGCGTGGTGATCAATGCTCGTGCCTTCTCTGTATGACAAGAGGCCTTTGCCCTGCAGTGGGACAGTTATAGGCTGGTATTATTATTATGTTCTCCGGTTACACTACAACGCCTGGGCTAAATTTGAAAAAAAACTCTTTCTGTTACAAAAGATGATGATCTGATTCGTTGGATATTTATAGATGGTCCCATTGATAGTCAACCACCAGAAATCAAGGGAAGTCGGTGGCAATGCAAAACATACAATAGAACGAGAGCCGCTGTCTTTAGCTTTTTACCCGACTGCCAAAAGGAGGGTTATGTTTTTCGGTCGTATGTATGCTTGTATGCCTTATTCTATGGCACGCTCTACAGCGTAAGCTTTAACTCCCATTTTTTCCCTAGCCTTTTCCCAACCGTGTTGGGGTTGGCTGCCAGCCTAACCGGTTTCAGCTGAATACCGGTGTTTTACATGGAGCGACTGCCTATCTGACCTCCACAACCCGGTAACTGGGCGACCCAATACCTCTTGGTTAGACTGGTCAGTCGAGTTTCTGGCTAACCAGTAACGACTGTCAAAGTTCTACGAATGACAACCGGGACCAACGGCTTTACGTGCTTTCCGAGGCACGGGATGTCCGTGATGTCTAAGATAAACTTTAGAAAGTACATATGAATTGAAAAAGTCACATTGGTACTTGCCCGGGTACGAACCCGCAACCTCTTACACACGAGGCGGGTGCCTTGTCCACTGAGCCATCATGACACCCTAAGCTTTAACTCCCATAACTAAGACAAAGTCAATGACACCTCATAATTCGAAATCATTCATCAAATTCAGATTTCGAATTATGAGGTGTCATTGACTTTGTCTCAGTTATGGGAGTAATATACGGTATAATAATTTAAAAAAAACCGGCCAAGTGCGAGTCGGACTTGCGCAGGAAGGATTTCGTACTATAATCTCAAAAAAAATACGAAAAAAACACGTTTATTGTATAGGGACCCTCCCTTAATATTTCATTTTGTTAATTTTTAGTATTTGTTGTTATAGCGGCAACGGAAATACATCATTTGTGAAAATTTCAGCTTTCTAGCTATCACGGTTTATGAGATACTAGCCTGGAGACAGTCAGACAGCGGAGGCTTAGTAATAGCGTCCGTTTTACCCTTTGGGTACGGTACCCTGAAAAAATGAAAGATAAAATATATAAATCAAAGTACCCAACTGCGGTCTTGGAAGTTGGTGGCAATTATATGTAACAGAAAAGAAGACACAAAACTAACAAACAGAACAAACTATCAACTCATCACACAAAGATTTCTGTGCAGTAACCGTACCCGCGACCTCCAGATTATCAGTCATGTCAACCACTAGACCTACAAGCCATTTTAATATCTTCTCCATATAATCTATATCTATCTATATTATATAAAAGAAAGTCGTGTTAGTTACACATTTTATAACTCAAGAACTGCAAAACCGATTTGGCTGAAATTTGGTGGAGAAGTAGCATAAGACCAGGGGTTCTAGTCTGCTATTACAATCGAGTCTCAATGACCAGTCATCAGCCGGATATTTGACAACTTTGACAGTTTTTGTATGGAAAATGTGTCAAAAGTCAATCATTGAGGCACGATTGTAATAGCAGACTAGGGCCCCAGGGGACGGACATAAAATACTTTTTATCTTCTTTTTTTTGTAACCAAAAATCTGATATAACGCGGGTGAAACTGCGGGAGACAGCTAGTATTATATAAAATATATGAAAGAAAGTCGTGTTAGTTACACATTTTATAATTCAAGAACGGCAGAACCAATTTGGCTGAAAATTGGTGGACAGGTAGCTTAGGACCAGAGGACGGACATAAAACACTTTTTATCTTCTTTTTTTTGTAACCAAAAATCTGATACAACGCGGGTGAAACCGCGGGCGGGGGACAGCTAGTTATTAATATAAATATGCTAACTCAATAGTAATAAGAAAGTTATTCTGTTCAAAAGTTTATTCCGTGCAATTTTTTGTGCCACAAGAATATAGAGGACAAGTGGATAACGCAGAAATGGGGACCCTTCAGTACGTGTTACTGTAAGTGGCAGAGAGGTCAACAACCTCGCGCTGTCATCTCGAGGGAAAAGTCTGTCGTAAGATATGGTAAACTTTAAAGTGGAAACATAGGGGGAAGTGATCTGTAAGGAACCTACCTGGTTATTACAGATTTTTATGAAAAGATTAAGTAGGTGTGAAGTTTTTGACCACTATCACTAACTTTTTTTTAAAGGAGAAGGTTATCAATTCACCTTTATGATTTTTATGTTGGTTGTCTGATTCTTTTGCTAATTGTACATAACATCGATTTAAATTATTCACGTGTGAGGCCCGAGACGCCCACCTTGTACCTACAGAAATGACAAAGCGCACCCACGCGTGTACTAACACAGTAATAATTTACCTAGTTCGAAGTTGAAAATCACCTGCGTTATTGATATTTACCTTTTTTTTTGGTGAGTGGGAAATCATCCAATGACTGCTCCCGTCCTGGGTGCGGCGGGAGGGCGTGTCAGACTCTTACTGACTAAAACCCACTCATGTTCCTTCGATTGCCCTTTGTGTTCCAGGGTCACGGTAACTATTATATACATTCCGCAACCCCGGCAGGCGTGGCCCTGTTGGGCCCCTTCCTGATTGATATTTACCTAATGTTTAAGCATTGTTAGAATGAAAGTTTAAACTACGTAGGGTTCGTAGTTCAAGCGCTTCCCGAGTATTTTTTCTTGTATTAATGAACCGCTTGAGGAATGCCCTATGCAAAGCAGAGCAATGGCTCTGCATTGCCAGTCATCTCGTCACGCTCCGTTATTCCGTAACCTGAACAACCAGAGTGATGGTCTCTATAAAATAAGGCACTATCGTAAAACATGTGGCTATGTGCTTGAGTATCGACAACCAACCTGTCCCGTGCGAGGCTCGAGTCGCACGCCTTATACCTACGAACAAGGGTTTCTGACGCTATAGAATAAGGACCTATTCTACATGTGGCTGTGCAAGGTTCGAGCCGTCCACCTTGTACCCACAAAACTGACAAAACGTAGCAGCGTGTGTAGTAAGGGTCACCGATAATAAGCCAAGTTTAAATTAGAAAGTCATCTACATCATAAATTGATGTTGAGCTTATTTTTAAGGCTTGTTAAGCTGCGCATTCACGGTCATTTTTCCACGTTTTTTTTTTTGGTGATTGGGAAATCATCCAATGACTGCTCCCGTCCTGGGTGCGGCGGGAGGGCGTGTCAGACTCTTACTGACTAAAACCCACTCATGTTCCTTCGATGTTCCAGGGTCACGGTAACTATTATACACATTCCGCAACGTCATTTTTCCACGTCAGTTTAACTGACGTCCCAGAATTTGATCGTGAGTGTCGAATCGGCACTCCAGAGATGGTTGTCCGCCTAAACCATTTGGAGCGACGTTACAGATTTACGGCAAAACTAAAGCGAATAATGCCCAGCTTTAGGGTGAAACATTTAACTGCGTGTCCTCCTCGAATGTTCTTCCCTATATCAACAAAGTGCATACCTCGCTCTGCATTGCCAGAGTGGTCTCCCTCACGCTTCGTTACTCCGCAGCCTCAACGACAAGGGTTTTTGTCTCTTCAAAGGAACGAGGAAATCTGAACATTTTCTTCACTTTTTCACAAGCTTTTTGTGTCCAATTCGCGTTTTCAACAGCTTGTTTTACTTAATTAGTGTTATGCTCGTTACAGTTGGCGGCGGTAATGAGTTGGATAGTTTTCTGATTTCTTTTACGAGGTAAATTGTTACGACAAGGTGGCTTTTTGCTTGCTTGTTCTTGTAAATTGGTATTGCATTTCAGTTTTGTGAAAGCTGAGGTTATGGTAATGATAATTGTTTTGTGCGAGGTCTTAATACTTTTCCTAATAAAAGCAGGGATTTTATTACACCGATAAGAATAATTATTCTGTACATACAAACAAAAAAATTGTATTGATTCCAATTTTCAGAGAGACTCAAGTTATAAAGGCAACTAAGGCTACTTTTTATTAAATAAAATCAATTTTATAATGGACATAGTATTTTATTTTCATTAATAATTTATTAATAAAAAGATCGCCTATCCGCTTCGAGTAAACGTAGTAATCAATACTTTCTCTTTATAAGAAAACTAGCTGTCCACTGCGGTTTCACCCGCATTTTTCGTTACTGCTCCGCAGTGTTGGGCGTAATTAATTAACTTTTGTAATTTAATTACTAAATTAATGAAAAGTAATTGAATTACTTTAATTAAAATTACTTGTAATTGAAATTACTGTTATTCAATTACAATTAGTCGCAAGTAATTCTAATTACATTAATTTGTAATTCAAATTACCCAATTACTTTTTACGGGGTAACATTACAGGTAACATACAAAACCACCTAAATTGTGCGGTAGTTCGACAAATAACATTGGATAGAACGAGATGGTAAACGAAACGGCAACGACGCCGGTCAGTGTGTCCTTAGGGTATATATGTTCTGTGGTCCTTAGCGGTGATTTCGCTCACACACATATCGCCCGCGCATCTCTTTACTTAATTGCTGTTACTTCGTGTTATATTGTTGTGTGATTTCTTATGTCCAAGTACCTAGCTGATCCGGATAAAGACACTTCAGTGCTAAACAGACATCCTGCCAAACATTTTGCTGTTTTGCTCGACAAAAAATTCAACTCAATTCATCAAAACATAGGCGGGGCATTAAAGTCCGCCTATGTACCGTTGTGCATAAAGTATTCATAAATAAATAAATTCTGAGATTAAGCAGGTGTTTCTTAAATATTATACATTAATGCCGTCATCAGGCCCTGTTGAGAGATTGTTCTCATATGCCACAATGATTAATTTACCAAAATCTCACAAACTTCTGATTAAATGTTTGAACAAAGAGTTAAAGTCTAATTTAAAGTAAATCACTTTTTTTTAATAAATAAACACATTTGATGAATCATTCAACGTTTTATTAAACTTACTACCTCAACTTTAAATTAAATAATATACACAAGTAATTGAGTAATTGCAAATAACAATTACAATTACAACTTGTAATTGTTAGTTGAATTACTTTTCAATAATTTCAAGTAATTTGTAATTGAAGTCGCCAATTACAATTTGTAATTGTAATTGTTAATTTGTAGTTAATTACAATTTGCCCAACACTGCTGCTCCGCTTCCGTGGGTCTTAGCGTGATGGTATATAGCATTCCTCGATAAATGGGCTATCTAACACTGAAAGAATTTTCCAAATCGGACCAGTAATTCCAAAGATTACCACCTACATACAAACTTACAAACCTACAAACTTACAAACTTACAAATTTTATCTCTTTGTAATATTAGTATAGACTAGTATAGATGCATTTGTCCTGTAACGAGACAAATGTAACTAAACAAATATAAAGGTGAAAATGCCTGAATAAAACAGCAGTCAGAGGGCACACTAATGCATTTACTATCGACGTGGATTGGCAGGCTGCCTCGGGCCTATTGGCATGCATTACGTGCGTGTTGCGAATCAAAGGGAACGTGACATACTCCACTATATTGAAATCAACTCCTGCATGAGATTCAAATTGTCAAGGTTTTTTTTTCTTCATAATATTATTTGCAAAGTTAAACCGTCGAACACACGTGATTCGAGGCACAATAGAGAGACAGTAGCAGCGCGACAGCCGGATGTCACTTGGTCGTTGAAAAGTTAAAAAACTATTTGCTGCCTGCAACGTGGTCTGCGTTGATTTTATCATCTATACATATACACAGAAATGCTGTTACAATTATGTAAGAAGATATCGTTGTTCATCCCACAAAGGTGATAGCGTGACAATATAGCCTATATCTGTTAACCTATAAACTACTTGGTAACATTCATGCAAATGAATGCATTTGAATGAAATCTATACAGTACTTTTTAAGTTTATCTCGGACAAATATATAGACAAACCAACAGATTAACAGAGACATGAAAATTCAGAAAGCTGGCTTCGGAAACGGTTGTACAAAGTACGTGTACAACTTTGGTATGATTTTATTATATGTATAGATATAATATCAATGAGATATATATAATATCCTACTACTTTAATCAACCCTTTATTAATTTACTAACTACGTAATAACAAAAGAAAACGACGAATGAAAACAGGATATGTGCCTGCGCAGAAGACGGACTAAAAACTATAATAGGTTGCAGTTTACCAGCGCACACGTTGCCTGTCGGTGCAAGCAGACAAAAAACAACCTAATGACAATAATAATAAGAGCACGTCGTGGACATTTTTTCCCCATTGTCCCTTGCCGGCCTAGGCCCTAAGGGCCCTCGCCCACGGGCGACTTTTTGTAGCGATGCAGTCGCGATGCTCTCGCGCGTTGCATCGATACAGACGCGAAGCAGTCGCTAGCTGTGTGCCCGCGCCTACGGGGGACCAGATTCAGTCGCGATGCAAACGCGATTCGGTCGCGATGCAAACGCGATTCGGTCGCGATGCAGTTACGATAAAAAAATACCTTGGATCAGTACAGTTGCAAGATGGACTCCGTTGAGGCAACATAAGTCACGTTGTCTTTGGTGCTGCTTTTACGTAAGCAGCCGAAGCGTAGGCAACGGAAGCAGCGTCAATATTGGATGCATCCATTTAATACCCAAAGATTACTTAGACGATAGCGCGACGCGGTCGCGCGTTTGTATCGATACAATCGCGATGCAGTAGCGCGTTGCAAATGCGACTAACACGCGTTAGAAGTGATGCAGTCGCGCGTTTGCTAAACGCGCGACTGCATCGCTACAAAAAGTCGCCGTGGGCGAGGGCCCTAAGAATGTTATTACCGACGTAATGGGTCTCTGTTGTCTGATAAATAAACGATAATTAATTATAAGCTAAGACTAGAACTAGAACGCCATTTTATAAGATTGCGGTTAATCTGCGCATTTCATTGTTTTTCTCGTCATTGAAAGAAAATCTTTTCTTCGTTTTTGTCGGCAAGTAATTGCTTTTTCAGCTTTTTCGTGACTGCTTTGCTATTTTAGTTGTTGTTTAGTCTTTAAAACTTCAAACCTTTTGCATTCTTACATCCATACTAATGTCTGTCTGTCTGAATGTTTGTCTTTCTTTCACGGCAAAACGGAGCAACGAATTGACGTGATTTTTTAAGTGGGGATAGTTAGTTAAATTCAAAACTGGTAAAACAATAGAACATTTCACAAAACAATTCAAACCGCTCAAAAAACAAATTTCTAAACAGAAATCATCACAACAAATCTAAATACAAATGAAAAGTCCAAACACTAAACAGTCCCAAACGCATCATTTTGAAAAACAACACTCAACAAGAAAAGTACATTAAAACAAAAAAAATAGTACTCCTAATAACAAACTTCGTTAAACAGAGGTGGTTTTTGTACTAGGCGAGCAGCAAGAGGAAGGAGATGTGTCCCAGCGCTGACATTAGGAGCTCTAATGTTACTTTAGGGGAGGGAGAACCTTTCACGCGTTATCGTTCCCGTTTCTGGCGGGTTGATGGGCAAATCTGTCTCGGTGGACACTTCGCGCTTACGGAGAGGACGAAACATTGTAATGTCACAGAAGGAGGGACAGGTGAACGTTTTTGTTTGTAAATGGTTCTGTCTGTAAATGTTTTATGAGTTGAGTTTTGGCTTTGGCTGGCATTTGTTTCTTTATTTTTGTAGATTGTTGAGCGATTTTGTATAGCTTACACTAAACGGCGAGAATCCGGTTATTGTATTCAAAAGATTTTGGAGGATAGCCTGTTTGAAAAAGCTAATAAAAATGTCTTTGGTTACATGTCCATTTTAATGATATGATGTGATTGAAGATTTTTATACTATTCTCATTCATAGTACTAACTACCTTATCACTAACATTTGTATAATAACTATATCCTCAGACGCTGTTCTGTCAAAATATCAAAGTTCATTCAAAATTTTTGATATAAAAGCATTTCATTTCAATTTTATTTTCAAGAATTTTCAGATTTCCCTAATATTTTCTTTTCATATAGGTATACCTCACTTAAATAACTATTTGAAAGCCGGAAAGAGCTAAAATTAATTCAGCCGTTTTTCGGTTTTACGGTTAAATTATTTCTCGGATTCTCAGAAATTCGTTCATCATTTTTAAACAACCTTTCTAGATAAATCAAAGTTGCCACACTGTCCATCAAAACGAGAACAGCGACACGTGTTCAAAAATCCTTAAATATAGCAAACTTTGTAGTTTTAATATGTAAATCAAGGAAGAAACCAATCAAAGTCTTTTTTTTAATTCATTCACAGCTTTTGTAAAAACTAAGTACTACAAGAGCTATGGCCGACAACTAAGCAAAGCATTTATCGAAACACGAATGTATGTCTGACCAATCCTTAAATGCGTTTTCTGGCCTAAACATATCAGAATCAGAATCAAAATGCTTTATTTGTAAACATAGGTCAAATTACAGCAGTGTGAGATGTTACAAGTAGGTTTTAGTTTCTCTATGTTTTGCTCAAAGGCGTACAAATATATAAACCACCGAATTTCGTTACTAATATATCTTTTGAGTTTGACTTCTCACTAGATCCACCACAGAAATACTAGGTGTATTTTTGGTCTTGCTCCAAAAGTCCAATGCCCGACTTTTCTTAGAAACAGCTGTAATTTTTTTCGCGATTTCAGAGTTGGACCCATAATAAAAGTTGTTTGTTTTCATGAGTAGAATCATCTCCCAGCAGGTTGAGCAAGACCATAAATACACCTAGTGTATATAAAATGGTAAACTGACTTCCGATCGAATGAATGGCTGTTGAAATATCAACGCCTTTCCCAAACCGCTAGTCCAGGGGCCCTAGTCTGCTATTACAATCGTGTCGCAATGACCATCGGCCGGATATTTGACAACTTTGACAGTTTCCGTATGGGAAATGTGTCAAAAGTTTGACGTTACACGTCAAAAATCGATCATTGAGACACGTTTGTAATAGCAGACTAGGGCCCCTGGAGACATGTAACTTAGAAGGTGTGTTCTTTGTAAAGAGTAGGTATCCACGAAGGAAGGATTTTTGAAAATTCGACTCCTAAAAGGATAAAGTTAGGGCTGGAAGTTTGACATCCACACGTGCGAAGGCGCTTGTGAAAGCTAGATGGAAATTAACCTGGTTAGACCTCTGCTCAATTTACCAAAACATTGCGAAAATACATTTTCACATCCAATAACTATGTAAAATTGTTTGTTCGCCAAAACAATGTGTCTCGAGAAAACAAAGTAATAAAACTGAACACGCGACCGGCTGAAATTGTAACTACTCGTGAAGATAATTTTAGTGAGATTAAAACAATTTCGCCGCACTATAAAAGCTGATTTTTAATTCACTGCGCAATTTTTAGCCAATGACGTGTAGCCAAACAATTAATTATTTATTGTTGGTTAAATGTGTTAAGGTCGCAGTTTTAACATATATACCTACATCATACGATTAAAAATTGTAACCATCCTTTTTGCTTGGAAGAAGTCGGGTCAAAAGTAGCTTATGTCATTTTGTTAATTTTTTTTTGAAAACATGCCGCAAAACTTAACGAAATTAGTTTCGTGGTTTAGCTGTAAAAGTAATAGTATAAGAAAGGCAAATAGAGGTTTTTTTTTTAATTTATTTAGGGACAGTTGTCTCCGAAGACATGAGAGCCCCAGCGGCAGCGATACCGCACATAGAGGTAATATTGCATTTAATAACTTTTCCCTAGTTTGCTATTTACGTAATGTTTTAATAAGTACTTATTATTATTTTATATATGTCTTAATTTATTTCACTAAAAGAGGATCACACAAATCAGTCAATGCCTGTATTACCTTTTTCATGAACCACTCTGTATCATAAAGACATAAACTGCATATCATCAGTAAATTGTGATCAGTAATTTTTTAATTTACCGTGAATGGACATATTTAGTTAATAGTATGTAAAGATGACGAAAATAGCGTTACAACACAAGGAAAACATCAAGACTATTGGAGAATTTTCAGACGCATTTCCATACTTTATGTTATGTTATATATTAACTATGTGATTTTTAGAACATGTTATGATTATGACCCTCCGCCACACCCTAAAAGGATCAAATTACAAAACGCCATCATAAATACAAAACCGCAGCAACAACTGATTTTTTCACCTCAAAACCTGATAAACCATCTCAGTTGCCAATCCTAAACTAACATAAGACCCTGACGCAGGCACAAGCTTGGCCAATTTTCACTTCCATCTTCCATCCCTATCTACGTAAAAATAAGGGTGTTGGAAAAATTGGCGGTTCATTTTGGCGCCAAAGTAAAGAAGAGTTTCTTACGTGCTCTGCGGTCTATTTCAATTTTCGCTTCGTTACCTTGGCCAGCGTCTAACGTGTTTTATTTTTTCTTACATGGCAACTTAAATTCTTGTGAAAAGTGATTTTTGTGGCGTGTTCTTTTGGGTTCAGTGGGAAGGATGAGTTTTGTGATTATGGCGCGTTTTTCGTACTTGTAGTTGTGGTTTTCAATGTTTTAGCGTAGTTACTACGTCTATATACTACGTGTGCTAATAACTTATTTCTAATTAAGTACTCGTAAAAGATCCTATCCGTATTTCGTTAAAAATCATTAAAGTTCTTGCACCTATTTATGCCCTAAGGATAATTTTGTCGATGGTTTATTCAACTGCAATTAACCTTTCAACGACCAACCGACAGCCGGCTGTCGGGCTGCTATTGTCTTTCTATTGTGTCTCAAATCACTTTGACCTATTGTTAATTTATCTGTGGTCTTATGTTTGTACTAATGATTTTGTATAATTATGTGAAATTATTGCTAGCAGAAATGTTTTATTTTACACTTTATAACGACCCATCACTCAGCACAAATGAACTTTAGGCGAGTTATCCATTACGTAAATCGTTTGTTAGTGCAATGAATTTTATTAATCAACGTTTCTATAAAAAACGGTTTTTAGGAAGCGTGTTTTTTTCGGTGTTTATGGTTGATCTGATTATGAATAGAATATAATATGTTTTTTGTACAAAAAGTAGGCACAGGGAATCGAAATTTATCAAAAAATATCCATATATACATAATATATGCCAAATACTGCTTGTAAGAAACCCTTCGTGTAAGAATCCGGCCCGCATTTAACAGTTTTTTTTGACGTCTCGTCTATTGAGGAAAAATTTGTCAAGCAGAAAGGTCAACACAAAAATACAGTGAATCGAGAATGTTAATGTTTTCTTCTAATATCTTAATGTATTTCTATCTGGAAGTTGTTTTATCATTGACAAGGTTATAAGAAACGAAGTTTTCTTATTTTGGCAAATAAAAGTACCTACAGTCAACTGTTTTAACTCCCGACGTAAAAAAGGAGGTATTAGATTTTTTTTTTGGTTGTTTGGAATCATCGAATGACTGCTCCCGTCCTGGGTGCGGCGGGAGTGCGTGTCAGACTTTTACTGACTAAAACCCACTCATGTTTCTCCGGTTGCCCTTAATGTTCCGGGGTCACGGTAACTATTATAAACTTTCCGCAACCCCCGTGTACGTGTGTGTGTAAGTGTCTTACTGTCTGTCTATGGCATCAAAGCTCTTGAACTGATGAACCAATTTATTTTTTTTCAAAGTAGATTATCTAGTAATAGTTTTTAGTCATGTTTCTTCAAATCGGTAGCGGGTTCGAAGTTATCAACTGTTTTGCTAGCTGCAGTTGCGAATTTAATATTAATGCCTAAGGCTTTAAGTCCGGCATTGTACATTATGTGCATGCATAAAGTTAAAATAAATAAATAAATATTATTTGGAGCGTAGGTTTTATAAATTTTAAATTTACACTTGTTTAATATGTCTGTATCGAAAACATCAAAGAACACAATTTCGTTAATTTAAACTAAGCGTAATTCTAAGAAAACGTGACGTGTACTGTTTCTTAAGCAATTAAAGTGTCTCGAACTTTGACAGAAACTTTGTGACTCTGATCTTTTACAGTTATTTGATTTATTAAGAAGAGTTTTAAAGATAAGCTTTGAGAGTCTGTTCGGATAAGTTTGCACAAGATCGTAGAATTTAATAAATAATGTACCTACATTCATTGTTTCTTTGAATTTGTTTTCTTCATTTCATGATACGAAAATGTGTAATAGGAATTTGGGAAATTATTTTTTAGCAAGACCTAGCTTTTGCCCGCGACTTCGTCCGCGTGGATCATAGTTCCCGTTCCCGGGAGATTTCCGAGATGAAAACTATCCTATGTCCTTTCTCGGGTTTCAGACTATATCTGTACCAAATTTCATTCAAATCGGTTCAGTGGTTTAGGCGTAAAGAAGAGATAGACAGACAGGCAGAGTTACTTTTGCATTATTTATATTAGTACGGATTTGTTAGCACAGTTGCAGTTTTTTACCATATCTAAATGGTAGCCTATTATTAAGCCTCCGCGCTAACGGTCCATGTGTATGTTATACCTTTAGAACATTTGTCCACCACCGTCGTCACCGTCACATCAAAGAGTTCAGTATGAGGTGACGTGCCATACGGTGGACAGGCGACTATAGTAAATGTATGTATCTCATTCTTAGCCCCGTCTCTCGACCTTGACAAACGGCTTATGGCCTCAAACTGCGTAAACTGGACGCTCTAAAGGTGGGTACTGACCGGCGTTACGGGGCGTAATGTAACGTTTTACGCCACTAGCATTCGTGCAGTCAGTACGTCGTGTTACTGGGAAACCAGCGAGCAACGAGCCGCTCGTTGCTCGCTTTGAGTGCTCCATAACGGTTATCTGTCGCGGGTGTTTGCGCAGGAGACCGCCTATATACGGGCTATTGCAAAGACCGCAGTGGGCCTAGCAAACAAAATGATAGCCAGCACATCCGTTTATTGGTTTCTAAATGGATTTTTTTGTTGTTAAGCCAAAACTTGCTCGTGAATTAAAAAACCGCTTTGTTTCTCTATATCTTAATTTCAAGTTATACGTTATATTAACTTTTATTTTATCAGCTTCGCAAAGATTCCAACTTTTGATCATTTCAGCTTTTCTCTACAAAAATAAGCACGTTATTTTTGTATAATTAAAAAAAACTGCATCAAAATCCGTTGCGTAGTTTTAAAGATAGGGTTAGGCAGACATAGGAAATCGCCCAAGTTTTATACTATGTAGCAATTTGGTAACAATAGGGACTCAAAAAATCCTAATCTCTTGGATTTCACTCGCGTAAAAAAACCCTAAAAAGCCTCAGCTCTAATCAGAATTTATTGCACATTGGAGATCGTAATACACGACCCCAACACCAAAGATTCACTTAAAAAGGTTTATTACAAAAATTCTTAGATTAATTACTGTTCTGATCATCCCTTTATTGAAAAGGGTACGGCATTAAGAGATTAATTCGAGAAAGATTCCCAGCGGACTTTTTGTATAGAAAATCTTATTTACTTCAAGTGAGTTGTAAGGCGCGAATTGTGAGCTTTTGGCGGATCGAATCTGGAAATTTTTCGTTATTGTTACTTTTTTATGGTCTGTGTAGGCTGAGATCCTTGAGTTGCCAGGTCTACGTCAACTCATACTAATCCATACTAATATTATAAATGGGAAAGTGTGTCTGTCTGTCTGTGTGATTGTTTTTCTTTCACGGCAAAACGGAGCAACGAATTGACGTGATTTTTTAAGTGGAGATAGTTGAAGGGATGGAGAGTAACATAGGCTACTTTTTGTCTCTTTTTAACGCGAGCGAAGCCGCGGGCAACAGCTAGTACATAAATGAACCGCAAGGGCATGCACGCTCTGCACGTTTGTGCAAATGAATAAATACATAGAGCAAAAAACAGGTTTATGGATTTTTGATTGCTTAAATTAAATGGGATAAAGCGAATTTTGTGAGAAAAATATATTCATAAAATTATATTTTTTTAAGCTTTGTCGACGTTACGACCCACAGGAGCGGAGCAGTAGGTAACAAAACACGCAAGTGTTGTAATATCATAATATTTATGCAAAATCGTTACAAGAAAATTATGATGTGGCGACAAGTATCACTGTGATGTTATGCTAACTAAAACTGACATCATCTATATCGCGCATCACGCCTACATTAGTTTTTATAAAAAACTAGCGACTCGTCCCAGCTTTGCGCGGGTATTATAAATCTCTTTGTATTGGTTGTCTATACTATATGCACGTATTGACTTTCCTCTTGAAACCTCTATTAAAAGAAAACATAATCCGTGGCGTAGTTTTAAAGACCTAAGAAGCATGCATATATAGACAGACAGCGAAAAGCGATTTTGTTCTATACAATGATCCCGACAACAACAGCAGGGCAGTAAGTAGCTCACCAAACATAATACCGTTTTGGTCGAGATTTTGCCCCCAACCTATTTTCTTATTTTTCTTTCTACTCCGTTCCTTACAGGTTTCTCACATCTCTAAAACAGAAAACTTAAAGGAATTTGTGGTTAAGTAAAAACGCATGCTTGATTAATTAGCAAATGGAGTTGGTCTTATAACTTCGGGTTCTTGGACCAAAACTGGCCGTTGGTTGGTGTTCTTTCAATTATTTCTTTTTAGAAAGATGTTTTATAAATTGCAGGTGATTGATAAACAAAAATAACAAACTGGTTTTAATGTTTTACTTGATATTTTTTGTTAGCAAACGGGCTGTCTGTTTTATTTAAAAACTGTTAAACGAATATT
This sequence comes from Athetis lepigone, assembly GCA_033675125.1. Classification (NCBI taxonomy): domain Eukaryota; kingdom Metazoa; phylum Arthropoda; class Insecta; order Lepidoptera; family Noctuidae; genus Athetis; species Athetis lepigone. Next base: position 2,441,102 of record CM066236.1, on the reverse strand, counting down.
CTCGAAACTTTGAATAACCCTTTTCATCGCTGTATGTGATTAGTTAAATTTGAGAACGTACCTATTAAAAAAATCATATATTGCCACAACCTTCATGCGACCATAATTACTAGGACACCATGATATCGTAGGAAAAATTCCTACTAAAACATTATCAAAACATTTGCTCAAAGCGAGGAGAGAAAATGGCGTCTTTTCTCCTTTTCCTTCGGACTATGCACTGCTTGAAATGAACGATAATAATCGCTGAATGCTTTCAGTTGGGTCCCATTCATGACACGACTGATGGCGTTGCCGACTCGGACATTTTGTACTAGATTTTTATTGAAGCAGGAATGGAGAATGTTATTTCGTTACCTTTATTTTTGATTCGATGCAGCTGTGAAATGAGTTTGTCTCGGTTTGGTACTTCGATTTGCATTAAAACGATTGTGTTGGATGCTAGGATATGCTGTGTTGGGAAGAGTTTGTTTTGTTTTTGGGAGATTGAGAAAGGGTGTTTCTTCGTCATGAATTTTGATAAGCAAGTCGTAGTTTTTGGTTTTAAAAACTGTTTGACTGATTTTTTCATTTTTTTTATATTGATTATGCGTGAAATAATGATAATTAATATAATTATTAGGTGTGTAAATTTATAGGTTAAGCAAGAACTTATTCCTAAAAATTGTGAACGGAGGAGTGTAAAACCTACCGTAGTTAGTTTATAACAATCCGGAAACTAGTTTTTTTTTATAAATACAGTCTTATGTTTTATGAAATGAAATCCGTCCAAAGTGGACAAAACGCTAACTTAGATGACAAGACAGAAACGGATAATAACTAAGCCCAAGTCCGTGCTAAGTAACATATATATCTTTCGACGACTAAGCGACAGCCGGCTGTCACTCTGCTATTGTCTCTCTATTGTGTCTTGACTCTTGAATAACGTGTGTTCGAAGAATTAATCTAGATCTTAAAATTTTAATAAATATGTTGGCGACTATTACTTTTAATCAAAACACAAAGTTCCTAACCAACACCCAAACATAACGCAGCAAACAATAAAAAAACTTTCCTAAATTGATTAAAATTCTTCGTTACCCCTACATTTTATTTCGGGAACAGAAATATATTCAAAAGTATATTTATTGTGAAGTAAAACTATTTAGATTAAAATCCCAGAACAGACTTATTATGTAACGAATTGTTCAACAAAAGTTTTGAACTTGTGGGAATTTCACTGTAGACGGTAAATAAAGTTGAAAATTTTCGATTATGCTCCGTTCGCTTATTTTTTATTCTCTGCGTAATTAAAGTTTGTACTTCGAGAATAGCTAAGTTATTAGCCTGTTCTCCGCTATTATTGAAGGGAACAATACAGCTTTATTATGTTTTGATTTTAAATACTTTTATACTTAAATTACGGTATTTTTTATGGTTCATTGACATGTTTTGATGGCAGATGGTCAGAGCAATGACTCTGTTCAATCTCACAGCAAAATAAATAAAAAACTTTTTCCAAAAAAAAGATAACCGACTTCAAAAACGAAAAGCTCAAAAATAACTATTTCGGAAGTCGGTGGCTTCTCTTCTGCCGGTCGAATTGTGTTGCCTTGCCACCGACTTCCGAAATAGTTATTTTTGAGCTTTTCGTTTTTGAAGTCGGTTATCTTTTTTTTGGAAAAAGTTTTTTATTTTTTACTTTTTAGTTAGAGTCCCAACTACGTTTTAGAGTAACTTTAAAAAAAAATTACGTTTTTCTATAAAAAATTTGAGGAGTTCCCTCGATTTCGGCATGATACCATCATCAGATCCTGGACCTGATGACAATGGGACCATTTGGGAAGTCTACCCTTTCAAACAAAAAAAGAATTGTTCAAATCGGTTGGCAAACGACGGAGATATGCGCGAACAAACATACAAAAAAAAATCATACAAACATTCGAATTGAGAACTTCCTCCTTTTTGAGAAGTCGGTTAAAAAAAAACACGCAGTAGAAATAAAAAGATTTTTCATCCTGACTGTACAAAATAAAATTAAAAACCCATCCCAAAAAAAAACCCAAAATACCCATCAGAAATATTAATAAAAATGTAATTCTTGATTAGACCAGACCGGACGAATCTCAGCCCAAAACACGTACTAAGCCATATAAAATCTAGGCACATGGTGTATACTTACCCACCTAACCTAATACCGGTATCGGTACGTATGATTATGTATTTTGTTTGACAAAAACATTAACTAAGATTTGAAAATTCACGTACTCGAATAATGTTTTAGGCAACGCAAATGGCTAGTGTGATTTTAAACTAAAAGTACACAGAAGTTTATCCACATAATGGGTACCCGGGAGTTCGCGTTGGTCGGTCGGGAAAAAATGGAGAGAATTAGGTATAACATGAGGAGGTTTGGAGTGGCGCAAAAAAAGAATAGGTTTTGGAACAATTTAAGGTAAACTCATAATTATACGCGAACGAATCGAACTCAAAAATCTTCGTAAAAATATCCTTTTAGGACGGTTGGACTGGGTTAGGTGTGGTTTCATAAGATTTCGGTCAGTGGGTAGTCTTAAGATTTCTTACAAAAAATTCTAAAACTGTTTAGTTATATTTCAGTCGTTCGACGCGTTCGGTGACATTTTCATGAACAATCTCCGGCTCGAAGGACCAATGTTCGGGGTTAGGGTGAGATTAAGATAAACTAAGATTAAAGATTGTAAAGATAGATATATTTCAGTACTACAACCAATGGAATAACAATTAAAACTAATGAGGTGATTAGGTGAGATTGAGTCTATTTTACTTAATTGATACATAAAATATTCAATGCATATAGCGCGGTGTCGCAATTACGCTGACATGTTCTTATTGTTCGGTGATTGACCCGAACATATTGCTTGAGAACAAACGTTAATTTACATCATTATACCTTCGAACACACGTGATTCGAGACAATAGAAAGTCAATAGCAGCGCGACAGCCGGCTGTCGCTTGGTCGTTGAAAGGCACTAATTCTATTTTCAGCCTAAATTATCAACAATGCATTTCTTCACTTGCCTTTGCAAGTAAGTAATAATGTCGAACGTAGCAACGAGCCAGTACTGGCAGGGAGTGGAGCGACGACTTTGATAAAAGACAACAGTTAATTCAATTTAAAAGAGAGTAAAACACTTACCGACTATTCTTTAGAAGTTGAAGACACAAACGCGGCCAAAGCACTTTCACTTCAAGGCCAGTTCATCAATATTTGGAGGACACCAAACTATTCAAAAGATAAGTTCACCAGTCATAGAGCATAATCTACACTATATTGATTTTGAATTATTTTCCGGCACTGCTTTGTGAAATAAATGTAGTTTCTTTCTTTCTTTCACTAATATTATAACTTTTTTCCTCAACTAGTTTTTAAGTAGTCTTTAAAAAAATTTAGTCAGGTTATCAAAAAAATTTTAGACACATTTTTTTTTCATAAACGTAAAATGACGACGATACAGTGTAATCGCCTTTTGTTAGTGAAAATACTATATTACTGACAACGCATAATTTGTTGATTCTGAATAATACAGTATACTTATTCAGAATCAACAAATTATGCGTTGTATATACCAAATCAAAGTCAAAACGTCATGGAGTAGTTGAATTTTTCAGAAACGCTGTACGGGACAGTCATAAAAATATCGGACCACGAAATATGACCTAACAAAAAAGAACCATCAAAATCCCTTCATAATTGGCGGAGAAATCGCGTCACAAACAAACAACTAAAACAAAGAACCTCGTCCTTTTTGAAGCCTATTGATAATTTTATTTATATGATATTTCCAGATTCTCAAGATATAGCGTAGAAGTAAAAAAAGACGCAAGTGACAGTTACTCGAAAGTTGTATAAATAAACCACATCACGTAGGCACCTGATCACAACATCACGTACTTTTTATGATTACTAACCAATCCTCCTACCAATTCCACCTTTATTCATTACCAATTACTTACCATACCTTGCCCATTGTAACATATAAGAGAATAAATAAAGGGAGTACGGATTTAATGAAAAAATAAAACCTTCTTATATTAATAACGCAAGATATGGTTTCCATCGAGAACTGTACGTGTTGTGAATCGAAATCGTTCCTCTAACGCGTTCTTATTACGGAGGGAATTGTAATATTCTAGCGACCGAATTTCGGTCACGGCCTATTTGGGCATTAAGCCTGATTTCTTCATAAACTGATTTTACGCTGATGTCGGCAGAGGAATTAGGGTGAAGCCAGGCTAGCATTTTTTATAAGATGCTTATTATAGAGCTTACTTTGAGTACTATATTTGGCTAAAGGATAAAAAAAATTAGTCCTTTAGTTTGAAAAAAAAAATTTTTGGAAACTTAGTTATTTTTTATTTTTTCTCTGTAGTCTTTAGCTTCTTCTGCTAACTTCTTTTGGTTATTTCTTATTCCTTCTTCTACTTTTTCTTTCTACTTGCTGTTAACTTCAGTTGCTTTGGGGTGACTTGCTTTGCTTTCTTCTCTCGTTTAAAGAGCAATTCGGTTGAAATAATGCGCGTGAGTGAGGCAACAACTCATTTTGCATAGTGTGATATAAATCATAACGTGTATGAAACCGAATGCAGCGTAAATTCTGTGACTCAAAAATCATTATACAAAGATTACATATGCTTTGTTCTATGTACATAACGCTATGTTCTATGTTAAATTGTAATTTAAGACATTTTTAAAATTAATAATCTAAAGTAACCTGGCTCATTACGTAGAATGGCTATGACATAATCAAATTAGTTTTCTAGAAATGTTTGATTAGCTCATGTTTCTGAATGAATCATCACAGAGCATTAATTAGTCACTTTATATAATGCCTTTAAAACTTAAAATCAATTGAATTTGATATTAGCTTCTTTTTACGCTAAGGAAATTGGAAAACGGGGTTATTGTCGCTTTTTAAAAGCAATCGGTTGAGACTAACAAAGAGTTTTTCCAAGCAGTTTTAAAAGTTAAAGATTTTTGCTTTAAGGAGAAAAGTTTCCAGTCCAGTAGATTTAAATTTTATTAGCACTAAAGCTTCTCATGAAAGTGTTTTTTAGGAGAATTATAGTGTGAAGGAGCGGAACTCTTTTTGAAGGAGCTTGTCGCGAGAAGTACTTTACCTTATACTTTATTTTCTGTAGAAAAGCAGTGCAAGCAGTGTTGCGGTTTTTAATGTTTGAAAGCCTGATAGTATTGTGTTAATTTTGCATCTAAAGCAATTAAAATAACTCATTTAAGAGTGTGACTTGTTGACTTAGTTTTCCCTTATATGCCTTTTATCCTTTTGTGAGAATGGGAATTTAATGACTTCTCCCGCCCTCAATGTCAGACTTTTACTGACTAACTTAAGGCAAGGTAACCGAAGAGACAAGGGTGGGTCCCTTGTCTATTCGGTTACCTTGCCTTAAGTCCATAGTTATGATGTAAAACCTGACCTAACTTAGAAAGGCGAGGGAAATAAAGTAGTAGCTTTTCAATGATATAAAAATAAAGAAACTAGGTACTTTAATACATAAACATGCCCACAACCGCCAGCAACAGAAACCGCCACCCGCAAATTACAAACACCTTTGTGGTCGGGTGTTTACCGAAATCCGGTGTAAAGAATTTTCTGTTTATATGAAATGGTTAGCTGACTGACTGATTAACTGACTGTTGATCAACTCACACCGCTCGCTGGTCCTAAAAATATGAAACTTGTTCTTTGCGAAGAGAAGGAAACCACTAAGAAAGCAATTAAAAAGAAAAAAATACGAAATAGTTTCGACATCTACCGGCAAAGCCCCGGGCGAATTCTTGTCCTAATATATAGTTATCAACGCACAGTCAAAACAACTGAATTTAGGAGTAATTTAAACGCTGACGACAACGAAAATGAAAAGAAAGTTAAGTAAATGTTATTGTGTCCATTTTCTATTTAGTAGACTCTAGATAATTATTGTTTTATAAATATTTGCATGCCATGTCAAGTGGTAAACATGTTTTTTAAGCGCTTTATAATTATTATATCATCCTGCATGCATACACCTGCGTGTGTATGTATGTATACACATGTTTATGGCAAATAAATGATTCTATTCTATTCTATTCTAACGAATTTTTCGTTTGGCGCTTTTCTGGTAGACTCTACTATTGATAATGACTTTCAGGAGCTTATAGAGTTTGGGAATAGCTTGGTGGGATTGGGCCATTAAAAGATAGAAGCAAAAATTGCACCGTATTTTTATAACGCAGAAGTGCAAGCGATTTTCGAAAATTCTACTACTATCGGGACAAAAAGAGGATAAAAGTTTATACAAAAAAGAGCGGGTGAAGCCGCAGGCAACAGCTAGTAACCAAACAAAGGCAGCATACGCAAAACCATACGAAATTCAAATAATTATTCTAGCGTAACCGTACAGTAAGTCCCGAAGGTAACAATACTCACAAAATTACGCAAGAAGCTAAATAATTAATGAATTATCGTTCGATATCGCGTTCAGAATAAGGCCAGCCCGCGTTATTGGATAAGTTGGTTTTACGCGTGATTGGTGCAGACCGGTCACAATATATTGCTATTGTCGTATGGAATACTAAGTACAGGGCGATTAAACGCCGAACCAATCTTTAGGAGATTTCTTCTAAAAGAACTTTATTGTCTTTCGTGTTTCGTTCCATTTCAGTTTGTTGTTTGTTGGTAATGAAAAAAGTAATTATACAGCTAATTTTGTACATAGCCAGGTACAAAATTAGCTGAAAGTTTTAGGAGCGTTTATTTTGTAATCTCAGTCTTAGGTTTTCGAATATAGTTTTGAGTAATTATTTTCTCAAACTTTCGACCTTGAATTAGTATTTTATTCGAAGAGTTAAATAACATCTGACTGTTCGTCTTCTGTCAAAACTTCGAATTGAATTCTACAGATCACTACTATAGTTAAACTGACCTTAATTTACTAACATTTTGGCTAGTTATTATATTGATTTTAATTATTGCTGGGATTACAGTTGTGCCTTGAATTAAATCGTTAATTGTTCTTTAGGATTTACGTATGGATATGGAGACCTAAATGCACATATACTGAATCCGTGATAACAGGGTGTTTGCCCTCCACACTTGTGTAGAAAAACCACTGAGCAATTTTTATTAATTAAATACATCAAAAGCATTGTCAGAAAACAATATCAAAAATGCAGAAGAAGAGATTCCTTAATTTCCTTTATGTACATTGCAATAAAAACCCAGATACGTCGCATTTACGTAAAAAGCATTGGGATTCAATTCCGACATAAAAGAATTTCTCCCTGCGTTTTAGATTTTTTTTCCGTGTTCATCGAGTCATTAAAATCGTTCGCAATAGAAGTGTCCTTTTGAAGGAAAAATATGAAAGAAACGTGTTAAGAATTATTGCTTAAAACGTAAATTGTTTGGGCATCTTTTGTATTCAATTCCAATATTTTGCCGACCGCTATTGTAAGACTCACAATAATCTAGATTTTATCTTTTTAAATTACATCTGTTTTAATGTTTGTATTTAAATTTTCCGTTTTGTTAGTACTTATTTATTTTTAGAACTTTCTAGTATTTATTTTATTATAACATCTCGTAATTTCTCTTCTATAATATACACGTGTTATACATACAAACTTTAATCTTGAACCTCTCTTAAATGTATTAAAAAACGTCTCATAAAAATCCGTTGCATGCTTTTAAACTTCGACGCATACATACGGACAGAAAGACTGCGGATTGCGACTTTAATTTAAGTAGTAGTGATGTCATGTCAAAAATAATCCTGACGAGGTTGCGGAATGTTTATTATAGTTACCGTGACCCGAAACATAAAGGGCAACCGAAGGAACATGAGTGGGTTTTAGTCAGTAAAAGTCTGACACGCCCTCCCACCGCACCCAGGACGGGAGCAGTCATTTGATGATTTCCCACTCCCCAAAAAAATTTTCAAAAATATTAAAATGATACTTCATTATTTTGTAAATGGGTTAAAAACACCTTAACACGTCAATATTATTAGACTATTAAATTTGTAATGACAGTTTAGCATGTTGCAAATATTAATTTTGGTTTGCGCAAAGAAGTTGACGGTCCGTCTAATGTTAAATAGTCACCGCTACCTATAGACATCTGCAATACGAGAGAATTCGCATTACAATGCCATACCAGAGACAAGATCAAAGAGTACGGTATAAGTGGGTAGATTAATTAGTAATAAGTATTTTGATTGTCAATTGTATGTCCTTACGGCAATGCAAGCTATTAACTTTTCTGAACATAATTTCACATCAAAAATGTTAAAATTCACGGTCTTCCTTTTATTTGTGACACAATGTTATTTAGCAAAAAAGAATCCTTATGATGAAACCTTTCGATCAGTGTGACAAAACTACAGGGTGATTATTTTTTCTCGTGGATCAAGTTCGATTTCGGGTTCAACTATGTTTTATTTAAATATCCATAAGTAAAGTTTAAAATGTTTTTAAAATTCAAACAATATCTTCTTTCAGTAAAATGTTCTATCTACAATATTTAATGTAGGTACTTTCCCTCCATGTGGCATAGCCGTGGGACACCCTGTATACTATGAAAGACAAGATGATATGTCTCATGTGCTTTGACACCAACTCCTTCAAACCAAAAGACAGAAATGTATAATGGTGGCTTATATATGGATAAGCTCCTTTACAAATCTACTCCGCATGTAAGTTAAATAAACATAATACCGACTAGCTAGCCAGGAACAAACTTTGTGAGATGAGCATGATTGTTTGTTCTATGTCTGGGTGTAATTTATCTATAATAAAATAAAGTACATATAAAATAAAATAAAAACTTGGGACAAGTCACACACAGCCATCTGACTTCAAGCTAAGCAGAGCTTGTGTTTTGGTAAGCAGACAACTGACATACATACTTATATAATTTTCAAATACATACATATTATAAACTAGCTCTTCCTCGCGGTTTCACCCGCGTTACGTTAGATTTTGGTTACTGCTTCGCTCCCGTGGAACATAGCGTGATATTATATATAGCCTTTGTTACCCGTTGACAATGTAGCCTTCGAATGGTGAAAGAATTTTTGAAATCGGCCAGTAGTTTTTGAGCCTATTCATTATAATCAAACAAACAAAGTTTTCCTCTTTATAATATTAGTGTAGATAAATTACACCCAGACACAGAACAAGCAATCATGCTCATCACACAAAGTTTATCCTGTGCGGTAATCGAAGCTAGGACCCCTTGCTTAGCAGTCAGGGTCACTAACCATTAGACCAACAGGCCCGCCAAATAATATGCCAATAATTAAATATGTCTGTATTTATAAATTATACAAATAATGTATATCGCTGGTCTGGAGTATTAGTATAAGCTCTGCTTAGCTAGGGAATGTTTAGCCGAGAGATGGCCGTGTGTAATTTGTCTCAAGATCTTTTTTTTTATCTATTGTTTTAGGGGCTTTTGTTCTTGTGAGAACATGTCAGCCCCGTTAAGTCACATCTAATAATAGTATTTGTATTATTAGATGTCATTTGACATGGCATTGTTACTAACAGAACCTCACTGACGCGTGAACATCCATACTAATATTATAAATGGGAAAGTGTGTCTATCTGTCTATCTGTCTGTCTGTCTGTATGTTTGTCTTTCTTTCACGGCAAAACGGAGCGACGAATTGACGTGATTTTTTAAGTGGAGATAGTTGAAGGGATGGAGAGTAACATAGGCTACTTTTTGTCTCTTTCTAACGCGAGCGAAGCCGCGGGCAAATGCTAGTCTTAAATAAAGAGGTGGCCGCAGGTGACGTAGGATTTGCTAGGACTGATGTAAATGTACCAACATCCATTTGATAGTCGGAAATAGTAAACAACATTAACATACATCATTGCTCATTCCTCCACAGTAAATAGTCTATAGACTGACCAGGTCCACAGAGAATATTCATGCACAATTTAAACGGAATCTATTCAGTAATATTATGCAAAATTTAAACGGAAACTGTCCGGTTGTGTTTGCTTGATGTTTAAACATATATTCCTATTTACATATAATACGATTTAATTTTATATATTTTTTTTTTAGTGAAATGGCCTTAAACCTTTAAACACACGTGATTAGAGACATAATAGAAAGACAATAGCAGTGCGACCGCCGGCTGTCGCTTGGTCGTTGAAAGGTTAAAGCTATTATATAACAGTATTTAATTTTTATAACAGTAGGCTCAGTAGGTGCGGCAATGTAGTTTTTTTTCACTCATCATGGGAAAAGCACACAGAGCCATAAATCTCGATTGTCATTCATAGATCTGTCCGTCTAACCGAGCGGTATCTTGTTACTCTGTTACTGTGTTGTGGAGATCTGATATGCCGCTGCAAGCAATGTACTGGTATTATTCAACTACAGACATGTTGAGAAAAGGCTAGGTAGATACCTAACGCTGAGGTATTTATTTTTAAAATTTTAGTATTATACTAAAGTAAATTCTTTATTATTTACTAGCTTTTGCCCGTGACTTCGTCCGCGTGGATTAATAGCTCCCGTTAAGGATAGCCTTCCCGTTAAGGATAGCTCCCCCAGGATAGTTTTCATCCCGGGGAATTTCCGGGATGAAAACTATCCTATGTCCTTTCTCGGGTCCCAGACTATATCTGTACCAAATTTCATTCAAATCGGTTAAGTGGTTTAAGCGTGAATAAGAGATAGACAGACAGACAGACTGAGTTACTTTCGCATTTATAGTATTAGTACGGATTCTACTAAGTTTCGCGGTTTTTCCGCGTGGATGTCAAAATTCCATCAATTATTTTAGCCTCTTTCGAAGTCCAATTTCCTAAAATCCTATCTTAGTGGATACCTACTCTTTATACCTTACAAGTGTCATGTCTCTAGGACCAACGGTTTGGGCTATGCGTTAATATACCAACAATCATTCAGTCAGTTTACCATTTAATATTGTAAATTAATAAATTGAGAGAGAGAGAAAGGGAGTCTCAAATATACGTAAAAGTTTCCTTTACTAAATTAGTAACCCATAATATAAGCCAACGATTATTCCTGACCTATTTTGACGGGGTAAAAATGTGGGCGAATAATTGACCTGTCAAATGGGTGCTAACAACTAGGGAGAGATTAGCGCCATAAATAGAAACAAGGTACCTTTTTCTGTGCACTGTAGGGGTCTTTTAAACCCGCCTCATTGGTTAGCCACTTCCCTGTTTTATGTGGATGGTTTTTTCTGCCTCATTGGTTTGGTCATTGACGGAGAGTAAGGCTATTTTAGTTTAGCTTTTAGGGTGTACGTTGTACACGTGTTTGGATTATTTTTATCTACTAGGTCTTACTAATAAGCCTTCCTTATGGGTTTTCGTCATAGTGGGCGTTCTCAAAGAAGTTTATTGATGAGATGCGCTCTCAAATCTTTCACTCCTAAAATTCTATTAGCTTTGTCTCGCGGTGTCATTCGCTTTATTACTCCCGTAAGTCGTCGCGTGATGGTATGTACCCGAAAATACCTTTCTCGATAACTGGGCTATCCGGCACAAAAAAATATTTTCAGTTAGAATCAGTACTTCTTTAGATTAGTCCTGTTCAACCAAACAAACTATACAGCTTTACGGGATAGTATCTTAAGAGTGATCAGGCGCAAAGGGCAGTCATATTGATTTTATGAGTATTTATTTCATAATAATCGAAAAGTACCTAACTGTCAAAGTAACATCGTTTATTTCTAATATACCATTTCAAAGGCACTTTAGAAAGTCAAACGTTTACAAGAACAAAAAAAAATTTGGTTGCCCATTCAAAATTTTGTAACGTATGGAGAAGAATGGTCATACTCTTCTAAAATAATTTTGTTACAATATAATATTAACTGGATGCGTGTAGACAAAGTTAGAATAAAGTGCCCCTTGGGAGAGACCTATGTCCAGCATAAGACTCACACAGACTGATGATTATTCTACAAGCCAAAGCTGTGGTCCTTCTGATAAGGTAATCTCCAGGCCCATACTTAAACGATATAGCTTAACTATGGCTTAAAAGGCATTACCTGCGAAGCGAGACGCATGAGTGAGTCGGAACGAAATTTGAAAAGGGGTTTTAATTATAAAATATAGTCCTTTGCCAAAAATAATCTTACATGTCTACCGAACCATCATTTATAATTAATTTTATTTTAATTTCATTTTAATTTCCTTGTTGGAACAGACTGTGTATATTCAGCGTTAAATTATTTCTGAAATTTCCTGTTTCACCGTCCGTATTCGTCTATTTATCCTTAATTTAAGCCATGCAAAATTCACATAAGGCCGCTTTGAGATCGTAGTAGAAAAATGTGGTCTAACTTCAAAACTAAATGCAAAAATAAGTTATTGCGTGACTGTGCATTGGAATAGAAAGAAAGAAAATATATTTATTTAACACAGCAGGGTATGACAAATCAAAACATACATACATAATGCTTAGAAATTCGTAAATAAAAGTTAATAATCCAAAAAAATACTACCATACTATCATACTTCCAAATACTTAATATAACAATAGTGTTCCCGAAAGCTGTGTCAAAAAGGAATACGCAGATAAGTTATCCAAACATTAATGTAGAAAGTTTATACAAGGTGTATTTTTTAAAATACAAAACTTTTCAGATAGACCTCGTAAATAATCATATAAAAATACTATACCTAGTCAAGTATCAATAATACTTGTTATGTTATTATTTAATGTTTTTGAGAATAACTCTCATAATAAACCTTTTTTTTTGGTGAGTGGGAAATCATCCAATGACTGCTCCCGTCCTGGGTGCGGCAGGAGTGCGTGTCAGACTCTTACTGACTAAAACCCACTCATGTTCCTTCGATTGCCCTTTATGTTCCAGGGTCACGGTAACTATTATAAACATTCCGCAACCCCGGCAAGCGTTGGGGCATGCTTTAGATCTATGAAGTTATCGTTTGTTTTTGTTTGGTGTGTGACCGCACGGTCATAATGATGGACTGGCCTAGTTTTTTGATTCGGATCGAGAATCACTAACGAAATTGGCTCCTGAAAGCATTATTGTTTAGACTCGAGAATAATAGACTCATAATCACAGAATACTGATCGTAATCATAATCATGTCTTTATTTATCTCAACATCATGGTATGTATTTTCCAGGAACAAGATAGGATATCCTATGTATTAAATATTCTATGTATCATAGTTACAAACGACTGTTTTGAAGAATCACATTTTTTATTTATTTAAGTACGACTTCCTAAGAAAGTAATAAGATTCCTCGAAAAATGAATTTGTTTCGAATGAATTATAAACAATAACTAAACAAATGAATTATAAATAATTTTGACGTCGTGATTCCTGGAAACATTTTCATTATAATAATTTTAGAAGCGATATTATCTACTTAATGTTACTTTATTTCGGCAAACGCTGATATTAAATGTAAAATGTTTCTAATATAAAATTCAAACTTGAAAAAAACCGGCCAAGAGCGTGTCGGGCCACGCTCAATGTAGGGTACCGTAGTTTCCCGTCCGTCACAATAAGTGTACCTACTTATAAGTTAAAAAAAAGGCTATTTGTTACGTTGACATACTAAGTACGCAAAAATTATTTTGTATAACCTTTTTGTCTTTTTTGTACAAAAACTGTTCTTTCTATCAAGTTCAAAATAATTTTCCTAGAAAGTCCTTATAAAGTTCAACTTTCCAGATTTTTTTCATATTTTTTAAACCTACGGGTCAAAAGTTAGAGGGGGGGGGGGGACGCTTTGATTTTTCCTTTTGGAGCGATTATTTCTGAAATTATTGACATTATCAAAAAATGATTTTAGTAAACCCCTATTCATTTTGAAATACCTATCCAACAATATATCACACGTCAGGGTTGTAATTAAAAAAAAAACCACTTCCCTATTTACATATAGGGGGGCTACCCTAATAAAACGTTTTTTTCCAATTTTTTTTTCGCACTTTGTCGGCGTGATTGATATACATATTGGTACCAAATTTCAGCTTTCTAGTGCTAACGGTTACAGAGATTAAGCGAGGACGGACGGACAGACATGGCGAAACTATAAGGGTTCCTAGTTGACTACGGAACCCTAAAAATGGCACACTCACATATAAAACACACAGCGTTGCAGCTATTCTCTAGCTGGTGAGCTGAAGACTATGACATTGACGGCTTTGCGTCAAGCGCCCTTCGAGGTTAGAAAAGGACGCACGCTGGTGAGAGAAAGAGACAGGTATAAAATCACAACATTGTCACACTATCTATAAAATAGTTTATCGACATTGGTCAAGTCTTTCTTCTTTTTCACTTCTTCTTCTGAGGTTCTTCTTCTTTGAAAAATCTATTAAAAACAGCAGTAGTTCATACAAATCCGTAGCGTAGTTTCAGAGATTGAAGCATACATAGAGATAGACCTACAATGGAAAGCAGCTTTGTTTTATACTAAGTATAGTGATTCATAATACCTAATCCGTTTCAGGTTATAACTTACCAATTAATTTTCCCATAAAACTGGAACACCCGAAAGGTTGTTCCAAACAACCCTAAAATGTACGTGTTATTGTTCCGTTTGTTTATTAATTTCCGCGTAGGCGGCACCGCTTCAATTAAGTAGTAATTATACTTGGGAAATGTAATTTTCCGAGTAAAAACCTTGACTTAATGTCCTTTCACTCTTGAGTTTCACAAGAACAATTACAAGCCGATATTATAATAATATTTACCAAAATCTACTTTACTGGCGTACCTACTAATTACAAGAAAATTTAATATTAAAATAATTACGTCTGCCACGTCACGCGGCAAAGGGTAACCTATAACTAATCTAAGTTAACAAAGCCCTGTAATTAAAACTTTGGTTTTAGATGAGAACAATCGGTCGCCCGCGGCATTCGTTCCTGTAATTATTCTCTTGAAATGGTAATGAAGTAAGTACTTAGAACGTTTTGCAAAATAGATCGAAAATTAAGATTTTATAAGACAAGGGACTCGGGTGTGCGTGACCAGGGACAAAGTGTCAGATACTGGCCACTACATGTCGATGCTGCTGTCCTGGTAGGCATTAGTCACATTGACAACGATGTAGATATTTTTTGTGTAGAGTTGGCGTGATGGCCCAATGGTTAAGGCGCCTGCTTCTTGTGTGAGGGTTTGTGGCGAATCCGAGCGAGTACCAATGTGACTTTTTCAATTTATATATGCTTTCTAAAGTTTATATTGGATATCACTAACATCTCGTGTCTCGAAAAGCACAGATTTCAGTGAATATTTGAAAAAAAAAAGTTTACCTTTTTAGTCCAATCGTTCTTTAATTTAACACTTTGTTATACATTTTCATTAGAGTATGTTGATAGATAACAGCGGTTCGTTTAAATTTCATTAAGGATTTATTTATTCAATTCAAGATAAAAAGGTAGATTTAGCAAAGAATATAGTATTTTTAGGGTTCCGTACCTCAAAAGGTAAAAACGGAACCCTTATAGGATCACTTTGTTGTCCGTCTGTCCGTCCGTCCGTCCGTCTGTCAAGACCCTTTTTCTCAGAAACGCGTCGAGATATCAAGCTGAAATTAATATCACATACTCAAATCTGCTGTCTCTCAAAGCAGTGAAAAAATCAAGTTTCTAAATCAACGCAATAAAAAGATACGGTGGTTTATATTGCATATTTGGACATTTACAAGAAAAGCAAAACCTATAGGGTACTTCCCATTGACCTAGAATCATGAAATTTGGCAAGGAGCAAGGTCATGTAGCACAAGTAAAGGGAAAACTCCGAAAACTGTAAATTTGTAGTTAGTTCACATCAGGCGTCCGTTTGTCCGTCCGTCTGTCAAGAACCTTTTTCTCAGGAACGCGTCGAGATATCATGCTGAAATTAGTATCACATACTCAGATCTGCTATCTCTCAAAGCAGTGAAAAAATCAAGTTTCTAAATCAACGCAATTAAAAGATACGGCGGTTTATATAGCATATTTAGACATTTTCAAGGGAATCAAAACTCAAAACCTATAGGGTACTTCCCATTGACCTAGAATCATGAAATTTGGGAAGAAGCAAGGTCATGTAGCACAAGTAAAGGGAAAACTCCGAAAACCGTAAATTTGTAGTTAGTTCACATCAGGCGTCCGTCTGTCCGTCCGTCAGTCAAGAACCTTTTTCTCAGGAACGCGTCGAGATATCAAGCTGAAATTAATATCACATACTCAAATCTGCTATCTCTCAAAGCAGTAAAAAAATCAAGTCTTTAAATCCACGCAATAAAAAGATACGGCGGTTCATATTGCATATTTAGACATTTTCAAGGGAATCAAAACTCAAAACCTATAGGGTGCTTCCCATTGACCTAGAATCATGAAATTTGGCAAGAAGCAAGGTCATGTAGCACAAGTAAAGGGAAAACTCCGAAAACTGTAAATTTGTAGTTAGTTCACATCAGGCGTCCGTCTGTCCATCCGTCTGTCAAGAACCTTTTTCTCAGGAACGCGTCGAGATATCAAGCTGAAATTAATATCACATACCTACTCAGGTCTGCTATCTCTTAAAGCAGTTAATAAATCAAGTTTCTAAATCCACGCAATAAAAAGATACGGTGGTTTATATTGCATATTTGGACATTTACAAGGAAATCAAAACCTATAGGGTACTTCCCATTGACCTAGAATCATGAAATTTGGCAAGAAGCAAGGTCATGTAGCACAAGTAAAGGGAAAACTCCGAAAACCGTAAATTTAAAGTTAATTCACATCCGTCCGTCCTCCCGTTCGTCCGTCTGTCAAGACCCTTTTTGTCAGAAACGCGTCGAGATATCAAGCTGAATTTAATATCACATACTCAGGTCTGCTATCTCTTAAAGCAGTAAAAAAATCATCAAGTTTCTAAATCAACGCAATAAAAAGATACGGCGGTTTATATTGCATATTTAAAAATTTTCAAGGGAATCAAAACCTATAGGGTACTTTCCATTGGCCAAGAATCATGAAATTGGGCAAGAAGCAAGGTCATATATCACAAGTAAAAGAAAAACTCCGAAAACCGTAAATTTAAAGTTAATTCACATCCGTCCGTCCTCCCGTTCGTCTGTCTGTCAAGACCCTTTTTGTCAGAAACGCGTCGAGATATCAAGCTGAAATTAATA
Source organism: Athetis lepigone (assembly GCA_033675125.1). Lineage (NCBI taxonomy): Eukaryota > Metazoa > Arthropoda > Insecta > Lepidoptera > Noctuidae > Athetis > Athetis lepigone. The sequence continues at coordinate 2,423,941 of CM066236.1, read as the reverse complement.
TCACATACTCAGGTCTGCTATCTCTTAAAGCAGTAAAAAAATCATCAAGTTTCTAAATCAACGCAATAAAAAGATACGGCGGTTTATATTGCATATTTAGAAATTTTCAAGGGAATCAAAACCTATAGGGTACTTTTCATTGACCAAGAATCATGAAATTGGGCAAGAAGCAAGGTCATATATCACAAGTAAAAGAAAAACTCCGAAAACCGTAAATTTAAAGTTAATTCACATCCGTCCGTCCTCCCGTTCGTCCGTCTGTCAAGACCCTTTTTGTCAGAAACGCGTCGAGATTAACGGAACCCTCGTTGCGCGAGTCCAACTCGCACTTGACCGGTTTTTTTATAGGTGCTGGAACTTTAAATTTTCGAGTTAAGTACCAAATTACTAAACGATAATGCTACGGTTTCTTTAAAATTTTATTTACCTTCGAATTTTTACCGAAAGAAAAATCTGTCTCTTTAAATCCCTCTTTAAATCAACACTATACAGGGTGGTCCAGAATAAAGCCCACTATTAATTCACAAAAAAATCTTTGACCACGTGGAATCATCAAGTCACGCGTTTCTTGCAATTTTAGTCACCATGAGTCAGTGCATGGTAGAACATCCCACCTTGTTCAGAGTACAATTTGATTAATGGAGTATCTCGTTGTGTCCTCTCACTTAGTTATTTAAATGCAGCTATCATAATCATGCAAAAAGATTTTTCCCAAACTTTATTTTATAAGTGAAGATTAAATTACTTACACCTAACCAATATCCAGTTTTCTACATCACTAAAACAATTTATGACTGCAGATTGAAGTCACGTCCAATCGCTCGCCAGTCCGTGCCATATACATTGAGCTATCGTCACTTTAAAATTTATCTTGTTCGGAGCGGCCAACGGAAAACAGCACTAAAGATTTATTAACCGTCAATTTCCTAGCGCCCCGGTATTCCGATCATAACTTCATTTGTCTATCCGGGTCTGTCGATATCAACGGACGGCAATATGGATGACTCTGGTTTTTGGACACAACTAGATTTTAGGGTTCAGTTGATAACCAGCGTCAGGCAACGTAGTTGTGGTGGCATTTATGCTGAACAGATTTTCTTTATTATTGTATTTATATTTAGTGTGTCTGTGCATGCCAAATAAATATTTTTCTTTCTTTCTTTCTTTCAAGCTTTTGCCTGAGACTTTTTACGATTTGAAGAGGATTAAACATAAACTTAATATTATAAATGGAAAAGTGTCTGTCTGTTTGTCTGTTTTTCACGGCAAAACGGAGCTACGATTTGACGTGATTTTAACTTCAACTCTTAATGAATGGCCTTTGTTTTTTTAAGTGAAGATAGTTGAATAGATGGAGAGTGACATAGGCTACTTTTGTCTCTTTCTAAAAAGAGTGAAGCCGTGGTCAAAAGCTTGTATTTAAATAAAATTGTGAACTGACAAAGTGACCGGGTGATATATAAATAAAAAAAAATAAAAAAAATCTTTATTGGAACTAAAACAGTACATTTACAGGTTGATTGTGAACGATAATAGCCACATTAGTTAAAAACTGTGTCGTAGCCACAAACGCCCACCTCCGAGACGGAGACGGCAGCGTTCCAGTTAAATCTAAACTAGCATTACTTACAAAATAAAAAAATAAAAATGAAGAATACAAAATAAAGAAGTTGTGTTGAGTTTGTATGAGTAGCGTTGTATGTGTGTGTCAATGTGTAAGTGTGTGTGAATGTGTAAGTGTGTGTGTCTGCTTGTAAATGTGTGTGTGCGTAGATCGTGAGTATGTGATAATACGGAAGGAAAGTCATACACTGGAAATACTTAGGGTTTGACCAAAGTCTCCAACTCTTCGTAGGTGAGGGTGCAAAGCCAATCATTTGTTAGTTTCTTGCAGTCCCGGGAAGAGGAAGAATAAATATCAAGTTTTTCATTGACTCTATTATATAGTACTGATCCAAAGAAAACAACAAAGATATCAACGCATAGCCCAAACTGCTGATCCTAGAGACGTGAAACTTGAAAGGTTTGTTACTTGTGAAGAGTAGGTATCCATAAAAAAGAGTTTTCCGGAAAGTCATCCCCTGAAGGGCTAAAATAGTGGATGAAAATTCGACATCCACATGGGTCAAGCCCAGGCGAAAGCTAGTTAATAATAATATGTTGTTGTTACAATAATTTATGATAATTTCAGCCTATAACTGTCCTACTGCAGGGCAAAGGCCTCTTCTCATACAGAGAAGGCACGAGCATTGATCACCACGCTTGCTCAAGGCGGATTGGCGATTTCGGACTTATATTCACTACAAGTCCAGGTTTCCTCACGATGTTTTCATTCACCGATGTCTATGATGTCCAAGATAATCTTTAGAAACTATATATATATGAATTGAAAAAGTCACATTGGTACTTTCGAACCCGAAACCTCTTGCATGAGAGGCGGGCGCCTTAACCACTAGGCCATCACGACATTATCATTCAATATCATTAGAAAATATCTTGAGGAATCTAGACTTACAATAACTGTAAGTCTGAAATTGCCTATTTGCCTTGTACAGAAGACCTTAAAAAAATAATAGGCTGTATAGTTTTTGAAATAAGACTGGTTCATTTATTCAGGGTTTATACAAGGTTCGACTTATTGTTCCTAAATGATAAACAAAGATTTGCCAAAAGTTAGTGAAATGGGATTCTAAAGTAAATAACTAATGCCTAGTCTAAGATCCTAGATTATTTAAACGTACGTCATTTGTCAGAGGAATATATATGTCAATAATGGTGTGTGTACTTGATTGATTCAGTGCTGGACCCTTCTTCAGATGGCCATACTTCCATACTAATATTACAAATGCAAAAGTAACTCGGCCCTGTCTGTCTGTCTGTCTGTCTTTTCTTAACGCCTAAACCACTGAACCGATTTGAATTAAATTTGGTACAGATGTAGTCTGTAACCCGAAAAAGCCCATATAATAGTTTTGATTCCGGAAACCCTCCGGGAATGGAAACGAAGTCGCGGGCAAAAGCTAATTAGTATATGTATAGTTCAAAAGATATAGAATTAGACGTTACTGTGAGTAAATTCATGACCATTGTAAAGCAAATATGATGAACTCACTTTCCCCCGCGGTTTCAACCGCATTTTTTATTACTAATCTGCTCCCATAGGTTGTAGCGTAATGATATAGCCTGCTTTCATTGATAAAAGGGCTACCCAAGCCAACATTTTTTTCCGAATCGGACCCCTGCTTTTAGAGATTATCTCTTTCAAACAAATAACAAACTTCACTTCTTAACAGTGTAGATAATTATATGCTTTAATATTTCCAAAATCTACATTAAGCCTTGGATGCAAGATTCTGCAATCATCATTTATTGAAGATAATTTAGTGGAGGAACAAAACACGTGTCGAGTAGAAATTATGGCATTTTATTTACGGCATCCTACTAATATTATAAATGTGAAAGTTTGTATGTGTGTGTGGATATTTGTTACTCTTTCACGCAATAACTGTAAAGAATACGTTGTTTTATTTTATTCCTGTAACTTTTCTTTTTTCTTACACCTACTATGTTTTATCTCTGCATCACCCTAAGGTAGATTGATAGAAAATGCCTAAAGCATTAAGTCCGCCTATGTACGGTGTTCGTACATTAAGTTCTTTAGATAAATAAGAAATGAGTCTGATTTTAATTAAACTTTATAGTGATTTAGCATATACATCAAAATAACACACATAAAAGTCAAAAGTCAAATCGTTTATTTCCATTAGACCATGAAGGCACTTTGGAACGTCAATTACATTAAAATATTTGATTCTAATTGCCCATTCCAAAAAGTTGCTTATATGGAGAAGAATGGGCAAGAAACTCCATATGTACTCTTTTAAAATAAATATGTTACAATTAATTATATACATGATTACATTCTGTAAAGTAAAAATGAATACAAAGTCAAAGTAAAGAATCTACGTTAAAAATACATTATTTTCAAAAAACAAATATTTAGAAATGGAAGCTATATATCATATTTACGAGGTATATAGTTTTACATTTACAAATATCGAAATGGTAGACGACCACTCTCAAACAAATAACTGAATTAGTGTGTGAGCCAACGCAATCTACAACAAAATGAGGAGATATAATTATATTTATATACCCAACTATGTGAAAAATATACGTATTTATGGTAAATATATTCAGAAAAATATGTATGTAACCAGTTTGATTTTGTGTTCACTGCGAATTGTCCTATGGGGCAGGACTAGCAACCTTCCAAGCATTTTTATCATGAATATAATCTTTTAATTTATAATATGCTTGTTGAAATAGTCCTTTTGATATATGTTTTAAATTTCCTTTCATTTAATTTTAATATTTCACAAGGAATTTTGTTGTAACATTTAACACAGTACCCCATGAAAGAAGTTTTTACTTTTGACAGTCTAAAATAAGGTTCAGCTATTTTATCTTTATTCCTAGTATTAAAATTATGTCTATCACCTACTTTACTAAACATGTGCTGGTTTTTTCTTACATACATAATATTTTCATAAATAAATTGGCAAGGCACCGTCAAGATATTAATTGTTTTAAACAATTCCCTAAGTGATTCGCGGTGACGTAAATCATAAATGGCTCTGACGGCTCTCTTTTGCAAGATAAAAATAGACTCAATGTCAGCAGCCCTACCCCACAGTAAAATACCATATGACATAATACTGTGAAAGTAGCTAAAATAAACCAATCGCGCAGTTTCGACATCTGTCAACTGTCGTATCTTTCTAACAGCATAAGCAGCTGAGCTTAGCCGTTTAGCAATAGATGTTATGTGAGGCCCCCATTGCAATTTCTCGTCTAGCGTGATTCCCAGGAAAACTGTTTGTTTAACAAATTCTAGTTTTTCGCTATTCAACATGATGTCGCATTCGCTACTTCTAACGTTAGGCAGAATGAATCTAATACATTTAGTTTTTTTCTCATTAAGTACCAAATTATTTACGGTAAACCAATTTTGAACCTGAAGAATAGAGTTATTTACGTCGTCAAAATTTTGTGCGCGTCTATCTATTTTAAAAATTAATGAAGTGTCATCTGCAAATAACACCATTCCGGGTTGAGTTTGTAATAATTGAGGCAAATCGTTTATATAGACTAGAAATAGAAATGGACCTTGAGGTACGCCCATAGACATTTTAGACCCAGATGAGTTCACGCCGTTTATCTGGACTTTAACCTGTCTATCCTTTAAGTAAGATCTTAATAACCCTAGAGATGTTTTTCTAACTCCGTAGTGCTCCAGTTTCAACAAAAGTGTTTCATGGTCAACGCAATCGAACGCCTTTGAGAGGTCGCAAAAGATTCCAATGGCATCTTGCGCTTTCTCCCAGGCGCTGAAAATGTTCTTTATAAGGGTGACGCCATTTGCATCGAGCTCAATGAGCTCGCTCCACAGATGCGCCATTTTGAAAATCGAGCTCATTGAGCGCGCTCCACAGACAAGGGGTTAATGAGGGTGACATATATAGTATGAACTAAAGAATGATTAAATTTTTCTAATTTTTAGATGTGGTAGGCCTAAACCTTATTTGTGTTTTTTGTTTTGGTATGTAGGCCATAAAAGTTATTGTTTGACCACTGTGGTCTGAGGGCAGCTTGTTTATTATTTCTTTATGTAAGTACTCACAATTACAAAAAAATATTATCAATACAAGTGGCAGAGGAAGCTGTCACTCTGGTTGGTTCGATGAACACATTTGACAAATTAAATGAATTAAAAAGACCCAATAGTCTTATACTATTGGAGTTATTTTCTAATAAATTTATATTAAAGTCACCACATACAATTATTGATTTGCTGCTTGTACTTACTTTTTTTAACACATCTTCCATTACCGAATCAAACATATTTAAATTCTGATAGTTTGGGGGTCTGTATACACATACAATAATATGCTGATCAAGCTCAACACAGGACAACTCAATAGTGTGTTCAACTAGTCATAGGCTAGATATCATCTCGCTATGACCGATGAGAGCAGAGCAGTAACCAAAAATATAACATAATGCTTATGCTTATTTTTGCGAGCGGGAGAGCGTTGATGTATCTTGCATCCAAGCTTGATTTATGTTCTGGCGGGAGTTAATCTATATAACCATATTTGCATAACAAATAATTGTATCTAACTTGCTTACGTTCAAAATAATCAATAGTTCAATTTTCATTATGGTAATAATTAGTCTATAATACCATAATCAGAAATCAATACCACCATAAATCTTCGAACACACGTGATTCAAGAAAGACGACGCCCAAGCGACAGCCGGCTGTCGCTTGGGCGTCGAAAGGATAAAGTCATATCACAGACAGACAAACCAAAACAGCTGGTGAAACTATAAATATAACTTGTTTTTGAATTGATATGGATTGTAATAGTCTGAAATGAACGTTAACAATAATAAATAACTTTTCCTAGTATAGGTACAGGTTTTTTGGGCCCTGGAAGAAAATACCTTAAATCGTTGAGATAGATTACTTTACTCGAAGGAAACATTCCTTTACTTTTTTTTCTTCCAGGGCCCATTTAAACATTCCACCTCGTATATACCACGAAACTCTAAAAAGCAACACAACTGTAAAGCTCCCTTTTAAACCTGTCACCATATCATGACAGTTTCACGATGACAAAGGTCTGACTGCCCCGGGATCTTGGTATATGAGTAACATGGCTTAGATATTAACATAACACAGCAGATCGCTTGTATATCCCGAGGGGCTAGGCCTAAGGGGGGGAGGGGGGGATGTACTCCCACGTATTACTTGTTATGCTTGCTATAACTCCTACACTATAAAATAGTCTTATTGTCATTTATATATTATATACTAGCTGCTGCCCGCGACGTTGTCTGCGTGAAGGCTTCAGCTCCGCCGCCGTAGGTGATAGCGTGATAATATGTAGCTTATAATTATGTTGACCTGACCTCTTAGTAATATTCATGCAAAATTTTAAGTAAATCCATGCAGTCCTTTTAGAGATTAGCCCAGACATACATACAGACAAACAAACAACAAAAGATATTTAACGTTCTCTCAAATTTAAACGGTTGGTTCGAAAAAAAAACATGATGGTAGTCCTTGGATTGAACCTTAAAAGAAAGCTAAGTATAACGGCTCAGATGAAATCGTTGTTAAATTGTTAATGCGATGTGTTTCGTTATGGAATCCTAGTCTGACACGCGCTTGACCAATTTTTTCTACATTCCACGATATAAAAAAATATTAACGATTGTGAATTGTTACAAAACTTCTCTGTAAACTACGTTTGTAGTTTTGCTCTCAGCAGCCTAAATATACAGAGAATCAGGACTCGTGTTGTGACGCGGGAGCAAGCGACGTACAGCTGCCCGTGTGAGAAGCAGCTCGTCCTGAAGTCGACACCCGCAGCCTTCAGCGTCTGCCCCTGCGACTTGTTGATAGTCATGGCGAACTCACTCACTCACAGGGAACTGCACGCGCTTGAATTGGAAGGGAGTTTAGGAATCCTACGGGATAATGTGTGGAGTGTTTATGGACGTATAAACTACTTCGTTTCCCTCAATTTCCGAGAGAATGCGTTCGTTGATGTCTGCAACTTGATCATTTTTGGGTGTTAAAATGGCTCGCTGTCACACCCAAGAATTCTATTGGTTTGGTATTCGACTGATGTCCCCATGCACGCAACAAATGAGTTCTTCTAAGAAGGCCACCACTCTACCGAGGGACTCTGGGAGCAGCACCTGTTCACCTCTTTCCTAGAGTGGTAGAGTGCCTTCGCTGAGACTTAGAAGGACATCTGAGAATTCTTGAGCACGTGGATTGCCACCGAGCTGAGCTCGCATATTGATGGTTAAGCGCGGCCTATGAATTTGTGACCACAACGAATATCGTTTCAACGAAGCATTCGCCTCATCAGCCCTAGACCCCCGCGTCACCACAGGGAGTGTTTGCCGGAAATCGCCACTGAACAGAACTGTAACACCACCCATCAAGTGTTCATTCCTGCGGTTGTCCTGCAGAGTTCTTTCTGTTCACGGCCTCCACTGCTTTCCTATTAGCCATCGTGCACTCATCCCATACGATCAGAGAGCAATCCCTGAGCACATGTCCCTTGTCACTGTTACGGGATACCCCACAACAGGCATTTCGGCGCTTTCTCAATCTATGGGTATTTTGAACATGGCATGCGCTGTTTTGCCACCAGAAAGCAGTGTAGCAGCGATTCCTGACGATGCTACAGCAATGGCAATTTTGCCTTGCGTCCTGACCTCTGCAAGGATACCAGTGATAATGAATGTTTTCCCTGTTCCATCAGGAGCATCCAGGAAAAAAGTTTTAACCTGGTCGAGCCCAATGCTTTCCAGAACAGTGTCATATATTTGTTTTAGCTCTGAGGTGAACCTAGGCCCGTATTAATAGACGTCACTCAACTCCGAGACACTCTCTAGTCTCTTGCTGTCCTTGTCATTCTAAAGGGAAAAAATAAGGACAGCAATAAACTTGAGAGCGTCTCAGAATTGAGTGACGTCTATTAATACGGGCCCTAGTGACGTGGTTATTTCGGATAGTGGTCATTAAACCCGAATCGTAATTGGTTTCGGCGGTGTACTCCCGATTTCCACGGTCTTGATGTGGTAATGATCTGAGAGCTCGCAACCCGTACTCTACCAGTGGTTTACCGCCGATTGAAATGACCACATCTTGAAGTGAACTGAGACGGGTGTTCAGCATGCGTTTATCAGTTGCTTCGATTTCACCTTCAGAAGCACGCCTCAAAGCTCGTAAAAAGTCCTCGAACAGAAGATGGCGGTACTTCTCCCACAAAGCTACCGGGTTCGCAACTCCACAAAACACCGAAATGACGGCAAACAGATGACGCATGCGACTGGGACTGTCATCATCATCATCATCATCATAATTAGGTTTACAACGACATGAACATTTATATTACTGACAAAGCAATAATCACACAGATAAATACCGAACAAAAATATTAACAGTCAAAGTTTAAGAAATGATCATCATCATTGAACCGACTTTAAATAAAGTAGGTTCTCTGTTCGACTTGTTTGTATGCATGTTTCCCCGCCTTCATCGAGTGGTACCTCCACTCGATAAAGGCTGCTCCCGGAAAATGTGTGGAAAATGAAGCTCCCAGCTTAAGTTATTTTATACATTGAAATCAGTGATAGCTTTGATTGCCACATCAGATCTATCTAACCTTCGATCTTATAAACCAGAAAATGCCTATCAGACCGAACAACTTTGCTAAGACGTCATTCTTATTTAATGTGTTATGGTGTAGTTGGGTGCTTGGGGTTCCACGTTAGGTGTTGGTTCTAGGTCTTCAATATTATGCATCAACAGAGAGTGCTCATCAGGCTGAACAACTCTTGCTAAGACGTCATTCTTATATATGTTCGTTATAGTGTACGTAGCCGGGCTCATGGAAGTCTACAACAGGTGTTCCAGATCTTCAATTTGTATACGTCAACAGAAAGTGCTCATCAAGCTGAACAACTCCTGCTAAGACGTCATACTTATATATGTTATAGTTAGCTGGGCTCATGGAGTTCCACCTCAGCTGTTCCAGATCTTCATATTTATTCTTTCAACAGAAACTGCTTATCACGTGAAGCAATTTTTGCTATGATACCATTTTTGTATCTCTTATAGTTAAGCTGGTCTGTTGCGGTCCTGCACCAGAAGTTCAAGTTTCCAGGATAAATTATAGCCTATATGACGCCCAGACTTAATACCTATACAACAAAAAAAAAACATTGAAATCCGTTGAGTAATTCCGAAGATAGCTGCAGCCCGCGACGTCGACAGCGTGAAGCCTCCAGGTCCTCCCCCGTAGGTGATAGCGTGATAATTTGTAGCCTATGTTTTGACCCGACCTCTTAGTAATATCCCTGCAAAATTTTAACTAAATCCATGCAGTACTTTTTGAGTTTATCCCGGACATACATACAGACAAACAAACAAACAAACAAACAAACAGACAAACAAACAAACAGACAAACAGACAAACAGACAAACAGACAAAAATTCTAAAAACTATATTTTTGGCTTCGGTATCGATTGTAGATCACGCCTCAAGTATTCTTTTAAAAAAATATTCAATGTACAGTTTCGACTTTCCTACGATTTTATTATATGTATATTTAACTAGTATGACTAAGGGCTTGTTTCACGACCTAACAATAGACGTCTATTTTCCACATTTGTTAGAAACTAGCTTTTGCCTAATAAAAGTCAATAACTTTTACTCGTAGTTGAAGTGTTACGTGTTATGTCGCCTTTGTTTTATACTGTTGTATAAACATAATTATAACTAAATTCATAAAACCTTTTAACCGAATTCAGAAGTTTTTGCCTGAATAAGTATTTTATTTTATTCTATTTGATTTTATTTTATTGTATTTCATTTTATCTGTTTTTTTTTTTATTTCATTTGTCTCTATTTAATTTTAATTGATGTATTTATTTTATTTGCTTTTAATCGATTTAGTGAGTATAAATTTAATTTGATTTGGATTAACTTCAAGAATTTGATTCAATCAAATAATTCAGTTTAATTAAATTTATTTCAATCCAGTTTAAATTCAATTCAATTTAATTTGATTTATTTTATTCTGTTTTGATTAGTGGTGCAATTTTAGTTGAGTTGACTTTTTTATATTGTGTTTTTATTTTATATTACATTTCCTTGCAACGACAAAGTTATGTAAACCTGTAATTGGTGTATGAATTAGCTCTAGTTCCATAGACATCTCATTGCCATTGTTAAATGCATCCACTGTTGGTTTACTTTTTAATCTAATATATAAAATTCTCGTGTCACAGTTTTCGTTGCCATACTCCAACGAAACGGCTCTACCGATTTCCACCAAATTTTATATGCATATTCAGTAGGTCTGAAAATCGGCTACTATCTATTTTTCATACCCCTAAGTGACCCCATTTTTAACGCGGGTGAAACCGCGGGAGGCAGCTAGTAAATTAATAAATAAATCTGTACCTTCAGTGAAAAGTGATATAAGTGAAAAATCATAGTTTTGAGTAATTTAAGGTTAAAGATTTTAAAAAATCTCGTTATTTTTCTAACGTTCTAAAATATAAAACGATATGTGGTACGTGTAGATAATATTTTAAAGATAATAAAGAGCTTGGTTTGAATATATTATTTTGCACGGAATTTAAGTAATTAGTAAAAATAGCCAGTTATATCACCGTACACTATAGTTTTTTTTGCTTATTTTTGTGTATTTAAATCTATAATGAAATGAATTATTTTACACATTTAGTAACCGTTTTGTGTGAAATGTTATAAGGGTTGTGTTTTGACATGTTTTGCCTGCAAATAGTTGCTGTGAGAAAAAGTCGTAAAACTAATATGATCATTTTGATTATCAGCAACCATTTTTTATTGTTTTATTTAAAATTCCTACGTAAATATTCAATTGTACCCCTAAACACCAATGTATTTTTCAAACTAGTAAGTGATTAATGCTACAAGCTAGAATTTATTGTGATACATTTTGTTTACATCGAAGTGTTTATTGATACAAGTAATAAGTATTTTCAAACGTTTTTGTCATAGAAAGGGTAATTTCTAGCAGAGCGTCAGCGTCAGTGTGACATGAAAATGTATGGACGGTGGCACTCAGCGGCTGACGTGGCGTCACGGCCCAGTACCGCCATCCATACATTATCATTTCGCACTGACGCTGATGCTTGGCTCGATTTTCCACCTTAAAAGAAAGAAGAGCAGATAGAACCAGGGCTCGGAAACTGGTTACTTAACCGGTTTCCGGGTTTTATTTGATAGGGTCCCCCACCACCCTTGCTCGCACAGTTTGAAGAACAAATTGATAAAATGTAGCCAGGAAAAAAGTTAGGCCCACTAGCTGATTTTTGTTTTTGAGATACACAGAAACTGCTATACGGTTTTTTTTATAAAACCTCGCAAATATAGTATACATGCAATAATAAATTAATGTAATTCATTACAAAATGTTTATAAGACGTACAAGCATACGTGCAATGAAACTACACCAGGAAAGAGCAAAGATACCTATGTTTTGATTAAAAGTATTGTTGACAATTGATTAACAACAACGTCTACATCCCTATTATACCTACTGAATACTCAGTTAGCATTTAATAAATAAGAATTAAAATACATTGTTAGGCTACCTATATATTTGGGCACGCCGTAATAGCAGCGGTAAGACCCCTCTTTTGGGCACGCCGTGATAGCGGCGGTAAGACCCCTCTTTGAGGAGTGGCTGGAGAGGCGTCATGGCACTCTCACGTTTCGCTTGACATAGGTTCTCACCGGACATGGTCAGTTCGGGAGGTTCCTGTGTCGGATTCGAGCGGAAGCGACGCCTGGGTATCACCACTGCAGTAACGGTCGCCTGGAGGACACGGTCGAGCACACAGTGGAGGTGTGCCGCGCATGGGCGGAGCATCGACGTGTCCTCGTAGAGGCGATCGGCGGCGGTGACCTCTTGCGCCCGGCGATGGTTCAGGCCATGCTTCGGGGCGAGACGGAATGGGATGCCGTCGCCTCCTTTTGCGAAGCAGTTATGCTAGTGAAGGAGGCGGCGGCGCGCGAGAGGCAACGACGAGCCTCTCGCCCCGGACTAAGACCCAGGCGAAGACGTCGAGAGTCGCAAGACGACTACCGGCCACCGTAGGCGCGGTTCTGCGGATGGCGAGCGATGGGTAGCTCGCCGCCTGGCTAGGACCAGGACCACGTAGACGGCGCGTTAGTGTTCCACGCGCGCCTCAAAGAGAAAGAGTCAGCACAGGAAGGGGCCCAACAGGGCCAACGCCTGCCGGGGTTGCGGAATGTTTATAACAGTTACCGTGACCCTGGAACATAAAGGGCAATCGAAGGAACATGAGTGCGTTTTAGTCAGTTAGAGTCTGACACACCCTCCCACCGCACCCAGGACGGGAGCAGTCATTGGATGATTTCCCACTCACAAAAAAAAAAGACCCCTCTTTGAGGTGTGGCTGGAGAGGCGCCACGGCGCTCTCACGTTTCGCCTGACACAGGTCCTCACCGGACATGGTCAGTTCGGGAGGTTCCTGTGTCGGATTCAGGCGGAAGCGACGCCTGGGTGTCACCACTGCAGCAACGGTCGCCTGGAGGACACGGTCGAGCACACGGTGGAGGTGTGCCGCGCATGGGCGCACCATCGACGTGTCCTCGTAGCGGCGATCGGCGGCGGTGACCTCTCGCGCCCGGCGCTGGTTCAGGCCATGCTTCGGGGCGAGACGGAATGGGATGCCGTCGCCTCCTTCTGCGAAGCAGTTATGCTGGTGAAGGAAGCGGCGGCGCGCGAGAGGCAACGACAAGCCTCTCGCCTCGGACTAAGACCCAGGCGAAGACGTCGAGAGTCACAAGACGACTACCGGCCGCCGTAGGCGCGGTTCTGCGGATGGCGAGCGATGGGTAGCTCGCCGCCCGGCTAGGACCAGGACCGCGTCGACGGCGCGTTAGTGTTCCACGCGCGCCTCAAAGAGAAGGAGTCAGCACAAGAAGGGGCCCAACAGGGCCAACGCTTGCCGGGAATGCGGAATGTGTATAGTAGTCACCGTGACCCTGGAACATAAAAGGCAATCGAAGGAACATGAGTGGGTTTTAGTCAGTAAGAGTCTGACACGCCCTCCCGCCGCACCCAGGACGGGAGCAGTCATTGGATGATTTCCCACTCACCAAAAAAAGGCTACCTATATTATTATTAATAATATCATAATAGTCTGTTTTACGATTAGTAAGTTCGAAAATTAGGTATTCTTTTTATAAATTAATTAATATTGTTTTAAAATAGGTATTTATAAAATACTGTATAATATGACAATATTATTGAATTCTTAAATCAATATAAAATACGTCATGTTCTTTGTAAACATTTAAATATCAAAATTGTTACACAATACGCATACGACGCATCTGTCCTGACGAGACTAAGAATCCCGCATCGCCTGCGCTCTTTCCATGCGCCCCGCGGGGAAGTAGGGAGTGGGGTGCGTAAGAGCTGCGCGAACTTGTATCACTGTGTACTACGTATTTTTTTGCTAATAATTAGTTCTAAAACGCAATGCAGTTTTGATTCTACTATATTAGTATCATTATTCACGTAATCATATGTCCTATTTCCCTTATGTTCTTATTAATTCAATTAATATTCAATTTGTAATCACATCAAAATTGGCTACATAAATTACGTGTAAATTGTTTGATTAGCAGTTGTATCATTAGTCACATATTTTTATGAAAATAAATTTGTGTTTGTATGGTTCATGTACAAATGTAACACTTTTCACTAGAATGTATTGTTTCAATTTTTTAATGTAATGTGATAGGATTTCATTTGTATCACTTTGGATTAATTGAAGTAAAAGCTTTCGGTTCGCGTAAGATGTGGTAACTCGAGTCGTATTAAAATACATTTTAGAAATATAAATATCGGTTCGGAGCACTTTGGTATTAATCAAACAGTATTATTTTACACAATAATTTCAATAAAAAATAGCTTACTTATATCAATGTACACAAAAAAATCTCATTCATTTTCAATCTTATAACAACGGGAATAAAATAGAAAAATTAAGTTAATTTTTTTTTAATAAGTTTAATCAGAGAATATAAAAACCGATCTGGGTCGACATGTATCACTTTTCACTGAAGGTACAGAAATAAGTAACATACATCCATCTATCCTAAAAATCTATCACATTTTTAAGAAAGTTTCTACATATTAGGATAGAGATGCATTACAGCTCAAAATACATAGTATCCACAGCCATATTATTCAATCAAAACCCAAACTTGACCACAAAAAAACACGGCGAAATAACAAAAGAAATACCATAATAAACGGAATCGAAGCAATTCACCATTATTCGTTCATTTGAACGATTCTTTTCATAACCTGAATAAGAAAAATAAATTGTTGTTCGTTATATTTCGTGTAATGTTTGTAAATAATCCAATTCTTATGATAACAAAATGATCTTTATTTTGCTTTAATTACTTAAAACACTGAAGCATAATTGTTTTTTTTTTGGTTTCTTTGAAGAAAGTCGGAAAGATACCAATCAAATACGAGTCGGACTCGTTGAGGGTTCCGTATACGCGTAATTATTCAAATTAAGTGATGTAAAAGCAAATCACGACTTTCGTTTATTTTTTTTACTTGTGCTATTGGACAATGCCACTTGCTAAATAGTATGTTTCTAAATCAGCAGGAAGTAACTTACAGGTTTTAATTTCGGGTAATACAGGGTTTAAATTGCCAAATCCCTTCATTAAATTGACATACAAGTTTGAATTTATTCTTGCTTCAAAAAAAAAAGGCAGATATAAATACAAAATTGCTATTAATTTAAAGGAGAATGTTCAAATCTAGCATCGCTTTAAAATAAGAGGGTTTAGCCACAAAAATATACTCATAAATCATAACATAATATTTTAACTTTCCTAAAATAACTTCATGGAAATCTTTTTAGGGGTTAATATTTTCTATTTAATTAGTTATTTATACGACTTTGTTGCATTCTTCCTTTAATGACGTACTTAAGTGGAAGCAGTGTTGCCAATTTCAGAAACTTTCCCATAATCAGTCATATCTGATAGTATTACATAATTTATTTTTAAGAGCACACGTTGATGTCTCAAAAATAATTACGAATAACAAATGAATGTTATATCATTTGCGTTACCAACAATTTATATTTAATTAACAATTCTAAAATAATGTTATTTTACTAACAAAAAGTATTTAGGTGTCTAAGTTATCACTTATGGTTGATTTTTATCAGCTGTGGGTAGCACTGCCACGGAAATTCAAATGTTAACAGTCAAAATTGACACTTTCAAGTAAAACAAAGCGACGAATATTTTTATTGAAAATTGAGTTTATTTTGCGTTATTAGATAACGAATCATTGCGGTTAGTTCGTGAACAGCAGACTCTTCCGATTTCTGCGCGATCAAGCAATCTTTTCAAAACTTTCGTACGTCGACGTTTTTACGACTTCGGGTCGTTTCTCTCTTTATGCAGTACCGACAATTTTGTTGAAATAAAAATAACACGCTGTGCGGACTGTGCCCCCCTTGCTCTAAAACATCCTCTACCCCGTCGCCAACTGGGGGAAGCAACGGATGCAATGGTTACAATTCTACGATACTGGATTAATCCGGCAACGGTTAGTATCTTATTATATTGTATTATTTAACTAGCTTTTGCCCGCGACTTCGTCCGCGTGGAATAATAGTTCC
Source organism: Athetis lepigone (assembly GCA_033675125.1). Classification (NCBI taxonomy): domain Eukaryota; kingdom Metazoa; phylum Arthropoda; class Insecta; order Lepidoptera; family Noctuidae; genus Athetis; species Athetis lepigone. The sequence continues at coordinate 2,407,605 of CM066236.1, read as the reverse complement.
CGTTTCCGGGGGATTTCCGGGATGAAAACTATCCTATGTCCTTTCTCGGGTCCCAGACTATGTCTGTACCAAATTTCATTCAAAATTGGTTTAGTAGTTTAGGCGTGTAAAAGAGACAGACAGACAGACAGACTGGCAGAGTTACTTTCGCATTTATAATATTAGTACGAATTAACTGTGGAACTATCTTGAGTGTACACAAAAAGATTATTGGGTTTAAGCGTGAAAGAGCTACATTGACCATGGTAAAAGCATCCAAAACATATCCAATGGCGTTTTTATTTTTGATGGATAGGAAATCATCAAATGACTTCTCCCGCCCCTGAAGAGGGAAGGAGGGTCAGACTTTTACTGACTAAAATCCAATAATGTCCCTTCGGTTACCCTTATATATTCCGGGGCCGCGGTAACTATTAGAAGCATCGACACGCCGTCGACACGGGTTTGGTCCTAGTCGGGCGGTGAGCTACCTACCGCTCGCCTTCCGCAGGCCCACGCCTCCAGTCGCCATCATCTTGCGACTCTCGACAACGAAGCCTGGGTCTCTGTCCGGGGTGTGAAGCTTGACGCTGCCCCACGCACCCCGCCGCTTTCGTCTCCAGCGTGTCTGCTTCGCAGGAGGCGACGGCTTCCTATTCAGTCTCGCCCCGAAGCAAGGCCTGAACCAGCGCCGATCGCCTCTGCTACGACACGGTGGTGGTTCGCCCAAGCGGGGCCTACCTCCACCGTATGCTACACCGTGTCACGCAGGCGTCACTTCCGCCCGAATCCGACATAGGAACCTCCCGAAATGTCCGTGTGCGGTGAGGACCTGTGTCGGGCGGTACGTGAGAGTGTTGAGGCGTCATTCCAGCCACTCCTCAAAGAGGGATGACCAGCACTGAGTTGCGACAGTCGCAGTCTCCATGAGATCCCGCCGGAGCTCTGTGTGCCGAGTGTGTACTGTGAGTTTCGCCACAGCGTTGCACTTCCACGCGCCACTGTGCGTGGTACTCACACCTGTATGCCGGCAAGAATCAGGCAGGCAGGAGATCTTGCGGTATCCATGCACCATCCGAATGGCCATAACCTTCTAGGACGCCCTCAGTAGCTGGGCCGGAGTCAAGGCCGGGTTGGGCGCCTACACTGGAGCCCCGTAGAGGGCCCGCGTACCCTCGTTATGTTAGACTTTTGGTTACTGATCGGTTTTTGGTTACTATAGGACAATATTATTGTGTTATTCTGATTTAATCATCATCATCTCCCTAGCCTTTTCCCAACTATGTTGGGGTCGGCTTACAGCCGAACCGAATTCAGCTGGATACCAGTGTTTTACGTGAAGCGTCTGCCTATCAGACCTCCACAATCCAGTAACTGGGCGACGATACCCTTTAGTTCGACTGTTCAGACTTTCTGACTTCTGAATACCAGTAACGTCAAAGTTCTACGAATGACGACCGGGGCTTAACATGCTTTCCGAGGCATGGGATGTCAGTGATGTCCAAGATAAACTATAGAAAGTACATAATTATGAATTGAAAAAGTCACATTGGTACTTGCCCGGATTCGAACCCGTAACCTCTTACACGCGCCTTTATGACGACCCAGATGAGTTATTCTGATGTATAAGCTACGAATATCTTGCAAAGCCATCGGCCAATATTCTTTATTGTACACCAATAGGACAAAAACAGTAAAGGACAATACAAACAAATATGCAAGAGCACAATTGGCGGCCTTTTTCGCTATTATGCAGTTTCTATTACATACTATCATTTATATTGCTTGCTGCGGAGTAATATTAAAACTGTAAATATCTCCGAAGATATTTTTTGAAATTATAAATGACTTCCACACAATGAAAATTACGCTCGGGGCATTTTGCGTTTTAGTAATTTTATATTATCTCCGAAACTACATATATGATCAATTGACATACTATACATGGCAAATCTCATCTGTATGATGTCCTTGTGATACTGAAATAATTTATTGTCATAAGAATTAATATTTTGTTGCTCAAATAATCAACCAAACATAAGTATGCCGAAAAATCATTTTTTTAATGCAATAAAAGAAGTATAAAAGATATAATATAAAAGATAGAGATATGGTATCGCGGACTTTTTTGTAGAAATAATTAAGACAAACAAAGTTGCCATACATTGTTTTTAATTTTAAGCAACTGTTTAGGCAGCGCACGCAAATAATTCTGTTTTATGAGGTAATTTTTTCGGACTTGCTAGACAAAAGTTGCGATAGCTCGGTTAATATACATGTTATAAAAATAATTTATAGCCTATAGCACTCAGGAATAATGTAGCTTTCTGCCAGTGAAAAAATTTTTGGAATTGGTTCATTCGTTCCAGAGATTACCCCAAACATACAAACTTACAAACTTACAAACATACAAACTTACAAATTTTACCTCTTTATAATATTAGTATAGATTTACACGTTTTTTTGACGTTAGTGTAGTAGAAAATGAACGCATTATTGTTATATTGTCAACAATATTATGTTATTATGGATAATACCAAAGATGGTCCAAGTCAATAGCACTATTTGTATTTTGTTGTACAGCTAACTGTAACAGCAGATAACGAAAAAAACTATTTGAAAATCCTATTAGAATCATTTTCGGTTTCCACGCGGACGAATTTCCTATTAAACTAATGCTAAGATCAATCAATAATATGTAATAATATTTATTATATTTATTTTCAGATGTCAGAAGAACATTCTCTTCTCTCAGGAATATTATATTATACTCGAATGAGCATCTCTAAACTCTTGAAGTGTAATGTGTGTTGAACGAGCTTATGGACATCAACATGTGTGCTTTGTCTGTAGATCTTCCACATTGTGAGCTTAAACATACAGAGTATTCAGAATAACCGACCAATTCTGACAATTCAGTAGTGCTTGTAAATAATCTAAGTGAAATAAATGCCATTGACTTTTGAATATTTTTATTTCCACACAAACACATTAATATTTCAAATGTTTAATTACACGCATTGCAATGATGACTAAAATAAGATTTTGTCTGTTTACAATAATAAATTAGTTTCAAATGGTTTTTACAAAAAGAACCCATAGAGTTTCGTCATGTCCGCCCGTCCTCGTCTTACCACCTAAACCTTACCCTTTGGCGACCAAGCGATAGCCGGCTGTCACCCTGCTATTGTCTTTATTGTGTCTCGAATCATGTAAACATCATTTTAAAAATAAATTATAACAATTAAAAAGGGGATAGAAAACCCTATTCTATGCGGGGCCTGTTTATTTTCTACTCTTTATGCCAATAAGCCACTTAGATTTAGTATGACCTAATTACCATTTACTTGGGAACGTTCATTGGTTTGTTTAAAACTATTCTGTTTTGTTTTATGAGAATAGAAATCATAATATTGTTGTAATTAGTACTTTTTTGGTAGAAGTTATGGTACATAACTAACCTCAAAACTTGCACATATAAATCAAAATTCAACAAAAACCCCTAAAAATAAGTAGATATTTTTTATTTCCTTGGAAAGTACGACCTCTTCCCTCTTTTATATCCAATTTACACTAAGATTCCATTTTTTTTATGCGCAACGGCGTCCTATAGTATGTTGGTCAATGTCCTTTGATACTATGTCGTGATGGCCTAGTGGTTAAGGCGCCCGCCTCTCATGCAAGAGGTTGCGGGTTCGAATCCGGGCAAGTACCAATGTGACTTTTTCAATTCATATGTAAAGCTTCTACTAATCCAAAATCACCTCGAAAAAATCTCCTTTTTACCTTTGAATTGAAAGTATGGAGCTCTAAAAACGATAATTAGTAAATTAGTAAGACAATTTTACGCACCAACTTATTATTTTTCTGCTTTGCATAAACATACAACTTATTCTAAATACTTAATCGTATTTAGGAAAATATACAGGCCGACTTTTAATTAACTTTTAACTTATAATTAATTTCATCTTTTACAAAAACGACTCGAACACTCTATTATGAAATAAATTTGTAAAAATATCTGCTGGTGATTTTGTTTTTACGTTGTCAATGCTACAATAAAAATTATAAATATTTTAACCCTCTGAACCGTGTGCAATATAAAAAGTCAGCATATTATCTGTAAGAACTAAACATAAAAAAACTACGTTTGAAAGCCTGCTGAACTATTGAGCATTGTCAATTGTTATAGTGGCTTCTATTGTCAATGTCACTTGACAGTTGTGACACTAACACCACAATGCGTGCCAAGAAAAAGCACTTACAACATTTTTCTTTTTGTCACCGGCCATCACGGAAAACACATTCCCGTTGATCTTCGTTTCAATTTTAAGAAACTTTATTACTGCAGCCCTAAAATTTATAATCTATTTTTTTTGGTAGGTTGGAAATCATCAAATTTTAATGACCAATTCTCGCCCTTTGTGTCTTTTTCTAACTAAAACCCACCCATGTTCCTTCGGTTGCCCTATAAGTTTCGGAGCCACGGTAACTATTAGAAAAATTCCGCAACCCCGGCTGGTAATTAATAAATACATGATACAGTAAAATGACATCCAGCAGACACAGAATAAACAATCATGCTCAACACACAAGGCTTATCCTGGGTCTTAATCAACTCCAAGACCTCCGGTTAGCAGTCATTATGTAACACTAACCATTGCCAACAGGCCGTCAACCATAAGAACATTTTAGACATTTTCTCCACCCTTTAAGAATATTCAGATAGCGTTGAGCTGGCAAGGATCCAAAGGATTAGGGTAACCCTTTGTACAATGGACCATACGGGTCCCGAATAAAAAGCAGTTGAAACCACCTCACTATATTGACACGTGTGACTTCTGACGGATTACCGTGTTACTGGCTTTCTTTATAACGGTTCAGACAAGATTCTGTGAGTACGTGAGATGAGTAGCAATTGGTAGGTTATGTGAACGTATGGTTGTATTTGTGATAATAAGATCGTTTTATTGTTAATCAAAATACATAGGCTAACGTCACGCTGTTCAACGAGAGAGAAGTAACCAACAACTCTTCATAACACGGTGGATACATAGTGAGCATCAACTACTTCAACTCTTTATTAATGGAAGTTGTGGAAAACACACCACAATTCTGCCACGACCATGTTTATTTAACAATATCTCAAACGAAGAAAGATTTATAACAAAAACATATGCAATATGACTGCGATGGTCTCTTTGTGAAGAGACCTGGTCCGTCAGAGCCTCGTTAGTGAATCAGCAGGGTACCACGTGCAGGTGAGGTTGGCTTTGACCTTGGAGGTGATGGTAGGGCCACTTACACCCCATAGTGAAACATATTTAATTTAATTAACGTTACTTTCTACATGAAAGCGTAACAGAAATACTGACAGAGTTACTGTCACATTTATCTATACTAGTATATACTAATAGTATAAAGATGAAAGATTTGTATTTTTGTATGTAACGAATAAACTCAAAAAATACTGGACCGATTACAAAAATTATTTTTTTATTAAGAAGCTACATTATCCCTGAGTAATATAGGCTATATAATATCGCGCTAGGTCCCACGGGAGCGAAGCAGTAACCAAAAACCTAACGTAACGTGGGTGAAACCGCGAGGAACAGCAAGTAATATAATACAGAACTATGAATAAGTATAAATAAATAATAAATAAATATACTGGGACAACTCACACACGGTCATCTGTTCCCAAGTTAAGCTCTGATTAGAACTTGTGTTATGGTAACCAGACAACTGATATACATACATTTATAATTTATAAATACATACATATTATAGATAAATTACACCCAGACACAGAACACACAATAATGCTCATCACACAAAGTTTGTTCTGGGTGGGAATCGAACCCAAGACCTCCGGCTTAACCACTACACCAACAGGCCCGTCAAATAATAAAAAGTATACTTAAGTCGTAGTATAAGTTTCTTAACAATGTTTTCTCACCGACGTCAGTCACGTCCTGTCCGTCTTCATCTTATTGTTTTAATTTCAGACAGACGCTGTAAAGTTTTCACCTTTAACTTGCTAAAGTTGTAGCCCACGGAAAGTGTTTCAAAATAATAAATGTTATTATTTAGGATTATATTGTAAAACACCTTTATTAATATTACTTTACTACAATATTGTAAATGCGAAAGGAAATAGGGATGTTGACTACATCAAAAGAATGACATTTTGTTTAGTTCGTCTGTTAGACAGTCCAAAAATACTGGACACATATTTTTTTCCCATCGTAACCTAATACAAGATTTACACTATTCAGACTTCAAAACCTTATATACTATTTTTTAAAGTAAAATAGCTGCTTTCGAGACAGGCTCTGACAATATACTTTGAACAAAACCAGCATCTATCAAATAAAAAGATAAAGAGCATCAAAGTTCCGGAGAGGGGGCTTGTGACGTCACTTCTGTTTTCGAGAAAAAAGAAAAAATACGTGTCCTAAATTTTTTGATTATTTAACTGACGGACTAATTACTTTTTTTTTGTCGTCTCGCCTATTGTTTTGAATGGTCCACTTACACGTCTTAACTAAGAAACCTAGAAAAGCAATTGAAGACACCTTTTAGGAGGTTTCATACGTCTTTTAGTTACTGCTGCGCTCATAAATAAATATAAAAATTCTCACTCCTAAATGATTTCCATACTTTCAGTTTAATAATAATTATTTGTATAGAAAAGTTTTTATTTTAATGTATTGTTAAAGATCGGTTTATGGGTATTTTTAATTTTAATTATCTGTCAATTTGGTTACTGAAGATCTAACACATGATTTTACACATGTCAAAATTCTATCTTGCCAAATCCACGGGTAGGTAAGGTTATAGAAAATGAGCCTTAGACGGTTTAATTCCTCATTAAACGTGGCTCACTATCGGCTAAACGTGGGCTAAACATACTAAAAACTCCACATTCCATATTGACAGACCACTAAATTACACCACACAACTAAAATACACCACACATACACAAACAAATCGAAGTAGTTCGTTTGTAACACAATACAATATACCCTCGTCACAAACTTTTAATTGAAAATGACGTAAAACAATTTGCAAGAGATAGTGTAACATCACGACTAAACTAATAGCACCTGGAACATTGGAAACTTGCTACGTGACGTATATCTTTGGCAAGGTTTGTTTTTGTTACCTTTGACCTTCGCTTTTACTTGTAAGAGACAGAAAGTTTGTTGTGAGAGTATGTTGGTAAGGATGTTTGTAAGTAATGAAATGGGGAGTGATGATAGTGTAGTCATTTCAATATGTTTTTAGAGTTCCGTACCAAAATCGTACAAAAAGAACTTTTACAGTTTCGACATGTCCATCAGTCCGTCTCTCCGTCCGACCTCGGCTTACTTACCGTTCAAACTGTTAGAGCTAAAAAAATGAAACTTTGCATGTATACGTGTATTAATCATGTCGAAGTGATTTAAAATAAAATCACGAAAAGTTGTTGGTTTGGGGCTATACGTATCGTGGTGATGAATATTTTATTTTCAAATCTAACCCATATTTTGGGGTATCACTAAATAGATCTTTTAACATTAAGAGGTTGCTAAGGCGATTTTTTGATTTAGATATTCATTTCCGAGATATTTAACTAAAAAG